>JACGCM010002768.1:4255000-4649653 GCA_014058105.1 Kingdonia uniflora | reverse complement strand
TAAAAAATTGCCATCCAGAACTCCTAGACCATGCATCTGGTTTGGCAATTGAGTTGTTAGTAGAGATTTCTTTGAATTCTTCCCAATCAGGGTCTTCAACAGGAAAATTTACCAAAAAATCTGCCACTGCTTGCCCCTTGATTGATATTTGAGGCTCAAAAGAGTTGTCATACTCACCAAGGAAAACAAACCACTGTTAAACTCGTCGAGATTTTTCTTTTTTAGAGAGTACGAGTTTGAGAAGGTATTTGGTAATGATTTTGATGAGGTGCACTTGGAAGTATGGACGGAGTTTCTGAGAGCTGTAAACCAAGGCGAACAATTGCTTCTCTGTGGTAGTATATCACTTTTTAGCAGGCATACAAGTTTTACTGATAAAGTAAATAGGTTTCTCGATGCCTGTATCTTCTCGAATAAGGACAGAACTAATGGAATCTTAAGTGGTTGTAGGCATGGTAGTAATATCGCCGTCAATGGGAGTTTCTCATTATTGGAAAACGCCCCAAGTATCTTTAAGGTCTTGAATAGCTATTTCACAATCAGAGTTCATATAACTTTATTTTACTGTTTGTTCGAAAGAGGAGTGGGGTTGCAACGAAGAAGAAGGTAATGAAGTTTGCATTGATCAATGACTTGGAGATGAATCTGTGAAGAACAACTATCTTTCTGAAAAAAATTTGAACATCTTTTTTCTTTTGAGGAGATGACATTGCCACGAGTGCTTTGATTTGAGCTGGATCAATTTCTATTCCTCTTTTGATGACTTGATGCCCCAGGAATTTTCTAGATGCGACGCCGAACTGACATTTTTGTGGGTTGAGCTTCATCTGGTATTGTCTAAGGATATCAAAGATTGTTTGGAGGTTTTGGAGATGATCTTCTCTTTTCAAGTTTTTGCAAATCATATCATTGATATATACTTTCATGATGTGGCCTAGCTGCTCTTTAAACATTTGAGTGACCAATCGTTGGTAAGTGGCACAAACATTTTTTAACCCAAAAGGCATCACTGTGAAGCAGTAAAGTCCTCTTTCGATTATAAAAGTTATTTTTTCCTTATCTTCTTCGGCGAGTGGAACTTGGTTGTATCCCGAGGTGGCATCCATCATAAAAGAATTTCGTGTCCTGCGACTGAGTCGAGAAGTTACGGAATCAACGGTAACGGAAAAATATCTTTGGGTATGAATTTGTCCGGTTCGGTGAAATCAACACAGACCCATATTTTTCCATTTTTCTTTGGCACGGCGACGATATTGGAAACCCACTTCGAATATTTAGCTTCCCAAATTAAGCCAACACGAAGGAGCTTATCAATTTCTTCGTTGACTGCATCTCGAAGTCTATGAGCCAAATTTTGTCATTTTTGAATGACTGCCTTGCTGTCTGGAAGGAGGTTGAGGTGGTAGCAAACAATAGAAGGATCGATTACGGGCATTTCTTGAGGTGGTGACAGAATAGGGACAGGCCTATCCGGTTTGCCATCTCTTCTTTGAATGTTATCGGTGCTTTTGGAGGTGGCTTCGGTGTTGTTGTGGCAAATGCTCTTTGAGAAGGAGTCAAAGATACTTCTCGAGAATGTATGACAGAAAAGCTTTTCATCTTATCTTTCTTCGAGCGTTCCAGCTCGATGTAATTATTAACCACATCAATCATTTCAGTGACCGTACGCGGTTTATGTAGAGTAAGTTCTTTGCGAACTTTTGAATCGATGTGTAGGGCAGAAGTGAACGCTGGAACCACGATTTTGGGGTCTAAATTCCCAATCTTCCGTTTTTCGTGAGGACTGTTTATAGAAACTTTCCAAGGTTTCTTTCGCCCCTTTCTCGAAGTAAAATAAAGAGTCCACTGTGATTTCTCGTTCCCTAGCATGAGCGTAGTTGGACTCAAATAAATTTTGTAATTGGTGGAAAGAGGTGATGGAGGCTTCTTGTATAGTATGAAACCATCGGAGTGGTTCTTCTTTTAAGCTCATGTTAAATAGTCGACAAAGCATGTGGTCAAGTTTGGAATACAACCCAACGACGGCTTTGAAATATCGAACATGTGTAAGTAAATCGATGAGGCCTGCATATTGGATGAATTTGGGCATATGGAAGTTATCTGGAATTGGCATATTTTTGAGATATGGAGAGATGGGGTTTATTTCGATCCTGTCGAGCAGAGATCATCGGCCCGGGATATCACAGCTGATAGCTTAAATTTTGTTGTTAAGGACTTCCAGAGTGACGAATTGTTGCGGAGGATGAGGCAAGGCAGGAGCCTGAGGAACAAAATCTTCCTGTCCCTATGGTCCCAATCGATCTCTGATTGGTCTTCTTTCCGGCGGAGGGGTCTGGTGACGTGTATGTCAACTTCCTTGGGTCGTCGAGGCCGAGGAAGCTAAACCAAAATATCTTAAGGCTCAATTAGGATTTCTAGATCTGGATTGAGACACTCGTTGGTCGTCTTCCCTAGGCTGATCATCACGTTGAACTGCTCTCGATTGATGTTCACTTTGAGCCAGTGGTGGCGATGTTTGGCGAGCTATTATTCGATCTTATGTTCTTTACAATCTTTCCATTTCCTTTAGATGGGTTTGACTCTTCTGATCCAGGGCATTCCTGTGTTCGTCTCTCTCCGTTTGTAGAGCTTGAGCGTGAATACGCCGATCTTCCAGTCTCTGGTTTTTTTCCGAAGCCATTTGTTTTTGACGTTCAAGAACCGCATCGTATAGATCCAGAGCTCCAGAAATTCATTAACTTTTTCTGATCCGCCCTCAGGGGTACGTTTTGCCCTTTCTTTATATGATCTCGATGAACAAGAGTACCATCTAGAGGTATATCCTGGTCGATCATTTCGTATTGATACTTCTCTAATCTTGCATCATCAGGGATACCATATTTCTTTTTAAATCTTAATATTTCTTTGGTTTATAAACCCTCTCCGTAACAAGCTTCTTCATCCTCTTCTACATCTTCTTCCCCAACCCCACTCCCTTCTCGATCACTCCCCTGAGGCTCATGATCTACACCAGTCTCCATCACCTCATTCTCAGATACTTCACGCACACTGGGCACTAACTTAAACTGTTCCACACCCCCTGCATCTGCACTGCTTGAACCTAACTTATATCTCCCCCTCAATTATTGCACACAAGTTCTCACATCGATCGTCAAAGGCACTACATCTTCGACACTCTCGAATATATCTTTATCATCATTTAAATTTGGTTCAGCCATTTAAGAACCTGTAAATCAGATTTAATATTTTCAACACATTTAGAATTTTTCATATGTGATACATATATACATATTCTTACGTTAACATAGTCCTAATAGATCTCGTTGTTGAGATCACTCTCCAACACCTCATTCACTTTCCCATCTGTTGCAATCATCTACATTTAAATTATACATAGTTCTCGATCTAATCCATATAAGATATTTCACTTAGATTTTTTATCATTCATTAACAATTTATTAAGTTCTCGATTTTTCATCTCATTTAATCCAGTAACCTTGAAAAAATCGATATTTACTATTTTCTTATCGAAATTATAGGAAGTTGAATAGCTTCTCGAAGACGTTATAACTTTTCCCGCCAAAACCAGTTATTTCCATTTATGAAAATTCTCATTTTCCGATGCAAAATCCGGTGATAACCGCACAATCCTAAAACTCTCCGCATATCTCGCTCACTCCAAACCAGCTCTTCCCACTGCACCATCCTTACAGTACCCTTCTCAATCCCTTTTTACTTCCCCTCTAACTCTAGCCTTCCATTTTAACACAAATCAGAATCACCGCTATAACGACATTACAATATCATATTCACAAAATCATATCTGTCGCTACTAATCTTTCCCCTCTATAGACGTTTCTTATTTATTACCACTTCATTACACGTCATTGATTAATCTCTGCCAAACGAATCTATTTACTAAACAAATTATAAAATTTACTAACCTTGTTGTCGTGCAGCTTCAGTATCCCTCACCTTCGCTCGCTTCGGTCTTTCAATCAACACACAAATCTCCTCCTTCGCAATAATATCTAACAACTGCAGCAACGAGCAATAGCAGTTATCTCCCTCATTTTTTTTTTCAATTTGTAAATGATCTAAACAGTCGCCTACCTCTGACATATTTATAGCCCTCACGTGACTGTTCATCGCACCACTGGGCGACGGTCCAGTTCGTCGAATACAACGCTTCATACATTTTTTCTTGACATCTCTGCCTCTTAATCTTCTACCCCTTAATAACCTTTTACATTCATACTTCAAAACTTCCAACTCTCAAAGAATATCTACAGTTACATTCCTACCTGTCAATGTACGCTCCATCTTTTCCAATAACTGATATACCTCATCTTTTTTTTTTTTTGCTCAATAAGAAGTGAATTTATAAGAAACCCGAACTACACATACAAAAGGGGTGGGAAAATGCAATCAACCCACACTCCCATTTAACAAAATCTAAAATATTCGCACAAAGGAACCTCTATCTTATGCAAATAGGAAGGCTTCCCATCATTTGATTCAATAATGCCTTCCGAAAGCATCGCACCTCTTTTTGCAAGATTATCAGAACTACAGTTAACTTTCGTCCAAGTTCTTACAATTCGGATTTTGGTCATCTTTTTCTTAGCTTCCTTCCACACATTTTCAATAGACCATGGGATAATATCGTTGCTAAGGGCAGTAACTGCCGCTGTAGAGTCCGACTCTAGCCATGCTATTACCCAACCATTAGATGCAGCCATCACCAACCCCTGAATCAAAGCAGTACACTCTGCCATGTAACTTGTTACCAGCCCAAGCCCTATAGCCACTGTCATAAGAACTGCCCCGCGATGATATACCTCATCTTATTTATACTTCATACCATCACCTAATGGAAAACATCTTGCCATATTCATTTTACATTAACATTCCCTTATTTTATCATATTTTAGCAAATACCTATATTTAAGGGATTATTTTCGACATCAGTTGATTTAATTTTGTTCACTCACACTTCGTTTAAACATAATTTTATTTCCCTACAGTTGACAAAACATCACATTTACACATAACAATACACGTTCGACTTTATACACTTGCCAATATTCGACAACATTTTATCACACCTATTGTAATCGTATTGGATACTCGAAAACAAACGCAGAAACAATTAAATTCACAAATACATATTTATTTATTTCAGCTCATTTCATTCTCTTCCGTATGGCATAAGGGGACTGCTTCGACCCATTTGGTGAAGTAATCGGTTACAACCAAGACGAATCTCCTGTTTCCCAAAGTAGGATGAAAAGGGCCAATGATGTCGATTCCCCATCGTTTAAATGGCCAAACGACATTACTGACATGTAAGTCAAGGGCGGGGCATTTGATGTCCTGAGCATGAATTTAGCATTTGTAGCATTTTTAAACTAAATCTTCACAGTTTTATCTCATTTTAGGCCAATAGAGTTGCTGTGTGAATGCAAGTTGAGCTAGTGATCGACCCGAAACATGTGCACCATAAATACTTTCGTGAAGCTTTCTAATTTTTATCTGAGCTTGTTTCTGCGATATACATTCGATATGTGGCCCTCCTCCAGTGAATCGATATAATATACCATTTTGAACTGTGAATCAGAAGCATTTGGCTAACAGGGATCGAGCTTCTTCTTTGTTACTGGGGAATATGTTAGAGTTGAGGTATGCAGAAAATGGTTTTCTCCAATCTTTAGGGTCGTCATCTTCATTAACGGTCAAGTAGAGTGTGGACAAGATATCGAGGCTGGAGTGTTCAAAGATCTCGATGTCTAAAGATCTTTTTTTACTATCTCCTAGCATGACAGCTATGTAAGCTAAGGCATTAGCATAACAATTTTCTTGCCGAGGTAAATATGAAATGGTGGCATGCTTGAATTTTTTCATTTTTTCTTCGACCGAGGCAGCGTAATCAACCATCTTGTCGGTTGTCTTAAAAGTTTTTTTATAATGATTGGCGACGAGTAAGGAGTCGATATAATCCGCTAACTCCTCAGCTCCAAGAGTAAGTGCGAGATCAAGGCCGTGCAAGATGACTTCATACTCGGTTTCATTATTTGTAGCATAAAATTTGAGTTTAAGAGCTTTTCTATGCAATGATTGGAAGGTGTGACGAGTACGATATCAATTCTGGAACCTTGTGGTCCTGCTGATCCGTCTGTAAATAGTTGCCCGTCAGAACTCCTGGACCATGCATCTTGTTTGGCAATTGACTAATCAGCAAAAAAATTTCGAGTTCTTCCCAATCGGGGTCTTCAACTGGAAAATTTGCCAAAAAGTCAGCCACTGCTTGCCCCTTGATTGATATTTAAGGCTCAAAAGATATGTCATACTCACCAAGGAGAACATACCACTGTTGAACTCATCAAGATTTTTCTTTTTTAGAGAGTACGAGTTTGAGAGGGTATTTTGTAATGATTTTGATGAGGTGAGCTTGAAAGTATGTACGGAGTTGCTGAGAGCTGTAAACCAAGGTGAGCAATTGCTTCTCTGTGGTAGTATATCACTTTTAAGCAGGCATAAGAGTTTTACTGATAAAGTAAATAGGTTTCTCAATGCCTGCATCTTCTCAAATAAGGACAAAACTGATGGAGTCTTAAGTGGTGGATAAGTACATGGTGAGTAATTCGCCATCAATGGGAGTACTCATTATTAGAGGACACCCCAAGTACCGTTTAAGGTCTTGAAAAGATATTTCACAATCAGGAGTCCATATAACTTTATTTTGTTGTTTGTTCAAAAGAGGAGTGAGGTTGCCATGAAGAAGAAGGTAAAGAAGTTTGTATCGATCAGATGACTTGGAGATGAATCTGTGAAGACCAGCTATCTTGCCGACAAATTTTTAATCAATTTTTTTCATTTGAGGAGATGGCATTGACATGAGTGCTTTGATTTGAGCAGGATCGATTTCGATTCCTCTTTTGCGGACTTGATGGCCTTAGAATTTTCTGGATGCGACGCTGAACTGACATTTCTCTGGGTTGGAGATGATCTGTTCTTTTCAAACTTTTGCAAATCATATCATCGATATATACTTCCATGATGTGGCCTAGCTGTTCTTTGATTATTTGAGTGACCAATCGTTGGTAAGTGGCACCAGCATTTTTTAACCCAAAAGGCATCACTGTGAAACAATAAAGTCATTTTTCAGTTATAAAAGTATTTTTTTTCTCAATCTTCTTCGGCGAGTGGAACTTGGTTGTATCCCGAGGCGTTATCCATCATAGAAAGAAGTTTGTATCCTACGACTGAGTCGAGATGTTGTGGAATTAACGGTAGCGGAAAACTGTCTTTGGGTGTAAATTAGTCAGGTTCGCTAAAATCAACACAAACCCGTATTTTAACATTTTTCTTTGGCGCGACGACGATATTGGAAACCCACTTCAGATATTTTGCTTCCCGAATAAAGTCGACATGAATGAGCTTATCAATTTCTTTGTTGACTGCATCTAGAAGTCGAGGAGCCAAATTTCGTCATTTTTGGATGACTGCCTTGCTGTCTAGAAGGAGGTTGATGTGGGGGCATGCAATAGAAGGATCGATTTCGGGCATTTCATAAAAAGTCCAGGCGAAGACGTCGATGTTTTTCTAAAGTAGTTGTATCATGGCTTCTTTTTCGTCGATGGACAACTTGGATCCAGTAAAGGTTGTTCGCCCAGGTCCATCAAGTTCAGCAATTTCAGCCACTTTAGCATCATTTTGCTCGAATGTGGGTGGTGTGTCATGTTGTAGTTGCTATACTATGAGAAGTTTTGATGTATGAGGGTTGATGGTTGTATTTTCGCAAATTCGTGAGACTGCTTGGCTGCGCTTGATTTCATAGACTCCATGATTCGTAGGAAAACGTAGTGCTAAATGATAAGTCGATGGGATTGCTTTTATTGAATGCAACCAGCTGCGTCCCAAAATGCCTAAATATTTAGACTCTGCATCAATGACAAGAAATTTGACGAATGTGGTTTCTGAACCTGCTTGAACGGACAGAGTAATTTCTCATGTGGCTAATTCTTTAGAACCATTAAAGCCTTTGATTGTAGCTGTTGAAGCTTTAACGGAATCAGTAAGGCCTAAAACTTCGATTGTTCTTCGGAATAAGACAAATGTGGCACTGCCGGTATCAATGAGAAGTGTATGTAAGTAATCCTGGCCTACTTTTAGCATAATAACGTGCGGGTCATCATGTGGGTATTGTACATGGCTGGTGTCACAGTCCTCGAATGTTATCTGGTAAGGACGTTTGGATTTGCTGGTGCTTGGAAGAAGTTTTGCTAATTTGTCTGTGGAAGTCATTTTGGAGCAAGACGTAATACGATCGTCTTGTTTTTTTTTCTTCCCTTTTTCGATCTCAATCATGTATAAGTGCCGAGCTTGGCCCTGGATATGATTCTGCTTGACTTCAATAGTTTTTGCTTGTTCATCGAGGAATATTTGAATCTCGACAACATAATTATGGAGTCTTCCAGCTAAGAGGATACGGCGAAAAATACGAATGAGGGAGTAGCAGCTATCAGTCTCATGACTGTGCACATTATGATATTGACATAAGGGTCTGTTTGGAAGATCTACAATAACCTATGGGGCACGATAACACTCGTCTCCCTTTATCGTTGGCAAGATAGCGGAGAGGGTTATTGTCATGGGTGGCAGAATTGGGACAGGCCTATCTGGGTTGCCATCTCTTCTTCGAATGTTATCAGTGTTTTTGGCAGGTGGTTTTGGTGTTGTTGTGGCAACTGCCCTTTGAGAAAGAGTCTAAGATACTTCTTGAGAATGTATGGCAAAAGAGCTTTTCATCTTATCTTCTTCGAGCGTTCCAACTCGATGTAATTATTAACCACATCAATCATTTCAGTGACCGTACGTGATTTGTGTAGAGTAAGTTCTTCGTAAACTTTTGAATCGATGTGCAGGGCAGAAGTAAACGCTGGAACCATAATTTTGGGATCTGAATTCCCAATCTTTCGTGTTTCTTGTAAGAAACGTTTATAAAAACTTGCCAAGGTTTCTTTTGCGCCTTGCTCAAAGTAAAATAAAGAGTCCACTGTGATTTCTCATTCCCTAACATGAGCGTAGTTGGACTAGAATAGATTTTGTAATTGGCGGAAAGAGGTGATGGAGGCTTCTTGTATAGTATGGAAACATCGGAGTGATTCTTTTTTTAAGCTCATGTTAAACAGTCGACAAAGCATGTGGTCGAGTTTGGAATACAACCCAATGGTGGCTTTGAAATGTCGAACATGTGTAAGTGGATCGATGAGGCCTGCATACTGGATGAATTTGGGCATATGGAAGTTGTCTAGATTAGGCATATTTTTGAGATATGGAGAGATGGGGTTTGATTCGATCCTGTCGAGCGCAGATCGTTGACCCAGGATATCATAGTTGATAGCTTGAATTTTGCTGTTAAGGTCATCCAGAGTGACAAATTATTGTGGAGGAAGAGGCAAGGATGAAACCTGAGGAACAAAATTGCCCTGTCCCTCTGGTCCTAATCGATCTCTAATTGGTCTTCTTTCTGGCGGAGGGGTCTGGTGACGTGTACGTCGACTTCCGTGGGTTGTCGAGGCCGAAGAAGTTAAACCAAAATGTCTTGAGGCTCTATTAGGATTTCCAGAACTGGATCGAGACACTCGTTGGTCATCTTCCCTAGGCTGATAATCACGTTGAACTTCTCCTGATCGATGTTCACTTCGAGCCAGTGGTGGCGATGCTTGGCGAGCTGTTATTCGATCTTGTGTTCTTTGCAATCTTTCCATTTCCTTTTAATGGGTTTGCCTCTGCTGATCCAAGGCTTTCATGCGTTCGCCTCTCTCCGTTTGTAGAGCTTGAGCGTGAATACGCTGATCTTCCAGTCTCTGGTTTATTTCTGAAGCCATTTGTTTTTGAAGTTCAAGAACTGCACCGTACAGATCCAGAACACCTTGAATGTCCTGATCTCTTACGGTACTAGAATGGCTTCTTAAGTTCATGTTTGTCATTTGGACGGTGCTTAGGTTGGAAATGGTAGAAATAAAGTATGGCCTTCCCACTGACGGCGCCAATTGTAATAGGGTGTTTTCCGGGAGGAAAACCTTCGCCAATACTTGTTCGTAAGGATTTTGCAATAAAGAAATATCAACTAAAATTTTACAAGGAAAACTCGGCAGAAACTGTGAAAATCCACGACCTCGAGGAAGATTTGGTGTAAAATCTAGTATATGCTAGTTATTATAAGTTTTTGAGTATTGCGTATGTTTAGGATAAAGAGATGTGTCAAAAATGCATGGTCCCTTCGAACCTATTCTTTGCCTCTATTTATAGTATATACAGGAAGTTTTACAAAAAGAAAGAAAGAGTCTCCTATTCTGGTGGTAGTGGGCGAACTTTGTGGATATCTAGCAGTTCTTTCTTGACCAGGCTACAACGCTTACTTTTGGTGCATCGAGGACTCATAGATCCTTCTAGAATGTTAGGTTTTCTTCGACTACAGAATGTTAAGATATCTTCGATTACAGAGTGTTGGCTATATTTTTGTCGAATCTGGGGAATATGATACTTTATAAGTATTTATCTGACAATCGATCTCTTTACTACTTCGACTTGTCTTCGATATATACTTTGCAAGTATTTATCTGACAAATCAATCTCTTCACTTCTACTACTTTAACTTATTTTCAAAACAAAATAGATAGTCATCATTATGTTAAACAAACAAACGCATCATTCACATACAAACTTCAAACTGTTTTCGGCCCCACTGACCATTTGTTACAAACTTTCAAAACATAATGTTCATTACTCCAAAATTAATATTTTCGAAGGAAATTTTTCCTCATTTACAGTGCCTTTGGGTACTTGCACATCTGTTATGACTTCGGTAAGCTGCCCTTCGACCTCCATCATCTTTGTATTGTCATCAACTTCAGGTCCTCCCCGCACATCTGAAGTTTGTGGTACCTCGTCATCAGAACTGTCATCACATGGCAACCCACCAACCTTCACAACCCCTTTATAATATTTTTTTTCTCTTCAGACTCATCAAACTGCTCTTTAAAGTGCATCCTAACTTCTAGGCATCTTTGCAGTGTTTCTTCATTCATCCGAGTATTCAATTCATCGTGAATTTTCTTCTGCTCCAACTCCATTGCTTTTCGAATATCACCAACTTTTTTCTCGAACTCAGTTTTTTGCAATGCCAAAGCTTCTTTCTTTTCCTTCTCCAGCACTTTTTTAGCCTCCGCCAATGCCGCATCCTTCGCTTTATTTGTTTCCAATTTATACATGTTTAGCGTCGCATTCAGCTTAGCATTCTCCACAGTCAACTCCTTCTCAATATTTCTGTACCAAACCAACTGGTTGGCTAGATCACCACTACCCTCCACCCGTCCTATTGCCTGACTTATCAACATCTTAATCTGCATGAAAGTCAAATAATGATTATTTATTTGAGTTACCAAACTTTTAATTTGAGCATAAGCTTTAAAATTTCTCACCTTCACCAAGTTACCCTGTGTTTCGCCTAGAAAGGTATCCAAGCTGTCAATTCCCACCATGTAATCTTCAATTTCTTTATTCAAGGAACCAGACCCATGAGCAAAAGTTTTCATCGCCTCCGTCATTTCCTTTACAAACTCCTCCCCTAACACCTTCTTCGCATTTCCAGCAGTAGTCTTCTTGGGAATAACACTGCTCAACCTTCGTGGAGGTAACCCACTCCCCACAACATGATTATCAGTACCTTCGACAACTTCAGAAGATGACTGTCAGGTAGCTCTCTTCGGATTCTGCAACGAAGGTTTTTCCTCATTTACCTTCATTTTCCTCTTATTTTTACCTATAGACTCCCCCAACATCGCATCAATCACAGTATCTGTGTTATAGCCTGTTAACGATGGGTTATTCAAAAATAAACTTGCATCTACAACTCTTTTGTTCTTCGCTGACATCTTTCCCTTGATGATTGACACTTCAACACCTTTGGTTCTCGACCGTTTTAGCCCTGCTTCTTGAAATATTTTACTTAACTGATCTTGATTCGTCACTAAATTGTCAATCCTGCCAAAGAATCCTTCCCTTATCTTATACAACTTCTCATTTACAACAGTTGTCTTCCCGATCTCCTTCAATGTTGTAAAAAAAAGCAGACAAAAACATTTATACATATCCTATCATCTGAAAAATCATCAAGCTTAAACATTTAAGTTACCTAACCACAAACCAAGATTAAACACTTTTTTTTAAGCGGCTCCTCTGGATCTTTAGGATCAAACTCATAATTTCTAGAAACTAGTAACCAGTCTTCGGTATATCAATCTCCAGTGGATACCATATCGTAAAACATCGATCTCGTCAAAAACCTCGCCAAATAACGATACCCTTTTAACTTCGAGTTCATTTTCATCGTGTCGTATACACACAAATCATTTACCGTTATTACCTCCTCCCCTCTGGCTTTAAGCCTACCATTTATCGTACCACATACCCTAAAAAGGTGGTATACATTCAGATTGAATTGACCTGGGGATACATCAAAGAAATTTATTAACTTTTTCTGATCCGCCCTCAGGGGTAAGTTTAGCCCTTTCTTTATCTGTTCTCGATGAACAAGAATACCATCTAGAGGTATATCCTGGTCGATCATTTCGTATTGATACTTCTCTAATCTAACATCATCAGGGATACCATATTTCTTTTTAAATCTTAATATTTCTTTGGCTTCTAAACCCTCTCCATAAGAAGCTTCTTCATCCTCTTCTACATCCCCACACCCTTCTTGATCACTCCCCTGAGGCTCATGATTTACACCAGTCTCCATCACCTCATTCTGAGATACTTCACGGACACTGGGTACTACCCTAAACTGTTCCACACCCTCTGTGTCTGCACTGCTTGAACCTACCCTGTATCTCCCCCCCCCCAATTATTGCACACAAGTTCTCACATCGATCGTCAAAGGTACTACATCTTCGAGACTCTCGAATATATCTTTATCATCATTTAAATTTGGTTCAGCCATTTAAGAACCTGTAAATCAGATTCCATATTTTCAACACATTTAGAATTTTTCATATGTGATACATATGTACATATTCTTACGTTAATATAGTCCTAATAGATCTCGCTGTTGAGATCACTCTCCAACACCTCATTCACTTTCCGATCTGTTGCAATCATCTATATTTAAATTATACATAGTTCTCGATCTAATCCATATAAGATATTTCACTTAGATTTTTTATCATTCATAAACAATTTATCCAGTTCTCAATTTTTCATCTCATTTAATTCAGTAACCTCGATAAAATCAATATTTACTATTTTCTTATCAAAATTATAGAAAGTTGAATAGCTTCTCGAAGACGTTATAACTTTTCCCGCCAAAACCAGTTATTTCCATTTATGAAAATTCTCATTTTCCGGCGTAAAATCCGGTGATAACCGTACAATCCTAAAACTCTTTGCATATCTCGCTCCCTCCAAACCATCTCCTCCCACAGCACCGTCCTTACAGCGCCCTTCTCAATCCCTTTTACTTCCCCTCTAACTCTCCCCTTCCATTTTAACGCACATCAGAATTACCGCCATAACGACATTACAATATCACATTCACAAAATCATATCTGTCGCTATTAATCTTTCCCCTCTATTACCGTCTCTTATTCATTACCAATTCATTACACGTTATTGATTAATCTCTACCAAATGAATCTACTTACAAAACAAATTATAAAATTTACTAACCTTGTTGCCTTGCAGCTTCAGTATCCCTCTCCTTCGCTCGCTTCGTTCTTTCAATCAATACACAGATCTCCTCCTTCGCAATCAAGAAATTGCTCTGAGCTTTCGTATACACATCATAAAAATTGAGACAGTATTTTCAAGCACATTCAGTTCGAGTGGTGACAAATTACCCTTTACGAGAAATTATATGCAAACGGGAAAAGTCCAGACGAATATAAACATTGTTGGTCACTCTTGGTAAACACGACATCCGTTTTGAACCACAACACTCTAAAAAGGGTCAAGCAGTAGATGATTTCCATGGAGATTTCCCAGTAGAAGATCCTGACTGGGAAGAAGACAGTATGGATAGTAATGAGGAACACTTTGATCAAAAGTCAGACTGGATAACTCAAAAGGGATGACGTCTTTTAACTGATGGATCTTTCGGACCTTCAGGGTCAGGTATCGGAATCATGCTTATCACACCTTCCAATGATAGAATCGAGAAAACAGTCAGGCTCAGTTTCGAAGCAACCAACGATGAGGCCGAGTATGAAGCAGTGATTTATGGTTTAGATATGGCTATAGAGATTGGAGTTTCAAAATTATCTGTCTACGCCGACTCATTTCTCATTGTGAACCATTACACGGAAAAGTTCTAGAAGAATAGAAAATTAGTCGACTACACGACAGCAGTAGCCGACAGAATGAACATATTCAAAAGAATTACTATCGAATATTTACCGTGTGGAGAAAATTGACATTCGGACTCTCTCGCGTACCTGACAGGAATACTTGGTACGGAAGCACGTTATCTAAAGATTGAAATATCATCCACCCCCAACATTAACACCATAAGCTCGAATTCTGTCAATACTAGGGGAATTGAAGAAGACGAGGACGATTGAAGATGACCTTACCCCAAGTATATTGGGACTAAAAACACATTTGACGGCGAACTCCCTACAGACCCCACAGAGAAGAGGCGCGTACTTGATAATGCTAAGCAATACATCGTGGACAATGGTGTCCTTAATAAAATTTTGGTCACAGGACCATACCTCAAATGTTTGTCGAACAAAGAAGCTCAAAAGTTCCTACACGAACTCTATGAGGGGACTTGTGGTTCCCATGCAACGGGATGATCTCTCACAAATCGAGTTCTTACTCAATGAGTCTTTTGGCCCAAGATAAAAGCTCAAGCCATCGAACTCACAAGCAAGTGCGATGCTTGCCAAAGACATGGCCCCCAAATTCGAGCTTTAGCCTTGGAACTCCATTCCAGCAACGTTGTTTAGCCATTTAAAAGATAGGTCCTCAATCTCGTAGGAGAATTCCCTACAGCACCGAAAAAAGGAAACACCTCCTAGTAGTAACGGATTATTTCACAAAATAGGTTGAAAGAGTCCCTCTGTGCCGCACACGCGAAGACGAAGTCACCAAATTCATCTGGGAAATTATCATCATCCGGTTCGGTTGCCCCCATCTCATCAGAATCGATAATAGATCTCAGTTTGTTGGCTTCAGGGTTGCTGAGTTCCTCAATCAACACCAAATCCTTCACTCCCATTTAAATCCATATTACCCTTAAGTAAATGGCCTGACATAAATCACAAATCGAACTATAGTAGATGGGATCAAAAAGTGCTTGATATAGAAGAAGGGAAATTGGGTTCAGGAACTACCACATGTCCTGTGGGCATATCGCACAACACCTCGGGTATCAACTGGATGCACACCGCTCTTACTAGCGTATGGCACAGAAGCAATCATCCCCACTCTATATCATCACCCAATATGCGACCATACCATGGCGGATGAAGAGAATGAGTACCAATTGGCATGTAACATGAATTGGATCGAGGAAACTAAAGATAGAACAATCATGAATTTGGGAAGATACCACCAAGCTCTAGCCCGATCTTACAACAAGCGTGTTCATTACAAAGAGTTCAAAATTGAAGACCTCGTGCTACGAGAAATTCCCCAACACAGAAAGGAAGTAAGCACTGGGAAACTGTCTAAAAATTGGGAAGGTTCTTTTGTTATTGTGAAAAAAGGCGGCCTTGATTCTTACGATCTCGCCACTGAACATGGCGATCAAATTCTTAATCCTTAGAACACGAGGAGATTGAAATTGTATCGCTAATAAAAATCCATCACAGTGTACATTTCTACAAATCAATCTATCATCTTGTATGACAATCTTACATCAATAAAAGACTTATGTTCGATCCAAATACATCTGAGTACTTTCTACTATTTCATACATTACTCTGTCTAACACATTCATCGTACGTCAATCTTACACTAATGAAATACTTGTGTTCGATTGCCCTATACTATAGTACTTTTCTAATATATCCAACAAATACTTCTATATACAGGTTACAGATCATTTGTTACTTAGGCCAGACCGATCAGCTACCTATGTCACTCTACGATCAATAACCTCTGGGAACCATCCTATACAGCAGATGTTCGACCAATACAACATCGCTGATATAACAAAAGGTTAGTATAAATCGCCATTCTAGACATTCCTATTTTTATACAATATACGCGTTAGTATACATAGTGCATCCCCTCAATCGTTACTCCTCGCTAGAACTTTCACTCGAGCTGTCACCTCTATTGGAAGGTCCCGCAACCTCAGGTGCACAATGTGCATACAGTCGTTGACGCATAAACTCCAGCATTCTTCTAGTAATGATCTTATTTCCATCTTTAACCATACGTTGTCTCAGAACCCCAATTTCGGCTATCATGGGACTTAGATACTCACACCGTATTGCCTCCATGTCGCACTGCGTACTTTTTCTAACGACAACGTCATGCACCAGTTCGCTTTCTTTTTCCAATCTTTACAACTCTAACATAAAGAATAGAATCACTGCTATCATATCTCTCTCATACACACTACCTGATTAGGAAGAATAAGCTCACTGAGTTTAGTTTGAGCTTCCTGCAGCAAAATCTTTAAATGCTCGCACCGCTCCTCTACTCAACGCTTCTCAAACAGCACAGCAGAATTCCAAGACTCCAGCATTGTCATAAACTCATCCATATGATAGATCAGAGACAGTAACCCCTCAAGTTCTGCTTTATGACTCTCTCATTCTACCCTTCTTTCATCGAGACGTATCTCTGCTTGAAATAGGTCCGCATCTAACTTTGTGTTTGCATCCCTCAGTTTCGTATTTTTATCCAGTGCTCTAAGGCATTTAACTTTAATCCCTATATGGTATGCTCTAGCGTGACTACTTTGTTCCAAGCAGCATTTATATTTTCATTCTGTTTATTACGGGCCTCCTCCATCTTCTTTATCCGAACGTCAGCGACTAGCCATAACGCTTCATACTTAGAAGCGCACGCCCGCGTATCAGTTGCCTCCACTTCGAGCACATTCACATGGAATTGTAAGTCTTTCACATTTTTATCTTCCTCCACTAAGTCTGTCAGTAGTTCTGAGATTCGAACTCGAGCTGATGTCAACTCCGCTCCCTACTGGCTCAAGCTACCTATAAATTCTACCTCTTTCTTTCTTATAATTTCCATTAGCTCCTCTATTTTTCTCAGTCCGTTGGCTAGATCTACCTTTTTCTTCTGTAGATCCTCAGATAATCGAGCTCCAACGTCTCGCTCTCCCACCACCTCCACCTTCGTTCTTTATACTAATTCAGTAGCGTTTTTTAGTGCGACCTGACTTGAACTTAGCTCAGCGGTCAGTTGTTTATTATGGGCATGTAAAGCATCACACTGACTCTGAATAGCTACCAATTCCACCTGGCATCACAGTTTGCATTCATAAACAATTCGATTGTACCAACAAATTACATCTCACAGCTAACAAATTTAAAACAAAAACATGGTATCTGAGTAATATCGATGTACTGTTTCATTCATCATCACAGAAAACAATTTTCATTTATTATCAATAACAGTATACAAAGATCTAACATATATGCAGGGGTAAAGAAAACCGAGAGTACCCTATTTTTTATTCTTCAAGGAATGAGAAGACTGCCCTTAATCTCTCGAACTCTTTTTGTTCATTACTTGCACATCTTTCGGAGTGGTAAAGGTCACCATCTTCTGCAGATGTTATTTACGCCGCGATCAGGGTATCAGGCTACCATCCTCCTCCCACCCTCTTATGATAACAGTTACCTCAACCTCGGAATGAGATTATCACCTTTAGTAAACCACATATTCTCAGCCTTGGTGTTCTCTACATCAAAATCCTTCCCACACCCTGTCACGAGCTTCCTAAATTCGTTCTCTACCCTAGACAGTCCTCCCCCCCCCCCATAAAATTTAATAACACTGTCTATAGGATGCTCAGATTCTGTTTGAGTAGTGACCATTACTTGTAACGGATATAGATGATCCTTCAATGTCATTTACGCTTAATGCAGCCGCTGAAGGGTGTCTTTCTGTAATACACTTAAAACCCTCAAATCCGCTTTTACCTTCATTCGAACAACCACTTCTTTCAACAACTGCATTACTAAAGACATTTTTTGCTCTACGTATTACAATAACTCATCCTGCAACCCCTTTAATTGAACCTCTATTTGCTCCTAAAAAATACAATTCTTATAGCCTTCTGATCCTACATAAAGCAAAGCGCATCAGATAAATGTTTTACATCACCCCATATAATAGACACACCAGCTTGAGCGGAATACTTTCTCGCCTCTAAACTATGACGATTATGTGCTTCTTGAGCTAAAAATATAACTTGAGCTGGGTCCTGAACTACACCCCTGTCCTTCAAAAGCTCTACATAAGCTTCCTTCAACCCTCGTTCACTGTCTACTTCAACCTCAAAATACAATGTCAGAGCTATGAATATACTTTGATACCTAGCTTTATCACTCGGGTTGTTAAAACAGGTCAACTCTTTTGGTTTTCGAACTAATGACCTCCTTTCCTTTTTCTTCCTTAATACCTCATCTCTTTCTATTTTAATCTTAGCATATCTACATTAAAGATCATATAGCTCTTTAAAAAATTTCTCTGAATTCAACTTAAAATTCATTATCTCATATTTAGTTTTATTAAGTACCTGTTGAATACAAGCCACGAAATCCCTCATTCTACTCAACGACCGCTTTAGTTCGGAGTTTGTTTTTCTCAGTCACTCTATATCCTACACAGAGTACAAATATATTGTTATAATACAAATATTCGCAAAAAATATATTTCAAATATCACTCCAAATAAAAATAGTGTATGATTATACATAGTACTTCATATCCAAATCAAGAGAGCTACAAAACATAAGACAGGATACCACAGAACGGTTAAAGGTTCTTGCTAATGTCTACCTCAGAGGGAGATTTCAATGTCTGTTCCAGAGGAGGAACTATTTTCGTACGTTCTACTAGAGGGTCCAATATTTGCTCAGTAGATTGGACTGGCTCTGTAAGTTTTGAAGGTAGGTCCGACACTTTCTCAGAAAAAACAGTCGCATTATCAGCCATTTCTTCCTCTTCAAACTCTGAAGGGAGCACTATCTCATTATATCTACCACTCCGGGAGAGTTTCACATCTTTCATACTCAATCCAAAGTTATAATAGGATTGGATAAAGTAGTTTCTTTCCACTAAGGTTGCTGCAACCGAATCTGTCATAAGCTTGTCATGCTTAGACACAATACCAAACTTTTCTACAGCCGATATAGCCTCTGTATCCCTCCTCTCCTTCTTTAACAGGAGTTCATCTTTGAGCCTTGAACTTTACCGTCAGAGCACCAAACTCTTGTCTCGTCTTGTCCAAGCATTGTATTTCCCCCTTCAGCAGTGTTAAGAGCTGCCAGTACAAACAACAAAAAGGCAGAGTCAGTTCAACAGATTTTCTTAGCTCGATCAATTAACAATTTTCAAACACCTACCATGAACGTATGTTCGAGATACTTATCTTCGAGCTGCTGCGGGTTCATCCCAGCCGTACGACAGTATTTATGGTCCAACTCTTTTATTTTGGCTACGGCATGAGGGTTAGTGCAGTGACTGCCCTCCTCTCCATGCCGTTTTCTCTTCAAAGAATTCTTCTCAACCTCCTCAGGACCGGATGTGCTCACTTCGAGTTTTTCCTCCACACCACCAGACACAACCTTTACTATCTCTTGTTCCGTGACCATAACCCCAGTAACAGAGGTACTCTACTGCGTTGGCTTTCAGACCTTATGAGTAGTCTGTGTGGTAGTCTGAGGCACTGGAGGTGGAGGACTCAATATGTCTGCAATGGTCTCAACAATTTTTCCCTCAGCCATGGCTCGCTTCTCCTGAGCTCGCTAAACTTTGGGTGCCGCAGAATTTACCCTTTTATCTTTACGGATACCCAACTCACTGAGTACCTATTTTAACTCACCTGGATCTCGAGCAACACAGTTGAACAGGCTGGTCTTGTCTGGTATAGATAAGGGCATGGGGTTCTGCCAAAACAAAAAACATAGCATTAAGTAACAGATCGAAGACAAGATATCGGTTATTTGAAGGTTGGTCAACATTACTTACTCGGGTTATAATATTTATGGTTCAGTTCAAACGTTGGTTCATCTGGAACCTGCATAAAGTTACCCTTTACCCACACAAGGTGGTCGTTCCATGGTCTACCCGCAGATTCAAAGTCAAAGTATTTCGGCTTAGATGAATCACTATACAGGTAACCACTACTTTGACCTTCAATTTACTTCTACTTATAAAACTTCAACACATCTTCAGTTTCGATCTGCTTAGCAGTCCCTTCCTTCCTCCATTTTTCATTCAGTACCTCACATACTCTTCATCATTTCATAAACATTCCCATTCAACTGAGCATGACAGTAATGTAACACATTCAGAAAGTAGGTCAGAGGAATTCTAAGGGTAAATATGACCTGATTTAAGAAACGCAAAAATCCACCACTCGGGCTTGATAGCCCAAGCCCATTATAATACGATAGACTAACCCCCTCACTAACCCCTCTATCCTTCTTCCACTTCGCCAAACATGGGACTTGGTAGTAGACAGCCTTCTCCCCTTTACTAGGGATAAAGACTCTAAACCAGAAACCTTGGTACTCCACATAACTTCCCCAATCTCCCTGCAATTTCTTTTTATTATTCAAATATTCTTTCCCTACATCTACCCCCTCTAGGTATATGACAAAGATTCTCTCTTTTTCTTTTCTATCCTTATTCTCTACCACCACCTCAGTTTTACTGGGATCCCCAACCTCTACTGCCGTCCCCATACTATTCACAGTTTCCTCCATAACACTACACTCGTCCCCCCTCCTTGAAGACGACGTTTCCTCGGAACTAGACGATACTATAAATTTATTAGTGGGGGTACTAGGTTTAGAACGCATACTGAACCCACAGATACAAAAACATATTTTATCATTATCTCTACACTACAAACAGTAACAGCAACCCTACCCTCTACCGAGTCAATACGTCTATTTTCCCAATTCCCAAACCAAAAAGCAAATATTGAATCATTTCAAATTTCCCTCTTCTTCTTAAAAACACATATTTTTTCTCTCTACTTGTAAAATAGATATATCAGAACACCTACACTACATGCCTCTCTTATCTGTATTTTTAAAATCCCCAAAACCCCACATATGCAAAACAACTATACAGGTTACTAAATCATACAGATTACTACATGAAACAGATTACTCACAAATCAAACAGATAGAGTTTTATATCACCAACCTGTACTTGCAGAACAGTAATCCTCTGCTTTACCCAAACGTCTTTTCGAGTGTGAATGCTCACATCTCTTCTCAGACAGTTTTCTATCACCTAATGAAGATTTCCTTATCAAATTACACTCAGTACTCAAACGTTTCTTCTCCTTGAAAATAAGATTGACACAGCTTTTTTCTCTCTCTAAAACAGTTGATAATTTATGAGGGAGAGATAGGCACATTTTTATACTCTCCCTCAGTTTGTGAAATGATGACTCCTTCTGACACGTGTCAGCCATCCCTACTATCTTTGTAGACACGTCTTTTCGGTTGAAGGCATCATCATGACTTATGTGATAACGTTTTCCATCATCACGTCTGTCCCTATTGTCTGCCATTATGCAATTCTTCATCTCTTCCTCAAACACAATACAAATGACCAATCACCTTACTTTAATACCCTGCCAAGATCGTACAACTTTCCTAAAATAGATCAATATTCAAAATTCGAAGATATCAATACAGTTGTTAAATTCCTACAGTTGTCTCCCAAAAAAATCGTACACAAAGATTATAACAGAATACTTTATTTTTTATTTCAATCAGATCGGGACATCGCATTCGTTTATCCTCTCAAGATCCTTCATCTTACATTTATTCAAACCCAACTACAGAATACTCAAAAACAGATTACTTATTACAAGCTCCAATACATCGGGCTCATAGAACTCTCCAGTCACATCTAAAATAGCCTCGGTGATGCACCTCCTCACACATAATGATTTCCCCTTTTGCTGCCTAGACATCCTCTTCAACGATCTTGTCACAGGCCAGTTGTCGAACAGTCAGTTCCCGCACCGTGGCACTCAATAATGACCTTCGAAACACGTCGTACCAGAAAAATTGGTCATACTCTACACGCTTCCCTTCTTCGTCTAGTCCGGTCAGATTCAACGGCCATTCTGGCAACACGACATCATAAGGGAGTCAGCAAAAATACCGCTCACAAAATTTGGCAACCTTGATATGAAAGTAACCACCTCTAACCTGATTAGCACGTTGAGCACGAGTCCTCACCATGGCTAAACTTACCACCTCTACAGCACAGTTATCCCTGCAGAAGATGCAAATCAAAACAGCCTAAAGTCATGATTTTATAGCCACCAGGAAGATTTTTGCAAATATCACCCCACTAATTTGGCCAAAAGATATTTTGTTCAAAGAAAGTTCACGAAGCAGCAAAATATCAACATCAAAGGCAGAATATTGTGACAGGTCATTCTTTCTATAGTATGAAATATTTCTCAACCAACACCAGTCGTCCATGAGTCTTCTCGTGCTATTGGTTGAGAGCGGTCTTGTAATAGCTTATTT
Source organism: Kingdonia uniflora (assembly GCA_014058105.1). Classification (NCBI taxonomy): domain Eukaryota; kingdom Viridiplantae; phylum Streptophyta; class Magnoliopsida; order Ranunculales; family Circaeasteraceae; genus Kingdonia; species Kingdonia uniflora. The sequence continues at coordinate 4,626,873 of JACGCM010002768.1, read as the reverse complement.
CTTATCTCGGACTCAAAGCTTCATCCTCGAACTCGTTAGCATACAGGAAATACTGCTAAATACATATTCAATATTCCTCAGTTCGAGTCATCGCTTTCGACCTCCACATCAACAATTTGATTTACGCAAGTGTACAGTCATCAATAGAGCCGTTGTTCAGCAACCAAGGTCAGAACGTTACATCATCTGGTCAAAAAATATCTTACATCTACTTTGTAACATTCACTATTAAAAATATTAATGGTCGTCAAACGGTCATATGATGAGACCTATAAGCAGAACCAACGAACTGCAGGTTAAGGACATGCAATTCTATACAGAGGAATTCATACTCCATAGATTCAGAGTACTCATTGTAATAGCTAACATTCTTAACAAGATCTCTCACTTTCTAAAATCCTCAAGAAAGGTTGTGATTTTTAACTTATTTAAAGGTTTTCCAAGCTAAATTGTTGTGTTAGTTATTATTAAACGCTTCGATTACATATAGTGTAAAGGCTAAGTCCGAATCCTAGAATTAGGCTATACAGTCTCCACACTTCCCTCAGTAGCAATATCCCAAAAAACAGTCGTACCATCTAAATAGTACAAGTTATTTTTTCTTTGACTCTTCAAAACCACCATTGCTCCCTTAAGAGCTTTTTTAACACCATTTTCAAGCACAACCTTATAGCCTTTCGCATCAAGTGAATCAGTTGAGATAATATTCTTCTTTATAGTCAGAATATACCGAATCGCAACTTTAGACAGATAGTTCCTATCCCCATTATGGGACAAAAATCATCATTTCCCGTTAACATAGCTGCACCTTCTGGTAGCAGCTTCTAGTATTTTGAAACTAGGGATATATATGATAAGCAGCACCCAAATTTATAATCCATTCTTTGGAATCAACAATACATTGAAGTAAAACCCAAACTTGAAATGTGATTATGATGATTGAGTTGTTTTTTGCTTCGGAATTGGTGGTGTAGAACACTGATAATTTCATGCATGGAGGACCAACTGCATCTCTGGTTGATTTAATTGGATCGATATTCACTGTTGGAGCTTCGAGAACGGGTGTTTCACTTGAAATCAATATGTATTACTTGGACGTGGCGTTTTTAGATGTGAGTATTTACTAATTTCTCTAATGTCAATTTTGCATATTTAGCTACTGTATAATTGTTACATGATTGAGCTGGATTGGAGATAGATTGTTAGCTTAACCAATGTGTTATTTAGGAATTTGTTAGACCCCAATCGAAAATTGTGATCCTTTTCTATGAATTCTAAATTTTGTAGTTGTCGTGTTGCCATGAATACATTTTGCGCTCTTATAGTTTTCGTTTATGGGATTGTTATGTTTTTTTTGTTTGATTTTTAGCATGTATGTTTATATATGATATCTGCAAATGCATTTGTCAGATATGATGGCCTTTACCAGAACATTGGATGGTTGGCAGTACATTTGTATTTTGCATATATCGGTTGTTATCCAAACAATTTACATATTTTACGCACTTTTTATTTTTAACAGGTTGTTGCTGATCATACTGAGAGCTCCACAATGTCAGTGAATTTACTATATCTATGTTTTGACAACTTTAGCGTCTTGTCAATTTTTCCTTATGCCGTCGCTACTAATAATTATTATTAATCTATAACAGAAGGGTGTCTTGTTCAGCTAAAGAATGTGCCAGAGAACGAGCAGTAGAACTTCAAAGAAATCTAGATCCAAAGAACTCTAGCTTTGTGAAATCTGTAGTACCGTCACATGTTAGTGGCGGTTTTTTGCTGGAATCAGGCATTAAAATTTGTTGAAAGTAGCTAAACATAACATATTGAATGTTATAAAATCTTATCTCTTGTAATTTCATATACAAAATCCTCCTAGACAATTCTGCCATTTACACCTACTTAACCTACCCAAAGAGGATGCGGTGGCTACTTTAGTGGACAAAAATCAAGAATCGTGCACAGTTAAATGTGTAGGTATGCCTAGAAGGGTATTTTCTACTGGATGGAAAGCGTTCTCCACTAGTCACAACTTAGTTGAGGGAGATGCTATGGTATTCGAGCTAGTCAAGCCTACCGAGTTTCAGGTCATTTTAATGCTTTGCTATAGTTCTACGTCTTAAAAAGTTGTGGAGGTCATAGTAATTTGGATTCTCTGAGTCAAATTTCAATGTTTCTCTGTAGAGTTTACCTAATATAGGCTCCTTCCTTAATTCCTGTAGGTGTATATTATCCGGGCATATAGTTTGTCAGGAGTTTAGGCCTTCAGAATTCAGACGCTTATACCAACCACATTGTCCAACAAGTGAGCACTTCGACTGAAGCTCATTCAAACACAACAGATGGAGCAAACACGTTATCAGAATCTAGCCTTGAATCTAACTTCCCGACATTTCAATCTCACACCACCGGCAAATTTTTGCAGGTATGATTAATCATTGACTTAAAATAATATCCAAGCATTTAGTTTATCGTCTCTGAATCCATAGTTTTATCTAAGATTGTATATTTGAATTAAAAATCAACAAACTTGGAGGCTTGCACTCTTTTAGCTTGAGACTTAGGTTGGGCCTAAATGCATTGAAGAAAAGTCCTTAGGTTGCAGATGGGAAATGTAAGTTGGGGATTCTTACCAATTACTTAAAATGGTGGGGAAAGTCGCGTTAGGCCACATTTCGGTTAAACAGTTGGGGAGTTTTCATGTGAATATGAAAGGACTCACTTTTCGAGACTAGACTTTTTTTATTATTGAAAGTGATGACGTATCGTGAGGCAACAAAGATCTTCCACAATTTTGAAAGTAATCTTTTGATTTATTTCTTTGTATTCTACCTTATTTTTATTTCTAATTAAGATAGATTCTATTTGAGTATTTAGGGAATAAGAAAACTTTCTTAATTGGATTAGCAATTTGACTAGAAGTTGAATGCTTGTACTATCTATCTCTATCTCTCTTCGCTTCAATATCTAACCATGGAGGTCACCCTTCAAAATGATGGCATTCTCTTCAACAGATGGAGCTTCAAAGATATTGAGGTCCGTATTTCACAAACCCGACTCTTAAGTTTCCATCTATTTCAATAGCAATGGTCTTTTTTGATGTTTGATGTTTGATGTTTGATACTTCTTCTCTCTCTCACATCAGAAATTTGGTGTGAAGAACCCAATTGAAGGGGTAATATGTATGTTGATTGCAATAGCATCTAATTTAGAGAATATGAATAATTGAAATTCAGGATTTTGTTTGCTTACTGAATTTGAAGATGAATCATGACTACATCAATCGCCGACTTGTCATTGCGTTGGGGCTGAATAAGTACTAATCTCCCTACTCAATGTTTCCCTTTATTGTTGAATTCTCTAATGCTTGCCGATGGATTCATGTCTAAGAGGGCATTTCTTGAAGTCTCTTTTACGCTATACATTGCCATTAATTTTTCATTTTCAGCAACATTGCTTTGGTTGATCTTAGATTCTGCCTATAGTGATGTAATGCAAGTTAACAAACCAGTAAAAACTGGAAAGTAAGGACACTAGTGGGTATAAATCTTTATTAAGGAATCATAAGAGTAAGAGTAAGGGAACTTGCAAGCATAAGGAGCATGTGGCAACATTGGTTTGTTCTTAGGGTCTGCTCTTTGTTTTTCCTTCTTAGATTTGGGTTCATAAGAGTAAAAGTTACTGAGGAATCCCCATACAATAGTTTCAATACATCTTATATACATAGAATAACAAAACCAACTTTGTTAATACGTCCTTAAACATAGATTTGGATATAATGTTGGGTATAATGCTATGCTGTCAGGGGCGCCGCCGGGGCGCCCAATTTTCAATCATCTGCCTCGCCACCCTAGGACGCTTGAAAGGACGGGGCACCTCTCTTAAAGCGCCGGGCGCCCTAGGGCGTTTTTCTTTTATTCTAGTTTTGCCAAATAATTTGGTTTCTTAATATATATATATATATAAACACACATAGAATTGCCAAATCATTTGGCATTTTCAAATAAAATAAAAATAAAAATAAAACAAATCCTCAATTCCTCATTAACTCCTCTCACACACACACTCTCTCTCTCTCTTTAGTACGAGGTCTCTCACCAAGGCCCAAGTTCAAGAAAAAAATTGTCTTTCTTTGATTACGAATTGTCCGCAAGTCTCTCTAGTATGCAGGTCACTCTCTCTAGTACGCAGGTTTCTCTCCAAGAAAAAAAAATACATTGAGTCATGTATGAATTAAATAATACATTACGAAAAAAATAATTACACATTACAAATTTACATTGACATGTTATACACAGTCTTCCGGCTCCCCCTCCCGCCTAGCGCTCCGCCCCGCCCATGATAGCATAGGCATGATACTTCTTAGACATAGTTACTTCTGTCGTAGGGCATTTGATTCGTTGTGAAACAATCTTAGTTACTTTCTATTGTAGGGAAGGTTGGTTCTCAAACCCCTAAGAGCAAACCTCAGTATGTAGAAGGGAAGGTTGCCACATCCTACAATGCCGCTATAGCCAACTGAAAGATGAAGATGCTATTCGCCCCAACCGGCTACTATAGACAAACCCACTGAATGTTCTCGTTAGCAGCTATCTTGGCCTGTGAAACAGAGTGTTCCTAATGAGCCTACCGATCCCACTGTTTGCCTAGTACCAATAAGCTTTCCTTTTTGCCTCTTACTTTTAGATGGCTTGCTTCATAGGTTCCTCTTTCTCATGCTTAGGTCTAGTAGGTGACTCCTACATCTAGGCTCATGTCTTGTCTAGGTTCATGTCTCGTCTCGGACTCGGCACAGATTCCAGAGGAGCGCATATTCTTCCCGTGGCAGAAGTGGGGCAGGCTGCCGTAGCCAGACACGACGAGGTAGTGGGAAGGCCTATAGAAAGCTCCGTGGATATAAATCTTTAGATACTCTCTTAAATTTTAGTTAAACCTCATATATTACTATAGTTTCTTGCAATATTCTCTCTAGTTATGGTACAGGTGACGATGAATAACTTCCTCGTTCTTTATTTGTATTTACTTTTGTATAATAGAAAGATGGTCAGTCCCATATTGATTCTAAATTCCCTCATTTACTTAGTATTATATTACATGTTTGCTACTGTCTTCTACTTCTATATATTCTTTACGCCTCTCGGAATTACATGTTGTATGATAATTTTTTGACTATTGGTCTCAGATTTGCAGAAACAGATGGCGAAGGATTTGATCAAGTAATGAAGACTTGAATTAAGAAGAATACTTTAAGCTTACCCACTACGATAAGTAATATACTTTACATTATTCTAGCTCTTCTTCATAATGATTTGTGCCTAAAATCTTAAACAAAATTCTTATTCGGTTTAAACATTTTAAAACCGAACCGAACTGAGCCTCTTCAAAAAACCGACCAGATCGGTTCGGTTCGGTTTGGTCGGTTTATGCTCACCCCTAGATATAACTAGATTGCGTTAAATACTAATTCTTTACACAATTAATACCTAATTAATTACTGAGCATAATTGTCAAGCATGAGCGATAGCGCGTGCCTTAGTGCTCGTTACTTACCTAGTTCCTTGGTCAGACTTGAATTTATACAAATCATATATCCTTTTTATCCAGCCAGGTGCTCTGTAGACAACTAAATAATGTCAAGAGAATACATAAATGACTGCTTTTCATGGTGGATGTCACTGGAAAATACTAATGAATATGATCACTAGTATATAAAGAATAGTTACGCAACCAAGAGCCGAAACTGTAAAGAGGCACATTTTAAGATCACATGTTGACATGTACTCACCAAAATTAACATTATATGAATGCACAGTGAGACATAAATTGAAAGCATGAAGCAACTAGGGTAGAGAGTAGTGCCCAATTAATCAAATGGAAGCAGGCTGTAATATCTAAATGGAAGCAGGCTGTAATATCTAAAATGGTCAGTAGATCCAGAAGCAAGTATATGTAGTCTGAAACAGCAAGCAAGTTTCATCAGAGTCAAGCAAATTGCGAGAAAACGGTCACAGACTGAAACTGATTCAACTATAAAGACATGGAGACATGTTACAAGTTCAACTATAAACTGATTCAACTATAAAGACAAGTTTCATCAGAGTCAAGCACATTGTGAGAATACAGACTGAAACTGATTCAAATTTATACCCATTAAGACATGTTACAGAATTTTATTAGTGCATTTCAAATGTTGGTTTGGGAATCAAAAGGAATAAACCAATAATTCCTAAAATTCATTCCCATTCCAAGCAACTTCTAACTAAAAAAGAAGTGTTACGGAGAAATGATACCTAAGAAAGATAAACTTTTTAGGGGTGACCCGTAAGATGTAACTATTACAATATTTCATTGAAAAAGCATAATCACGTCTAGAATAATTGTTTACAAGTAGAATTTTAAAACGACATAAATACAGCAAAAATCAGCCCAACTTGCATATATACTACATGTTTCTATGACTCCTATAAATATTGTAGTCATCATACATGACTTGAGCAATATTATCTCTATACTTATTCCATCTTCGACTTGATTGAAGTACTTGTTGTCTCCTAGAAGTCGTTGGTATCTCATTGACATTATTTCTTGAAGAGCAAAGTTCTCGATAAACTTCTGCGTGCAAAATATCATTTGGTTCAACCCCCATGATGTAGTTGTGTAATATAAAATTTGTTGACACCATCTTTACTTGCGTTCTATACGGGCAGAATGGCTCCGATGATAGAAATGGCCATCATTTCTTGATAGACCGTCGTAAGCCTAGTCAAAATCCTACTTATTAATTAATGTAGTAAAATGGCAAGTAGCGTACCAATCCACGGAGAGGTATATTATTCTAGGGTAAACTAAAACCTAAGCGAAAAGGGATTTATTTTGTCGGATTTCTACGTTTAATCTAGGTGTTGCAATTCGGATACTAAAAATAACTAGACCATTGGATTCCACTATATATTAGTATATTAGGGTTTAATTCCACTCTATAATCTCTAGGTCTAGAGGTCGCTAAGTGGACTGAGAAACTAGTTCCTTATTCAGGATACCAATCTCTTTTACAAGTTATTCTCCTCCCCTAACTTGTCCAGTTCAGGAGAGTTGAAGAACAATCCTAAAGAGGGATCAAGGGCCTCTAGGTCAGACCTATTACATGTAAGGCAAAACCTGACATACACCTATAGAGCTTCTTCCTCAGATCTAGTATGAGGGTATTATCCCTACAATATCTTAATAATCAAAATAAATTAAAGAGCAAGATCTAACTTTTATTAAATCTTAAAACTAAGTTTAGAGATACAAACTCAGTTCTCAAGCTCTTCAAAACCCTGCAAAAACGAAAAGTAGGTTTGGAGAGGGAGAACAAAACATTAAATAAGAAAACCCTGATCTCAAAATGTTTTAACTCCCCCCTGTCTTCTCCAGCAGTAAAAGTTGAGCATTCGATGAAGTTTCTCTCTTACCAAACCACCTTGGAATGTGTGTCAAAAGATCACAATTTTAGACTATCGATGACCGATGATGGCCGGTGAGGTGCCCTTTGGCTAGCGGCGATCGCTGGTGGGTGGTGGTCAGAATCTCCCTCCTTTTAGGGTTCTTCTTCGCTTGCCTTGTAGTTTTTATTTTTAGGTCCAACCTCCTAATCCCTTATCTCAGTGATTACTTTGGTTTCATAGATCCCAAATAACCCAATTCTGATTGAAACTACTCTACTGGAATTCCTTAGTGGGGTTCATGTGTCATTTTAGCTTTGATTTGGTCATTTTCTTAGCAAATTGACTCCAGTAGAGTAGAAAACTAGAAAATGAGGTAGCTATGCAATAATTAGACAAAAAGGTTTCAAGACCGCCAAAAATACCTGTAAAAGGGGCTTAAATTCCGCACAAAATGTTCTTATCAAATACCCCCAAACTTGTCTTTTTGCTCATCCTGAGTAAAATAAATTAACTAAGAAATTTAAGCCACTTTCGCAGGTCTCGCGATTGCATTTAGCGTATGCAATAAGCCGTTAAACTCCTAGGTGTTCCTGGTAGATGAGTATTCTCTCGTGAGGGCTTTTAAAAATTTTACCCACAAAAATGTACCACTCAGTATTTTCGGTGTTTCAGTTAATTATTTTGTTGTCTCAGTAACTCTTGTTAACCCTAGATATATCGTATATAGTTCCCTGAAAAGAGCTTAGTATATTTATAAACTTTAGTGGGTTTACCCAAGTAATTAGGCAAAATTGTGAGGAAAACAAACTATACTACAATGACTACCAATAAGACTTACCCAAAAAGGGTTATATTTCTGAGTGTGTGTTGTCACAGTTCCAATATTGTCTGTTAGAAGATTATTATTCAACCACTTAACTTCCGGCCCCATATAGAGTTGTTAGTAGGGGAATATTTTACCTTCTCCATTCATTTGCTTGTTTTTATTAGTTGGATTAGTAATACTTATACTTTTGCTATCACTTTTAATAATGATTCCCCTGTATCTAATTGGTCGACAGTCCATACTTATTGGTTCTAGGTGTCGGGATTTAGAGTCCCTTCATGACCTAGACTTCTGGTTTACACTATTATTTATAAACTTTATATTTTGATAACTTTTCTTCTTTGATTACTGTTTTGTCCTTCTTCTTTTTGTATCATACTGTGTCATTTGCTAATCAACTATTTCAGATAGTAAGTTCGTTACTCTCTCTAGATTGATTAAGTGTTGTGTAATAATTTCCTTGAACAAATACTGTCGCTGGTACGTACTGCGATTTCTTTCAAGAAATCATTAACTCTAATTTTTGAGAATATCATTAATATCAATTATAGTATCTTAAGTTTAATTTTTTTAAATTTTGGCGTATTATTCAATAATCCCGTTAAACAGTCAAAACTCTAAGATTCTTTTTATTCTTCTAACTACTTAATTTAGAGGGTTATTTAGAGTTATTTGCAGTCATAGACTAATTAACTCTACTTTACTAGTTATACTGAGTACGAAAAAAAACTTGGAAATGGTTTCCCACCCCCAAATTAACTTACTTTAAACATTGTCCTCAATCTTAACAGATATATAATATGTACAGTAATAATGAACGTGTGAACATTACCAGTATGAGATATGTCATTAATAAGATGCACTGAACAGGAAACTAAATTGAAACGCACACACACGTGTATAACGGATAGGTACGACACTATTGATGCTTAAATAAAATAACTGACTCTAAAAATGTAGAATGCATGTCACTACCCATAGTCGTGATCTAAGGTACCCATGCCCACTGGCTCATATATATCAATCACCTCCGGTGCTTCCTCGTCAAAATCCTCTATCTGCATCTCCTATGGGTCCTCCATAGGCTCCTCCTTGCCATCGCCCTCCATAGGCTCATCCTCATCTGGGTCGAAATGTGCATGTACAAAATAAGCGTACATGATCATCTAATCTGCATGGCATGAGCCACTTGTCTCTAATCAACGGTCTCTAATAATCTTGCCTGTACCTAGCTAAATCCTATGATATATCCAAAGGTTCTAAGAGATTCCTGAGAGAGTCTTTTAAAGGCATAGGATTGAGGTACCCATGAGCATGGTAACAAAGGCTGGAAGATAAAAAATGATATCGTTTAGATCGGCTATCGCACACTGAACATCTCTCGCAGTTTGTCGGATGGTACGACCAATGTCGTCGATAATATCATATCCTATGGTATCTCGATGTAGAACTCGAAGAAACTCTAAGCCCTCATGTTCAAAGAAGGTAGGCCTCTCTGTCTCCAAGAAGTTGATGTAAAACTAATGTGTCACTGCAAGCTGATTAGAGGAAAAGTTCTTTATAGGAATCTGTCCATCCACCTCTACTGTACTCTCACATAGTGTGAGATCTCGAATATATGTTGCATGTCCACTGCCGAATCCCTGGTAGATAAAATTTGGAATTGGTGCCACTCCTACGACTCGTCGCAGAAAATCTATATCTATAATAATAGGCTTTAACCTTCCAAGTCAAGTGTCATGACCGAGAACGATCCTGTGAATGTAATGCTTCGATAGAAAGAGTCAACCAACTCCCTAAAATAAAAACTAGTCTCCGTGTAGAACAGTGAACTCCAACCCCTCATAATAGCATGTTAGGTATAGACTGGACAACAGCGTCTATCAAAGAAAAGTAAAGTAAAGTGCCTCTCTGGTATGATAATAGGCTATAGTGCCATAAGTATTATGATCAACTATAAGACATAAAGAAAAATAGGTAGAGTGAGTGAGTGCTTCAAGTACATATATAATTAACGTACGTAAGAAAAATCAATTCAGTTCATATAGACCGATATATGGGTTGCCTCCCAATAAGCGCTAAGTTTAATGTTTTCAGTCAGACGTGTACACTCCCAAACTTAGATATTTACAATATAGAATATTGGGAGTACAGGTAGCAGTTACTCATAAACTGGGTCATCGATGTACATATTGACTTCTTTGCGACTAAAGTTCTCGCAATAAGGTTTTAGTCGATCACCATTGACCTTGAATTTTCCTCCGTTCCTGGGATTTAAGACTTTCACTATTCCATGTGGGAACATATTCAATATAGTGTAAGGTCCTGCCCAACGTGATCGTAATTTCCCGGGAAGCAGATGGAGACGTGAGATGTATTAGAGGACCATATGATCTGGCCTGAAGCTTTTAAGCAAAATGTATCTTTCATGGAATAATTTGGTTTTTTCTTTATAATTTTTGCGTTTTCATAAGCTTCTCCCTGAAGTTTGTCCAATTTGAATAGCTGAAGTTTACGAGTTTCACATGCGCGTTTGATGTTGAAGTTAAATACTTTGGTTGCCTAGTATGCCTTGTGTTGAAGCTCAACTGGCAAGTGGCATGCTTTTCCATATACAAGGTGGAAGGGGGACATCTCGATTGGGGTTTTATAACCCGTCTTATACGCCCTCAAGGCGTCATTGAGGCACAATGCTCAATCCTTGCGGTTAGGTCGAATAATTTTCTCTAGTATGTTTTTTATTTCCCGATTAGATTATTCTACCTATCCACCATCTGAGGGTGATAGGGCACTGCTACGTACTTGTGTATGATAGAATATCGGCTCATAAGACTAGCGAACACTTTATAACAAAAATGTGAACCCCCATCGGATATGATAGTTCTTAGCATCCCATATCGCGAGAAAATGTTTTCCTCTATGAAATCTACCACAGTTTTATGATCATTAGCTTTTGTTACCACTGCTTCAACCCATTTAGATGCGTAATCAACAGCTACAAGAATGAAGATATAACCATTCTTCCCAGAATTTGGTAATGGTCCCATAAAATCAATGCCCCAAACGTCAAAGATTTCCAATATTAGAATATTGTTTATTGACATATGATTTCGGCTTGAGATGCTTCTAGTTCGCTAACATTCATCACATGCCATGCAGAAAGCGTGTGCATCTTTGAAAATAGTAGGTCAGTTGCCCTCCATATGCATGACCATGACAAAATTGTAAAACATTGTTCACTTCATGCTCTGGTATACATCGTCTGATTACTTGGTCAGCACCAAATTTATATAAATATGGGTCATCCATCCGTAGTTCCTAACCTTAGACAAAAGTGACTTTTCTCTTGCTTAGACCAATACCCCGGCATGGGTCCTACGGCCAGGTAGTTAATAATATCAGCATACCAGGGTATTGAGGATGAGGAAATGGTCGTAAATGTTTTATCTAGAAATGACTCGGTTATAGGTAGTTCTTCCTTATCATTTAATAGTCTGGACAAGTGATCATCAACGACATTTTCCGTTCCTTTTTTATCTCGTATTTCCAAGTTGAATTCTTGCAGCAATAGTACCCACCTGATCAATCACGCTTTTGCATCCTTTTTGGGCAAAGAATACTTGAGTGTGGAATGGTCGGTGAATATAATAAATTTTGATCCAATGAGATATGATCGAAACTTTTCTAGAGCAAAAACAACTGCTAGGAGCTTTTTCTCAGTTGTTGCGTAGTTTAGTTATGCGTCATTCAATGTACGGCTTGCGTAATGTATGGCATGCGGTTTGTCGTTAACCCTTCGCCCTAGAATTGCCCCTATTACGTAGTCTGATGTATCACACATAATTTTAAAATGAAGACTCCAATCGGGTGATTGAATGATTGGTTCTAAAGTCAGACTCGTCTTAAGCTTTTCAAATGCGGCCAAACATGTATCGTCGAACTTAATTAAATTCAGTATCTTTAGCAAGCAGCTTGCATATGGGTTGTGCAATATGGCTAAAATCTTAAAAAAAAATTGGTAGAAACTTGCATGACCTAGGAATGACTTGATTCCTCTTACGGATGAGGGAGGGGGTAACGTAGATATAATATAAATTTTTGCTGGGTCGACAGAGATTCTTTCTTTTGATATAATATGCCCAAGGACAATTTCATGTGTGACCATGAAGTGACATTTCTCCCAATTCAAAATTAGACTCTATACATCGCACAAGGATAAGATCTAGATGATGTAAACATTCATCGTATGATAATCTGCCGAACACAACAAAATCATCTATATTCTCTTCTAAGAACTTCTCTACCATGTCGGAAAAAATGCTCATCATGCACCTCTGGAATATTGTGAGGGCATTACATAATCCAAATGGCATTCGCTGGTAAGCATATTTTCAATAGAGACATGTGAACGTCATTTTCTCTTGATCATCTAAGGCAATAGCTATTTGATTATACCCTGAGTAACCATACAGGAAGCAGTAATGGTTCTTTCCCGCTAGTCTTTCAAATATCTGATTGATGAAAGGTAAGGAAAAATGGCTTTTTCTTGTTACGGTGCTTTGTTTCGAATAGTCAATTCATACTCTACATCCGGTGGTTGTACGAGTGGGGATATGTTCATTATTATCGTTCTCGATTATCGTTATCCCTGATTTATTGGGAACGAATTGAACAGGGCTGGCCCATGTACTGTCTGAGATTAGATATATGATCCCTGTGTCAAGTAGTTTGATTATTTACTTAACCACCTCCATCATGGACGAATTCAGCATACGTTGCATTTCTCGTGATGTTTTATTTTCATCCTCAAGGTGAATCCTATGCGTGCACACAACTGGAGTTATTCCCGTGAGGTCTGCAATAGGCTACCCTATGGCTGCTTTATGACGGGATTGAACCTTCGTGAATTTTGTTTCTTGTGAACTTTTGAGATTAGCGATGATGATAACTGGAAGTGTTTCCTTTGGGCCCAGGAAAGTGTACTTTAGAGTGTTTGGCAGTGGCTTGAACTCTAGCTTAGGAGGCTTTATTATGGAGAGAATTGGTAAGATAGGAGATGGTTGGAGTGGTTATATTCTTAGGTTCCACTTAGCCTTATCAATCATTGGTGCCTCATCTAGCAGTGTGTGAATAGCCCCTACTAGATCATTTTCATCCTTATTTTCTTCCAACTCCGAGAGATAGAATCCCAAGGTATCATCTGTATTATTGCTGGGAAACGATTCGTAGATCAAAGTGTCAATCAAAGTGCAATCCTTCATGTCATCTTTTTATGGAATTTGAACATTACTGTTGTAAACATTTAAGGCTACTTTCATATCTCCTAAGAAGAGGAATTAATACTCCCGAATGGCAGTTAACTATGGCATGAGTGGTGGCCTGGAATGGTTTTCCTAAGATTACTAGTATTTCATTACCATTTTCTACTGTGTTTTCAGTATCTAAGATTGCAAAGTCAACTAGAAAATCCAGTTCGTCGACTCGTATAAACACATCCATAAATATTCCTCTTAGAAATCTTATTTATCGATTAACCATTTGTAAAGTCATCCTCGCTGATTTGAGTTCTCCAAGTCCCAACTGTTTGTAGACGTGGTATGGAAGGACGTTGACACTCACTCCTAAATCTAATAGGGCCCTGTCAATTTCATGTTCTCCTATGGTACAGGGAATGGCTGGGCACCCGGGGTTTCTTAGTTAAGATGGTATCATAATTTCTATGAGGAAAACCATTTTGTGAATATTAAGACACCTTTTGTGCAAGCATGCCTCTTTCAAAAATTTAATTTATGAGGGGACCTGTTTAATAGCTTTGAACAATGGGATATTGATATGGACATGCTTGAATGTCTCCACTAACTCAGCATAATGTGGGTTGGTGCCATTTGGTTGTGACTTCTTAGGAAATGGTAGTCGTGGAGTGCAGTTTTAAAGGTGTTCGGGGTAGGATTCAGAGGCAAGGACTGCCTTATTTCTTCTTTCGGAGATGCCCCTGGTGAGGGTTGTCTTATCTCCATTTTAGGTGATGCATTCGTTGAGATTTCCTCGAGAGGTATCCCTACTCTATTGTCAAAAACCTTCCTGTTTTGTAGAGTTTTGATTACATTACAGTATTCCATGTTAGTCACTGTTGATTTATGTGCACCTCTTGCTTGTTTATTTGAAAGGTTACTCACTAGTTGAGACATGGTTGCCTCTATTGTATTTATCTTTTGATCAAGGGAGTCGATAGATAGGTCCGTGTCTTGAATGAAGGTTTTAAGAGTTCGCTCAAGGCTCCCGATCCTCTCAGTGGTACTATTGGTATTGTGGTTGTTGGTATTGTTATTGTTGCATGTTTGAGTTACCAACGGGTCTCTCTGATGTGGTCTAGTTCTATAAGGCAAGTTTGGATGTTAAGGTGCAAGGATCGGAACGAGTTGTTGGGATTCGCTTTATTATACATGTTGAATGCGTGAACTTCCTCTTCCTGTAATTCCTGGTCTAGTTGGATAGTAGGACAGGAGTTTGAGATGTGAGTAATACTGTTTCAATAACTACATGCCTCTTATTGAGCTGGAGGCGAAGTTAGTTTGGTGAAAGCTTCACTCATCTTCTTGAGTAGGCTTGTTTGTGAATAGATATTAGCTAGGATAGTGGTACTAGTATATAACTCAAGAAGTCATCCTTTCTTCGGCTTACTCATTTTCTGAGTAGGGTAGTCTTGTTCATATAAGTTTTCTTCCATGGTTTCATAGAGTTCCCATGCTTCAGTAGAAGACTTACGCATTATGGAACCTCCCTTGGTGGTATCCACCATACATTTGGTGATTTAGGACAACCCATAATAAATATCGTGTTCTTGCTGCCATAGATGTAGTCCATGATGCGGGCACTTAAGTAAAAGAATTTTGTATCTCTCCCAACTATCGTAGAAATGTCCATCTTCCTTTTGAGGGAAAGTGTGAATTTCGTTACGTAAAAGGTTCGTTTAATGAATAGGGAAGAATTTCATCAAGAACGCCTTTGGTAACATCTCGAAAGTTGTGATGGTTCTAAGGGGTAGAAAGTGCAGCCAAATCTTAACCTTATCTTTAAGGAGAAAGGGAAAGAGGTGTAGCTGCACAGAGTCATCTATGCAATCTTTGTAATGAAGTGTAGTACACAGCCCTTTAAACTCGGTGAGGTGAAGATAGGGATCATCACGATTATGACCATGAAAGGAAGGTAAGGTGTTAAAATGCCAATTTTCTATTTGAATTGTTGTGCTCCCGTAGGAAGCTTAGGCAAAACGATGCAAGACGGGTTTGTCCTGGGTACATAACTGGAATATTCGGCTGGTATTATGGTAGCCATTAGCCTGGATTGTTCTAGCAGACGTTGTCGTTTATCCCAGCTACGGGGGTCTAGCTACTGTGGGGTAAACTAACGGCGGTTCTTCGCGATTCAAACAATTTCCCTCGCGAGACAAACTTCTCATAAACTAACTAACTAACCTAGATGTTTAACTATTTATCTACTAAATATTATTAATTTATAAGATAACACACTACTATTTTTATTATTAATATTAATAATAAAGTACTAGTATTGCACTGATAAATATCAACTAATATTTGATAAGCTATCCTACTTGATATACCATTGTAAGCTTAGTCAAAATCCCACTTACTAATTAATGTAGTAAAAGGGTAAGTAAGATGTCAATCCACGAAGAGGTACATTATTCTAAAATCTAAGAGAAATGGGGTTTGTTTTGCCAAATATCTACATTTAATCTAGGTGTTGTAATTCAGATATTAAGGATAACTAAGCCTTTGGATTCCACTCAATATTAGTATATTTAAGTTTAATTCAATATGTTTTTGGTTTTCTCCTCGAATTCTCTCTTTTGAATCGAATTTGAGGGGTTTAAAATTCTTTTTAGATCTCTCCGTAAAAAATATATCAGATAACCTAATTCGTCAAGATCTAAACTCAAATCCTAGGTTGGTAACCTAGAGCTTATTCCTCCTTTTTCAAAAACAAGAATAATCCCTAGGTTTAGATGTTACTAAGTAGACCAGATCCTTATTCTGGATACCAATCTCTCTTTTAGGTTAAAATTTTTCTCCTCCTCCCCTAACTTGTCCAGTTCAGGAGAGTTGAAGAACAACCTAAAAAGTGATAAAAGACCTCTAGGTCATACCTATTACCTACAGGAAAAGCCTAACATACACCTATAGAGCTTCCTCCTCAGATCCAGTTTAAGGGGATTAGCCCAACAATATCTTAATAATCAAAATCAATAGAAGAACAAGATCCAACTTTCTTCAAATCTTTAAACTAAGTTTAGAGATACAAACTCAGCTTTGAAACTCTCTAAAACCCTGCAAAAGTGAAAAGTACGTTTGGGGGGTGGGGGAACAAAATATTAAATAGAAAAACCCTAATCTTAAAATGTCTTAACTAATCCTCTATCTTTTCCAGTAGTAATAGTTGAGCATTCGATAAAGTTTTTATCTTACCGAACCACCTCAGGATGTATGCTAAAAGATCACAATTTTAAACCATCGATGTCTGGCAATCGCCGGTGGGTGGTGGCCGAAATCTCTCCCCTTTTAGGGTTCTTCTTTGCTTGCCTTGTAGTTTGTTTTTTTAGGTCCAACTTCTTGATCCCTTCTCTCAGTGATAACTTTGGTTTTCAGATTAAAATTGTTCTGCTGAACTGCTGGAATTTCTCAGTGTGGTTCTTGTGTTATTTTAGCTCTGATTTGGCCATTTTTCTTGCCAAATTGACTCCAGTAGAGTAGAGAACCTGAAAATGAGGTAACTGGGAAATAATTAGGAAAAAGGGTTTTGGGACGGTAAAAAATACCTGTAAAGGGGGCTTAAATTATGTACTAAAATGTGTTTAACATTTCTTGAACACTATAATGGTCTGCTTAATTGCATTTATAAGCTCTGCAAAGTCGTTTGTTGAATAACTCTTCTTCTTTTTCTACAGTTCGTCATCTATGCCCATTGACATGATAACATGTATTGCATATGGAGCAAGACATCCTGGTTCATTCCCGTATCCCCTATTTACAAGATAAAATCTCCTTAGACAACCAACCTCTTATTAATACGCTACATAATGTCGGATTAGATGTGTAACTAGATAAAAATATATTATCAAAATTATAATTACCGCTGGGAATGCTAAAAGAATGTGGTTGTTGTCTACGAGCATCATCTAACACTTTAGCATCGTGCGCCGTATATATATATATATTATATGTATTACATATATAATACAATATACTTCAAATATTTTTTTAATGGTAATAGAAATGTTGGAATCCCTCATAATTTACAGGTATGATCTAAATGATAAGGAGATCACATCCATATGGATAAAACTTCCTAAAACATTTTTAGGTGTTCCAAAAATTAGAGTGTCTAGAGGGTGCACACCCATCCTACCTCAGTTCCAACTCATAGTGTGCAAACAGGTACGCAATGAACATTTACCTCTCCCTTCACCAACCTGTCACATACCACGAACTCTGTGGCCATCTTTTATATTGTGAAAAACCTCATCCACATCCAAAACCACGCTACTCATACACTATGGGGATCATGGCTAGGGGTTGTGTTGCTTTTGGAATGCTTCTTGAAATATGCCACAAATCTATTAAGAATAACGAGAAGAGCCAAAATGACACGTTTGCCATCGCTGGTCATACGAAGATGCTTCTCCAAAGCATGTCCCATTACAATATGGTGGGACTATATCAAGCCTCACCATTGTGGCGTTACCGATCTCCAAGCTCCCCAATGCATGTCATGTATCCCTTTTTAATTGAATGAATGAATTTCAAAGTCTAATCTCAACAATGTGTTACATTCAAATCGGGGTATTTCAAAGTCCAGATATGGGTCAATAATTCATTTTCTTTCTCTAAGAATGGTAACCCTAAAACTGGCAGTTTTCAACGATCAACTGTTTTAGGTTACTGAGGCTAGGGAGGTTATGAATTGGCAAAAACTAAAATTGGATTTTGTATGCAATTGAATAATCTTTTCATCATTTTGATCAAAATTGAGGGAGTTATCAATATTTTATTAAATAGTAGTCCAACAAAAATAAAAATTGTATGTCATTTTGTTTGTAATTTATTGAGGCTGTTAGACCATGGTTAAAGAAAAAGTCAAAATTTTAAAACTATGAGTTTTTCAAGACTTTTATAAATTTACCTAGAACATGCTTTTCCAATGAACGGGTTTTGAGATATGATCCCATGCATCTAGGGTACCATTAGGTAGAAATTCAAATTCCTCAACTACCTCTATAATAACATTCCACTGTTTGATCTATCTAGGTAGTTGATTTCATATTCATTCCACCCCATGGATCTAGAGGCTAATATCATACCTGAGATACATTATTCTTCACGTTTATTTGATAGGCGATATGAGCACATCTATGCCTAATGAGCTACCTATAGGAAATGAAGTTCAGTGTTCTACACTGAGACTAGTTTTTTATATGAAGAGTTAGTTGACATTTCTAATAGATCATCACTTTCACAAACCCATCTCCAATCATGATTCTTAAATTAGGAAGGTTGTGCACCTATTATGTGAGATAAAGCATTCTTATTAGTTGTCCCCATAGTAGCATCAATTCTAAAAAAATTCTATTAGAGATGCGCTTTTAGCCGTGAGGACTATCTTAGAGATATTATACTATGTGATATGACAATATGGGAAGAGGGTAGACTCTCGATATCAGTTTCTTCGCTAATTTGTTAGCCATCCTTAATTGATTATATGGTAATATCCAGGCTTCAGGTCGACCAACCAACATTTTAGTTCATGGTTTAGAGTTTCAAAACCTTCTACATCAGGATATCCCAGGTTATGATCTTATGGATGACATTGGAGATAGCATTAATTAGTGCGCTACAATTGTTCATTCAACAATCGTAGAAGGGAACATCGTTATTTATCACAAGAGTTTGATGAGTGTATAGAGAATGTATGGATGGTCACAAAAAAGATTACTTGGTTATGCCTTGTCAGATTCAAGAGCATGAGCATGATGGTCAGGTACATATCAGGATAATAAATACCCATCAAAATGATGATGAGGAAGAGCCTATGGAGGACCCAGAGGATGAGCAAATAAAGGATTTTAATAAAGAGGTACTAGAGATATCTCATGATGGTAACGTTTACTCTTCCCCTTTCATTTCATTTATTTTACTTATCATATATCTGTTCATATTGAGGACAATGTTTAGTTTAAGTTTGGGGGTGGGGAATCATTTTCAAGTTCTTACATAAAATTGGTACACTCGGTATAAGTGGTAAAATAGAGTTAATTAGTCTATGATTGCAAATAACTCTAAATAAGCATGTAAATTAAGTAGTTAGGAGAATAAAAAGAATCCTTAGAGTTTTGATTGTTAAACGGGATTATGAAATAATACGCCAAAATTGAAAAAAAAAATTAAACATAAGATAATATAAATGATACTAATGATATTCTCAAATTATAGAGTGAGAAATTTCTTGGAAGAACATGCACTTCACACTTGTAAAGGTACTTGTCCAAAGAAGTTATCAAGAGACAATTAACCAATTCAAGGAGATTAATAAAGTCAATACCTGAAATAGATGATTAGAAAATGGCACAATATAATACAAAAAGAAGAACCAAAAAAATAATAAAAAGAAAAGAAAGAGTAATCAAAAGAAGAAAAACTATCAGAGTATAAAAGAAATAAGTAATAGTATGAACCTGAAGTCTAGGTCATGAAGGGACTCCAAATCCTAGCGCTCAGACCCAACTAGTATGGACTGTTGACCAATTAGACGTAGGAGAATCATTATAAAATATCATCACTAAGACAAGGGAACAGGAGGATAAATGCTAATTCAAACATCTCTATTCAAGCGAAGTAAAACACACACAAAAATGGGTAACTCAAGCTATCATCCATCGGTGATCGCCGCCGGCACAAGGAAAATCATTAGCGTTCACCGGCTAACGGTGGTTGAAAGTAGTAAAACTTTGATACAAATCTTGAGTTGAGCTAAGAATAGCAAAACTTCATTAAATGAATGTATATCACTACCGAAGAAGACTAGGGGTAATTAAAACACTTCAAACCTTAGGGTTTTTCTATTTATGGATCAGTTCTTCCTCTTTAAGCCTACTTTTTGTTTTAGGGTTATTTTGGAGGCTAAGAACTGAATTTACATCACTATTAACTCATATCTTTATTTATGATTCGATTAGTCAATTTATATCTAAATATTGTTTATTAAAATATTATAGGGCTAATCCCCTCATACAAGATCCGAGGAAGAAGCTCTATAGGTGTATGTTGTGGCTTTTTATAGGTAATAGGTCTAACCTAAAGGTTTATGTTCACTCTTTAGGGTTTTTCTTCAACTCCCTTGAACCTGACGAGTTGGGGGAGGAGGAGAACAATTCTAACATGGTGAGGGATCGATGCCTTGAATAAGGAATTGATTTCTAAGACTACTTAGTGACCTCTAGACCTTGGGATTACTCTTGTTTCTAATGAGAGGGATTAAGTCCTAGGTCGAAAACCTAAGGTTTAAATCTAGATCATCACAAATTAGGATCTCTGATTTGTTCTTCATGGAGAGATCATAGAAGAAATCTAAGCCCCGCGAATTCGATTCCAAAAAGACAATTCGAAGAGAATACCAAAAACCTATTAAATTAAATCCTAATATACTAATATTGAGTGGAATGCAAATGTCTAGTTATCTTTAATAATCATTTTCAAAACCCTATTTTGCAAGATTTTTGACAAAACAAATCCCCAGTTCCCCTAGATTTTAGTTTACCCTAGAATAGCGTACCTCTCAGCGGATTGACACCCTACTTACAATTTTACTACATTATTAAGTAGGATTTTTATTAGATAAAGGATGGTCTATCAGAGAGGATAAGAGTAATTCTAGCCTGGAAGAGAGATTGGTGTCCTGAATAAGAAACTAGCTTTTCAGTCCACTTAGTGACCTCTAGACCAAGGGATTGTTCTTATTTTCAGAAAAGGAAGAATAAGACCTAGATCATTAACCTGGGATTTGAGTTTAGATCTTGATGAATTAGAATCTCAGATTTGTTCCTCGCGGAGAGATTAAAAATAAATTATAAGCCCCTTAAATTCGATTCTAAATCCCAGGATTTAGACCCTAATATATGAATTGCAACTCCTAGATTAAATATAGAAGTCTAAAAAAATAAACCCCCCTTCCATTAGATTTTAGTTTTCCCTATAATAACGTTTTCTCCGTTGATTGACACCCTACTTGCCCATTGTAATGGTAAGTTTTCCGGAAGGAGAATTTTCACCAATACTTATTCGTAAGGAGAATATAATAAAGACTAGATAAACATGATTTTACGTAGAAAACTCAGTAAAAGCTAAAAAAAGCCATGACCTCGAGGAGGATTTTGATGTAAAATCTAGTAAGATTCTAGTTATTACAAGTTTTTGGAGTAATAGTAGGGTTAAGAAGTAACGATGGTAAAGTTATGGATTCTGAGGTGCTGAATAATCTATTTTTTGCTTGTATTTATAGTAGATATATGCAGTTTACAAAAAGAAAGAAATAGTTTCCTATTCTAAGGGGAGGGGGCAAACTTCGTGGATCTCTAACAGCTCTTTCTTGACCAAGTACAGCGGCTACTTTCAGTAGGTCAAGGACTTTGGGTATCTTCTCGAATGCTATTTGCTTTTTATTATGTATGACTACTTCGACTACACTGTGTTGGCAGACTCTTAACAAATATGAGAAATATACTACTATAATCGCCCCATTCTCGGCATAAATACTTGTGGTTGTGTCAAGAAGAAATTAGAAGTTGAAGAGGTTTGCCGAATACCTTACGAATCATCTATTTGTTATTTCTGAGGTCAAGGTGGACTGTATTTGGTCTTATCATTCCCGAGGAGCAATTAATGTGGTACAATGAACCTGGCAGATTGAAGTTGGGTATAAATAGATAGTATAAGGAGGGATTTACGGTGGTTGTGTGTAAGGATGCCACCCCACGTATTGCATTAAATGTCGCCAGAGGATGAAGATGGTGAAGAATTTGAGGTAAAGTTCTTTTCCAAACTAGGCCTTTGTAATGTTTCCTTTGATCCTGTAATAGTGTGGAGGGTGGGGGAAGGTATTGTTAGAGAATGGTTGTATCTATTAGAACCGTTTGGGTTACTATGCGGTGCTGAAGGTATTGGATTGTGTCATTTTTAGGGAGAAGGGATAATTATTCGTGTTGAAGACAAGTATTTGAAGGTTGCATGGGCGTCCAAGGATCTTGCCGAACGTAGGAGGCTTCATGCAATTTTCTGCTGCCGTTTGCTGAGGCAGCTCTTAGAAGTTCAGTGACTTGAAATTCATTAAGTTTCTTAAGATATCTTTGCTTCGGTGCCAGAGATAATAATAGATTCTGGTGAAAATATGCTATAATGTCAGATCCTGGTGAAAAGAAGCAGAGTAATTAGTACGCCAAGTCGAATGTAAAGATAGCAGTGGATTGGATATAATGTAATCAAAGGATAATTTGTATCGAACGTAATATCTAACAATTGGTTTAATTAATAAACATTATTGTCTTCGACTTCTTCGTGTGTTATTTTGTGCTTGTCGACTATCCATTTTTAATTATTGTCGATGTAAAATACAAGTAAGGTGATTTGTGGACTGTCTAAACCACTCGAAGTAGAATAGATTGACTGGGTCCAGAAACAGTTTTCAAGGTTGATTGATTTGACTATGGAAATGTATAGTTCCGAGGTGAATTAAATTTTGGCCGTTAAATTTGACTGTGGGAGACTATAAGTATCCCCTGTTGTTTGAATGAGAGTCATTTTGGTTTGAAGAAATGGTAAAGACAAGATCCCAGGTGCGTAATGAGGTATATAGTCATGTGCAAGCGAAGTATTGAGAAATATATGGTAAGTATATCGGACTCCTGCAGAATGTTGATGTTCACTTGGAGGATCCTGTGGAACCTGATTATGACAGTATGAGCGTGGCAGAGGCCAAGGACGCTAAGGAGGATTTTATGTTTCGTTTTCAATTGCAATATTGGACTCCTCCTGAGCGTATTAGTTATATGTGGACTCGCGCGAAGAAGTTGGTGTGAAGAGAGAAAATGATGCTACATCTAGGGGTTTGTAATGTGATGATTTTGGAAAAATACATGTAATGGTAGAATTACTGCTAATATAAAAATGAAAATTGAATTTAATGTGATAAGAAATTGTCGATGTTTTGTTGTATTTTTTTTTTGTTTCTTGTCGAATGAATTTTGAGTTGGAAAATATTTAAATGTAATAATGACTTAGTAATGTATGTGATATCGATTCAAATTTGAATTGGGAATGTTGACGAATGTGTACCCGAAATATAGGGGTGTGTAGATTAAATAATAATGAGGGGTGGGGGAGGAGATGAGAGTAATCAATTATGGCCAGGTGTGCTCCTTTGGGTAAAATTTGGGAACATAAAGAAAATGATGTACAATATCTTTACGATAAAATTGGGTGTGCGTTGTTGAGTACAGACGTTTAAGAAGAAATTCTTTGAGATATGAAAGGGCTGGAACAAGAATGTAGGGGTTTGTTGATGTTGAGAAGGCGAAGGGTCAAGGATGTCGAGAAAAGACGTACGAGGTGTTACGTTCGAGTAGCAAAACGGTCGTGAAGTGGTGCGATAAATAGTCATGTGGGGTCTATAAATATCTCGAGTGTGGGTGACTGTTCATATTTTATAAACCCGAAAGAAAAATTTTCCAGTGCAAATTTACTATTCTTGTTACTTAGATCATTACCAACAATTGGGAAGGAGGAGATTGCCATGTTGATCAAAAGAACAAAGCGGGCTAAAGAGAGGGATATAGAGGCAGCGAGGTTACAAGGTTAGTAACTGTTATGATCTAATTTGTGCTTTTCTTGGTTGTTGTTGTATTATGTAGACATATATGGGGTAATTGTAGAAGGAAGTTGTGTATTGTGAGGAGGATATGCTTTAGATAATGTGGGGTTAAGGTTTGTGTCAGAGGTTAGTTAACAACTATGAACGGTATATTTTTTAAGTGTAATGGAGTTGCAGTGGTTAATAAAGGGGATTTTAGGGGATGGTGGGGCGTAATTGGTGGTGAATAGTGGAGAAAGAGCGGTTTATTTCATGGTGAAGATGGCGCGAGTGTAGGGGATTAGTTGGGTTCACGGCGAGGATGTAGAGATTTCATGTCAAAGTAGGTTAGATATGGCCAAAAAATTTGCCGGTATATCCAATTTTTAAACGAGAGTGGTTTTGGCGGGAAACGGTTAATGTTTCTTTGAGATTTCTTGCGATTCCTGAAAGTGGAGAAACGTACATTAAATAAGTGCTCGATGCTTATAATTATAATAAATAAAAAGTTATTGAGAACTGAACGTAGTACAGTAATTGATTTATATGACTTGGAAAAGTCATATAAGTGTATCGTGAACTTCATATAGTTAATCGAACTGTAATAATGATGGTAGTAGACAGTAAATTGAGAATGATATGTTGGAGAGTAATCTCGACAACTATATGAAGATGAATATATGAACTTATGAACATATATATGTATCAGAAATGATAGATACTAACTGTAGAAAAAATATGGAATCTGATTTACAGGTTGCTTAAAATGGTTAAACCAATTAAAAATAATGAGAAAGGTATATACGAAAATCTTGAAGACGTAGTGCCCCTGATGATTGATGTAAGGACCTGTGTATAACAGTTGGGAGGTAAATATAGGGTAGGGTCGAGTAGTGCAGACATAGCTAGCTTGGAACAGTTTAGGGTGCCACCTAGGGTTGTTGAACTATCTAATCAAGAGGCTACTGAGACGGATGTGAATCACGAGCCCCAAGCTAGTGATCGAGATGGTAGTGGGGTAGAGAAGAAGATGTGGAGGAGGGTGAGGAGGTATGTTATGGAGAGGGTCCTGAAACCAAAGAAATATTAAGTTTTAAGAGGAAGTATGGCATTCCTGGGGATATAAGGTTAGAGGAGTACCAGCATGAAATGATTGACCAGGAAATACCTTTAAATAGGATTTTGGTGCATCGAGAACAAATTAAGAAGGGGTTGAAACTTCCCTTAGAGCTGACCAAACTTTTTTGATGTGGCACCTGGTCAGTTCAATTCGAATGTATATGATTTGTTTAGGGTATGTGGGGCAATAAATGGTTGACTTAAGGCCAGGGAGGAGTAGTTGATAACAGTCGATGATTTATGTGTATACTACATGCTCAAGATGAACCCTCAGAAAGTAGGCTATCGGTACTTGGCGAGGTTTTTGAAGAGGCCAATGTTCTATGACATGGTGTCAGCAGGAAGGTGATATAGCGATGAGCGTTTACTTATCTCGGGGAACTACGAGTTCGACAAGAAGGAACCAAGGGAGTCTTTAAAGAGAAAGACTTTTCACTTAGGTTTGTGGTTAGGTAATTTTAATTGTCGATGTTTAAAGTGTTGAATATGATGTTAATTATTTCTAACTGTCTTTGTATGTTTGCAACTTTGAAGGAGGTCGACAAGAATTCAGAAGTGAAGGAAGAGCTGTACAGGATCAAGAAAAATGTCTTTGGTAGGATTGATAATCTGGTTATCGACCAAGATCATGTGAGCACCTTATGCCAAGAGGCCGGTTTAAAGAGGTTGAGAGCTACAGGTGCTAAAGTATCTGTTACCGATGGAAAGATGTTGGTAAAGAATAAGAGGGTTGCAAAGGCAAGCTTGCCACTGGAAAATCCTTCCTTGGCCGGGTATAATACTGATACAGAGATAGATGCCATGTTCGGAGAATCTCTGGGAAAGAATAAGAAGAAAATGGTGGCTAACTCTGTTGTTCCCCCACTGCTTCCTCACAAGAGGACTACTCGACAGTCGACAACGGAGGAGGTGGCTGGTACCGTCAAACCAGTTGCTATGGTGGATGGGCGTCCTCTACGGGGTGCGGGGAGTGTGTTCCCGAAGAAGAGAGGTAGTGTTGAGACGACGAAGACGAAATACGTCGAAGAGTCTGAGGCTGAAATTTAGAAGACCATGGTGTTGTATACGTCTGGGAAGGACGAGCTGAAGATGGAACTGGAGGATTGTTTGGTCGGCATTGAGAGTCTGAATACGTTTCGCAACGAGGGTCAGCAAAACATGTCAGAGGTGAGAAATTTTATTGCTTTGCTCCGCTTAAAAAAATTGGTAGGTCATTCAAATACTCAAAATATGATTTTGTTGCAGATCAAGAAGTTGGTGACTGTCACCATAAACCGCATTGTTGGCAGTGGTGATCTGGCAAATCAGCTTGTGGCGTATAAAAATAGAAAGATTTAATCGAGGAGAAGAAAGGGTTGAATACAACGTTGAATACTTACAAGATGGAGGCCAAAAAGGTGAGGGATGCTGCGCTTTGCGAAGCGAAGAAAGTGTCGGAGAAAGAAAAAATGGAAGCTTTGGCGCTGCAGAAAGAAAATTTTGAAAAGGATGTAAGGGGGCAAGTTACCGATGCATGGAAGGCTATGGAGCTAGAGCAGGGCAGGCTTCTCGACAAGGTTAGGGCTTAGATGAATGCAGAGAAGTTGGAAAAATGTAGAGAAGTGAGGGCGCGTTATGCTGGGTAGTACAAGGAGTTGGAGTTTAGGAAAAAATTCTTTAAGGGGTTGGTGAAATCTGGTGGGGTTGTCTTTGATGATTCATGTTCAGAAGAGGAAGTGTTCGAGACTCCCGAAGTTTGTGGTGGGACGTAAGTAATCGATGATGTGATGATGGAAGAAGATATTATGCGCCTTGTGATGATAGCAGACGTGCAGGTACCTGAAGGTGTTCTGAATGTGATTGAAGTAAAATCTCCCCCTGTAGTGTAAAATATTTGTGTAAGCAGTACTATATGTGTAAAAGGATGTAAACATGGTCGTTGGGGCCAAGACATTTTATTCTTTTGTGGAATGATGTGGTTTTTATTTAATTGAAAAGTTTTTGATATTTGGAAATATGTGTTAAGTAATGATTGCCGAAAAGAGTTCTTGTGTAGAGTGTAAATGTAGGTGGTAGCAGATTTGGAATGATAGTAAAGTTAAGTATCATGTCTAGTGGACAGTGATCGCACAAATGGAATGAACATCTGGATGCGTACTTAGAAAGTATGGATCGATATCAATTCATAATAGGAAAGATGATTGATTGTTTGATGCATACTTGTTAAGTATGGATTGAGATCAACTCAAAATAGTAAAGATGATTGATTGTCTGATGCATACTTGTTAAGTATGGATCGAGATCAATCCAAAATAGTAAAGATAATTTATTGTCTGATACATACTTGATAAGTATGGATCGAGATCAATTTAAAATAGTAAAGATGGTTGATTGTCTGATGCATACTTGGTAAGTATGGATCAAGATCAATCCTAAATAGTAAAGATGATTGATTGTCTGATACATACTTGTTAAGTAGGGATCAAGATTAATTCAATATAGTAAAGATGATTGATTGTCTGATGCATACTTGTTAAGTATAGATCGAGATCAATCCAAAAGAGTAAAGATAATTGATTGTCTGATGCATACTTGTTAAGTATGGATCGAGATCAATCCTAAATAGTAAAGATGATTGATTGTCTGATGCATACTTGTTAAGTAGGGATCGAGATGAATTTGATATAGTAAAG
Organism: Kingdonia uniflora; assembly: GCA_014058105.1. NCBI lineage: Eukaryota > Viridiplantae > Streptophyta > Magnoliopsida > Ranunculales > Circaeasteraceae > Kingdonia > Kingdonia uniflora. The sequence continues at coordinate 4,598,914 of JACGCM010002768.1, read as the reverse complement.
ATAATTGATTGTCTGATGTAGACTTGATAAGCCAGGATTGAGATCAAATCAAAAGTAAAGAGTAAATTGAAAGTAAAGATTGTTTATTTGAATCGATATGGCGGTTACAGTGGTTATCTATAAAATAGTTTGAGTTGGGTAGTATTCCATGGGTATTCGAGCTGGATTTTGTCTTCAGTCATCAGCCAATATGTTCCACTATCTGTTTTATCGCTGACAATGTATGGCCCCTCCCAGTTTTCTGATAACTTTCCTGAATTCTTAGGTCGAGTGTGATCTTGAATCCGCCGAAGGACAAGTTCACCAATACCAAATTTCCTCTTGCGAACTTTTTTGTTGTAAGCTTTCTTTAATGTGTCATGGTATCGTCCTAGGTTTGCAATGGCTTTGTCTCGGGTCTCTTCGATCTAGTTGGGGTTGCAGAGGAGACCGAGTTTATTGTCTTCATCGAGGATCTTCCTTTGGGTACTTGGTAGATCAAGGTCTGATGGCATGGCTGCTTTACTACTGAAGGCCATCATGAACAGAGTACAGCCTGTTGAAACTCATAGAGTGTTTCGGTAGGCCCAGAGAACGCTGAGTAGTTCATCGACCCATCTTCCTTTTTAGTCGTCGAGACGCTTCCGTAAACCTGATTTGATGTTTTTGTTAATGGCTTCGGCTTGTCCGTTGCCTTGATGATAGTATGGTATGGATGTTGATAGTTAGATTTTGTATTTATGGAGGAAAGCAAGTACTTTTGCGCCAATAAATTGTTTGCCGTTATCGGAACGTATTATTTGTGGGCAGCCAAACCTGGTGATTATGTGCTCCCAAAGGAAGTTGATGACCTCATTCTCATCAGTATGGCATAGGGGAACTGCTTCAACCCATTTTGTAAAGTAATCAGTGGTGACTATGACAAATCTTCAGTTTCTCAATGCTGAATGAAAAGGTTCAATGATTTCGATTCCCCAGCGTTTGAATGGCCAGAGGACATTGCTAATATGCAAGTCGAGGGATGGACTTTTGATGTCTTGGGCGTAGATTTGGTATTTGTATCATTTATGCATAAATTCATCGCAGTCTTGTCATATTTTTTGCCAGTATACCTTGCGTAAATGCGCGCTGGGATAACGATCTTCCTGAAATGTGTGCGTCACAGATACCTTCGTGAAGTTCTCTGATTTTGATTTGAACTTATTTGTAAGAAATTCATTCGATAAGTGGTCATCCTCCGGTGATACGGTATAGGACTTTTCCTTAAACTGTGAATCTTAGGCATTTGGCCAAAAGGGAACAGGCTTCCTCTTTATTATTTGGGAGAATGTTGGAGTTGAGGTAGGCATAAAATGGTTTTCTCTAGTCTATAGGGTCGTCACTTTCAGTAATGGTAATTTGGAGTATTGACAGTATATCGAGACTAGAATGCTCGATGATTTCAATTTCTAAAGATCTTTTTTCACTGTCTCCCAGTATGGCGGCGATATAAGCGAAAGCGTCGGCATGCCGATTTTCCTATCGAGGTAGGTAAGAGATTGTTGCTTGTTTGAATTTTTACATCTTTTCCTCGACCAGAGCTGTATAATCAACTATTTTACCCATTGTTTTGAATGTCTTGTTGTAATGATTTGCCACAGGTAAAGAATCAACGTAGACTGCCAATTCTTTCGCTCTGAGTGCGAGTGCAAGATCGAGAACGTGTAAGATTCCTTTATATTTGCTCTCATTATTTGTGGCATAGAAGTTTAGTTTGATAGCTTTCTTGATACGATGGTTGGAGGGCATAACGAGAACGATGCCAATCCCAGATCCTTGTGGTCCAGCTGATCCATCTGTAAAATGTTGCCAACCCGAGATTTTAGACCATGTGTCTTGTTCTACTATTGAGTCATCTGTGAAGATTTCTTTGAGTTCTTCCCAATTGGGGTCTTCGACTATAAAGTCTGCCAAAAAGTCTTTCAATGCTTGTCCCTTGACTGATATCTGGGGTTCGAAGGAAATGTTGTATTCGCCAAGGAAAATAGATCATTGCTGGATTCTTCGAGATTTTATTTCTTGGAGAGTACCAATTTCAGGGGGTACTTGGTGATGATTTTGATGGGATGAGCTTGAAAGAAAGGACGAAGCTTTTAAGAACTGTAGACCAATCTGAGTATCTATTTTTCTGTAGGTGTGTATCTTTTTTCTGCAGGCATGAGTGTTTTGTTGATGAAGTAGATTGGATTTTCAACTCCTCTATCTTCTCGAATAAGGACGAAACTAATTGAGTCTTTAGTTGTGGATAAGTACATTGTCAGTGTTTCGCCATCAACTGAAGTACTCATTATAGAAGGATTCCCCAGGTATCATTTTAGATCTTGGAAGGCTAACTCATAGTCAGGAGTCCAAATAATCTCCTTGTGTTGTTTCTTTGAAAGAGGAGTGGAATTTCCACGGAGAAAGAGATAAAGAAGTTTGCATCGATCAAATAATTTTGAGATGAATCTGTGAAGAGCGACTATTTTTCTTGTAAATTTTATGACATCAGTTTTTGTTCGTGGAGATGAAATCGTGATGAGCGCTTTGATTTGCGCAGGATTGATTTTGATTCCTCTTTTACTGACCAGGTGTCCCAGGAATTTACCAGATGCGACTTCAAATTGGTATTTTTCTGAGTTTAGTTTTATCTGGTATTTACGAAGGATATCGAAGATTGTTTAGAGGTTTCTGGAATGATCTTCGCGTTTCAAGCTTTTGCAGATCATATCGTCGATCTAAACTTCCTTGATTATTCTGGGATGATCTTTGAACATTTTAGTTACAAGTCTTTGGTAAGTAGCTCCTGCATTCTTTAACCCAAAAGGCATTACTGTATAACAGTAGAGACCTCTTTCAGTAATAAAGGTTGTTTTTTCTTGATCGTCTTCGGTGAGTGGAACTTGGTTATAGCCGGAGGCCGTATCCATCATAGAAAAAAGTTTGTGCCCTACGACGGAGTCGAGAAACTACGGAATTAGTGGTAGTAGGAAACTATCCTTGGGTATAAACTTGTTAGGCTTTGTGAAGTCAATACAAACCCTGATTTTTCAATTTTTCTTTGGTACTGCGACAATGTTAGAAACCCACTTGGGATACTTAGTTTCTCGAATAAATCCTACCCGAAGGAGTTTATCAATTTCTTTGTTTACTGCATCGTGGAGGTCGGGAGTTAGGTTCTATCATTTCTGAATGATAGTTCTGTTGTCCAGAAGGAGGTTAAGTCGATGGCATGTGACTGATGGATCGATGTCAGGCATTTCTTGGAAAGTCCAGGCAAAGATGTCTACGTTTTTCTTAAGCAGCTGGATCATGGCTTCTTTTTCATCGGTGGATAGTTTGGAGCCGATGAAGGTGTGACGACCTGGACCATCGAGTTCAATGGATTTGACTATCTCGGTGTCATGCTGTTCGAATGTGGGGGGTGCTTCTTACTGTAGTTGCTATGCCTTAAGAAGTTTTGTAGTATGAGATTTGGTTATGGTATTTTCACATATACGTGCGACTGGTTGGGTACCTTTGATTTCGTAGATACCGTGATTTGCTGGAAATTGCAATGCTAGATGATAGGTAGAAGATACTGCTTTGATCGAATGCAACCAACTACGTCCCAAAATGCCCAAATATTTGGATTCTACATCGATGATAAGGAATTTTATGAATGTTATTTTTGATCCTACTTGAACTGGAAGAGTGATTTTTCTTGTGGCTGATTCTTTCGAACCGTTGAGGCCGGTGATTGTTATTGTAGAAGCTTTCACAGAGTCTGTGAGGCCAAGGACCTCAATTGCTCTTCAGAACAAAACGTCCTTTACGCTTCCTGCATCGACGAGATGTGTATGTAGGTAGTCTTGGCCGACTTTGAGCATAATGACGAAAGGGTCATCATGAGGGTACTTCACGTGGCTGGTGTCACAGTTCTCAAAGGTAATAGGGTAAGGACGCTTCGATGTGCTTATGCTTGGGAAAAGTTTCGCTTATTTGTCTGAGGATGTCATTTTACAACAGGATAAAATTCGATTGTCTTGTTTTCCTTTCTTCCCTTTTTTAATTTCAATTATATAAAGGTGTCGAGCTTGCCCCTGGACTTGATTTTGTTCAACGTCTTTATTTTTTGCTTCATCTTCGTGAAACTTTTGATGCTATTGACATAATTCTGAAGCCTTCCAGCTAGTAGGATGCGATGAAAGATTCAAATGAGATAGTAGCAGTTATTAGTTTTGTGGCTATGCACATTGTGATACTGACATAGTGGCTTGGTGGGGACATCCAGAATAGTTTGCGGTACGAGATAACACTCATCTCCCTTTATCATTGGTAAGATAGCGGAGAGAGTTATTGCCATTGGTGGCAGAACTGGGACTGGTCTGTCGAGTCTACCGTCCCTTCTTCTACTGTTATCCATGTTTCTGCTACGCTACTTGGGTGCTTCGGTAGTTGTCGATCTCAGTGGTGGGGTTGAAGTTGCTTCTCGAGAATGGATGGCAGATGAGCTCTTCATTTTATCTTTCTTTGACCGCTTTAATTTGATGTAATTATTAACTACATCAATCATTTCTGTGATTTTCATTGGCTTGTGCAAAGTAAGCTCTTCTCGAACTTTAGAGTCGATGTGCAGGGCGGAGGTGAATGCTGGAACGACGATCTTGGGGTCTGAGTTCCCAATTTTCCTTGTTTCCTGTAAGAAACGTTTGTAAAAAATTGCTAATGTCTCTTTAATACCCAGCTCAAAGAAGAATAAGGAATCGATAGTGATCTCCCGCTCTTTAGCATGAGCATAATTGGCCTCAAAAAGATGCCGCAACTAGCTGAACATGGTGATGGAGGCATCTTGGATGGTATGGAACCACCAGAGCGGTTCTTCCTTTAGGCTCATTTTAAATAACCTACATAGCATGTGGTCGAGTTTAGAATATAACCCAACTGTGTCTTTGAAGTGTTGGACATGGGTAAGCGGGCCAGTCAGGCCTGCATATTGAATAAACTTTGGCATATGGAAATTTTCTGGGATGGACATAACTTCGAGATGAGGGGAGATAGAATTTGTCTTAATTCTGTCAAGCGCGGATTTTTGGCCTGGGATGTTAGAGTTTATGGCCTGGATCCTGTTGTTGAGGTCGTCCATGGTAACGAACTGTTGTAGGGGAAATGGTAAGGCTGGGACCTGTGGAACAAAATCTTCTGCCCTTCTAGTCACAATCGATCCTTAATTGGTCTTCTTTCGGGTGGGGGAGTCTGATGATGCATGCGTCGACTTCCTTGAGTTGTCGATGCTGAGGATGTTAAACTAAAATGTCGAGAAGCCCTGTTTGGATTTCCGGATCTAGATCAAGAAATTCGCAAATCGTCTTCTCTTGGTTGATCATCGCGCTGAATTGCTCTTGATCTATGCTCGCTTCGGGCGAGTGGAGGGGACGTTTGGCGGCCAGTGAGTCAATCTTGTGTTCTCCTTAGTCTTTCTATTTCTTTATGATGTGTTTGACTCTATTAATCTAAGGTTTTCCTTCCTTCGTCCCTCTCCATTTGAAGAGCTTGAGCGTGGACACGCTGATCTTCCAGTCTCTGGGTTTTTTCTGTAGCCATTTGTTTCTAAAGCTCGAGTACCGCACCGTGCAAGTCGACCATTCCTATTATGGTATTAATTTCCTAGTCTCTTACGGTGTTGGAATGACTTCTCAGGTTCATGTTTGTCATCGGATGGTTTTTAGATCAGTGGTGGTAAAGACAAGTGTGGTATTTTTACAGACGGTGCCAATTGTAATGGCGAGTTTTTCGAAAGGAGAATCTTTACCAATACTTATTCATAAGGAGAATGCAATAAAGACTAGATAAACAAGATTTTATGTGGAAAACTTAGTAACAACTGAGAAAAACCATGATCTCGAGGAGAATTTTGATGTAAAATCTAGTAAGATGCTAGTTATTATAAGTTTTTGGAGTAATAGTAGGGTTAAGAAGTAACGATGGTAAATTTGCAGATTACGGGGTGCTGAATAATCTATTTTCTTCATATATTTATAGTAGATACAAGCAGTTTACAAAAAGAAAGAAACACTCTCCTATTCCGGGGGGAGGGGGCGAACTTCGCGGATCTCTAACTGCTCTTTCTTGACCAAGTACAATGGCTACTTTCAGTAGGTCGAGGACTTGGGCTATCTTCTCAAATGCTGTCTATTTTTTATTATGTATGACTGCTTTGACTACACTGTGCTGGCTGACTCTTGTCGAATATGGGGAATATGCTACTACACCCATTACTATATTAATATGTTAAGTAGGATTTCTAGGCTTACGGCGGTCTATCATTACTGTTCCACATTAGCCCTGATTGCTTCAAGCCAACATTGACTTATCCAATTTTATTATATACGCACCTCGTGTGAGGGACCTAAATGCTTCCGGAAGCTTACACCTTTCTAGTAGCTTCATGTAGGTAATTGTATCTAGTTTCCCATATAGATATGTGGTCTCTTCAAAAGACGCATGTCTAGCTTGTCCTTGATAGCTGACAGAATGATCAAGTACTAGAACGTTGTAGCGTCCATGAATGGAGAATAGGGCTCATCATAGTCGATGGCAGGTCTTTGTAAGAATATATAGGAAACTAGTATTTCTTTGGATAAGTTTGTTTGGTATTGTTTTTTAGTTTGTTTGGAAAATAAAAAATAAATTTAGCCGCACTAAATAAGTTTAAAATTGAGTTCTCAAGTGGGATTCGTGCTCTAAACATTAACAAGGATGATTTGAAGAACGGTAAGCTAATAGAGGAAGCTAAGAAGCAATTAATAAGCATTGAGGGATCTTAGAGGATAGGGTCTACTAGTTATGGAGGAGATGCAGAGATTAGAAGAAATAAGGAAGGTGAGGTTCTAAGTTCTTGGCCTAGAGATGATGTATTATTCATGGAGCACTAAATAGGTTTTCAATCCGGAGCAAAATTAAATCTTGGGGACAAATTCAAGATAAAGGCTGTAAGAGCATCCATAGCAGCCTCTCTATAATAAGGAGTACTTTTGAGGAGTTTTAACCCAACTTTGATGTTGTGGATATAGCAGACTCCCTACAAAAAGGAGCCACATCACATAATTAACTACCTAAACCACTTCAAATTAGTTATGTTTAAAAATAATAGGCAAAAAGTAACTTTTTTTTTACTTTAAACCTCTAAAGTAACTTTACACATAATATAAGAGTCCTACGTGGCTCACCAAATATTTCTCTAGACTCCCCATACTTGAGGAGAGAAAAAGAAAAAAAATAGGGATAGGGAGCCTCATAGGGGCCTATAAAAGCCATTTTATTACTTTTTGCCTCCCTAAAATATGTTTAGGGAGGCTGTTGTGGATACTCTAACGGGGATGGCTGAAGGGGTAAAAGAGGCTCAGGAAGGAGGGAAACAATCTCTTATGCAGACAAGTTGAAAGGTACGACCAATCCAACCTTTAAACTGAAAGATCTTCCAAATCTTGGAAAAAGTGGTGAGTACCCCAATATTCAGAGAAATGATGAATTATTTGATAGAGGTAATAATGCAGATAAATGCAGTCTTATGGGTAGGATTGATCTCCAAAAATTAATATACTCTAATGTTAAAATGAAGGCTCCAAAATTTTGGAGATTACATGGTTCTGTGAGTGTAATACCACTATATAAAGGGTACTTTGTTATCAAACTGGCTAATGATGAGGATAAAAGAATGGTTTAGAGTAGAGGGTCATGGTCAATTGAGGGCTTTGTTATTACACTAATGCCTTGGATCCCTAAATTTAATCCTAAAATTCAGAAAAGATCTAATACCTTGGTGTGTGTCAGATTTCCATGATTAAGTATGGAATATTGGGATGTGGAATCTTTGATGACATTGGAAAAGGCTTTGGTAACTCTAATTCAAGTAGATAGGGCAACAAGAAGTATGGCCTATGGTTTCTTTGCATGTATCCTTATGGACATTGATATGTTACAAGTTATACCTAATCAAAATTTAGTTAAATCTAAAGGAGGACATTTTTGGCAAGAAGTTTTGATTAACAGATATCCTAAATTTTGTAATCACTGTCAAATAGTGAGGCATAAATTAGGAGATTGTAGAGCATTGCAGAAGACATTCAGGCAAGAGGTCAGGCACACACAAGCACAAGGAAAGCAACAATCTTTGCCCCAAGTGGATGTAGCAGTTAACAATGGAGCTCTTAAAGTTAAGGAGATTGGGAAAAGCAAGCAGATGGTTTGAAAGGAAAATATAGCATATGAACACATCCATGCCATGATAAGCAACGCTCAATCACCACAGGCTGATAAAGATGATTCCCCAATTATCATCTTCCCAGGTTAAGAGCATATAGCAGCTAAGTTCCCAGACTTCGGTCCTAAATTTAAAGAACTGTATAATATGTACAATAACGAGATGATGCAAGCTCTGATAGAGGGGTCGACTAACATGGCCTCAATATCAAATTGCAACATTAGCATGGAGCATGAAGTCAATAAATTCTAGATGGTAGAGTATGAGAGCCAGCCTATAGTACAGATTACCCTAACAAAGAACACCAATTATGTTAATAACTCTCTAATGCACCAAGGAGGATTAGCAGCCATTTCTGAAACTTGCATTATTAGATTTGGATCAGTTTTAAGCATCAAGAACAATTAGTGGTATATTTCAATGGAGGAGAAAGATAAAGAAAGGGAAGATGAAAGCATGATTTCTGTTAGATTTTTTAACTTAAAAATAGTTTTATAAAATTAATTCTAGGTGATACAAACTTCTCATGTTTTCTTCTTACTTTAGTCCCACATTGGTGAGATAAATGTATATGGAAAGAGATAAAACCCAAGGTATACTTATAATTGGTATACAAGTAGTATAAGAGGAAGTGTATAGTGGTGAGTATGTAGGAGAAGGTTCTAGACCATCTTATACATAGGCATCCCACGGGTGGCCCGGTAGGCCAGGCCGACTCGGGTTTGAGTTCGGGTTTAGGTTTGGGCAATTGGTTCTTATAGCTCTGGAGGCCAAGGGGGCTCTTGGGGCTTGGGCCAGGCCTTACTTAAGTAATCTTTTTACTAAAAAGTCCAAGGACATTTTTGTAATCTATAACGGCTATTTATTTTAATTATCTTAATAACTCCTGTAAACGGACAAAACATTTTTGTAACTCCTGCCCATATTTATTTCATAATAGTTATATTTATTTCATAACTTACAAAATAGTTTTAATCATATTAATTACTAGCCGTTGTAGAATTTTCCTATAAATGGGAATGAGCTCCCCACTGGTTTACACATCGAAAAACACAGTTTATCACTCTCTCTAGTTTTTCAACTCTCTCCTCATGCTTTTGATTTTGTTTAAGATATTGGTGGTATAACCAAAGTATAGCGTGATCAGTAACGTCGCGCTTGTAGAGTTTTTTGCTCGTACAACTGATCATTACATTGCCGGTACCTCTTGGCAGATCGGAAAATTGTTCTTAAAGAGTGTACGATCCACACCTCGAGCTTCATACTTTTTCTATTGCAATTGCAGTTCCAGTTTAAATCAGTACCTGCTTCTGTCCACATTCAGTTCCAGGCAGTTTAGATCTGGGGATTCACTACGTGCTCATTATCACGTGACACTAAGCCATTATTTTCCTATAATTTTAAGAACAAACTTTTTATGATATAGCTTTAGTTACTTCTGATTCGAACAAGTATAACTCCAACAAAGTTGTGAAGTTTGAAGGTCTTAACTTCAAATGATGGAAAAATAAGATGTATTTTTATACTTAAGGAAGTCGCTTACGTCTCAGAGACCGACTGTCCTACTAAACCTATTTCCCCTGAAACTGATTTGATTAAGTCTGACTTTCATAAGGCCTTAGAGGAGTTTAACGATTGGAAATAGGCAGATTTAAGTGTCATAATTTTATCCTGAATGGGCTAGTAGATGACTTGTGTGACTTTTATTTACAGTCTGAGTCTGCGAAGTCCGTTTGGAATGCATTACATAAAAAATACGATATCGAGGAAGCTGGCTCCAAGAAATACGCCATTAGTAGGTACCTTAAGTATGTGATGGTCGATGAGAAGTCTGTAATCTCTCAATCCCGCAAACTACAGAAAATCGTTCACGAGATAGTATCTGAGGGGATCAAACTTGATGAATAGTTTCAAGTAGCGGTTGTGATTGACAAATTACCTCCTTTCTGGAAAGACCGCAAGAACATACTTAGGCACAAATCTAAGGAGTTTTCTGTGGAGAACTTAATTACTTGATTGCTAGTTGAGGAGGAAGCAAGAAAATTGGATCAAAAGGATAAAGTACTCATGTTTCAACCCAAGAGTAAAGTGTATCTAAAACCTAAGGGTAAGGCTATGAAAGTCAAGGGTAATGGATACAAGAAACCATTTCAAAACAAAAACAACAATTGAGGTAACCAAAATCCTAACCGGGTAGGAACTAGCAAAACTACCAATCCAATAGAACAACTCCTATAATGTGCTTTGTATGTGACAAAGGAGGACATATTGTAAGGAACTGTCAGAACCGTAAACCTGTTGGTCAAGTGAACGGGACCGAAGAGCCTCTAGTGGCTATGACCACGAAAGTGAACATGATCAGTATGACTGATGGATGGTGGTTGGACACCGGGGCTACTCGTCACGTGTGCTATGACAGGGATTTCTTTAAAACCTATAAGGATGTTGAAGACCAAAACGTTCTTCTGGGTGATTCTCACACTACTAAGGTGTTGGGAACTGGAGATGTTAAACTAAAATTCACATCTGGCTGAGTTATTATCCTCAAGGATATGTGGCATACTCCTAGTATGAGGAAGAACCTGGTTTCTGGCTTTCTTCTTAAGAAACCAGGTTTTCATCAGTCGATTGGATCGGATCAGTACATTTTGACAAAGGGGGGAACTTTTGTGGGTAAGGCATTTTTTTGTAATGGTATGTTTAAATTGATCATTGATAATAATAATATTTCTTTTATTTACATCGCATCTTCTTTCAATATTTGGCATTCTAGACTTTGTTATGTTAATAAGAAGCTAGTTAACAAAATGAGTAAACTTGGATTAATTCCTAAAATAGACTTAAATGATTTTGATAAATGTGAGCATTGTAGTCAAGATAAGATCACTAAAACATGTCATAAAAGTATAGATAGAGAATCTCATCTATTAGAACTTGTACACTCTAATATTTGTGAAATGGATAGTACCCTAACTAGAAATAGAAAAAATGTATTTTAGTACTTTTATTGATAATTACTCGAACTACACTCAGGTATATCTTATGAGACATAAGAGTGAAGCTATTGTTATGTTTAGAACTTATGTTACTAAGGTCAAAAACCCATTTGATAGAAACATTAAGAGATTTCGTAGTAATAAAGGCACTGAATATAATTCGCATGAATTTCAAAACTTGTATGAATCTTTAGAGATTTACATGAAACTACAGCTCCTTATTCTCCAGAATCTAATAGAAAAGCTTAACGTAAAAATAGAACTTTTACTGAACTTATCGTTGTTATTTTATTTAGCCATGGTGTACCTAAATATCTGTGGGGTGAAGTTTTATTATCAGTATGTTACATTTTAAACTGTATACCTCATATTACTTCTAATATTTTACCTTATGAAATTTTGAGGAACAGGAAACCAAATGTTAGTTATTTCAAAGTATGGGGTTGTTTGGCATATGTATGCAAACCTGATCCGAAGAGGACAAAACTAGAAAGCAAAGCTTATAAATGTGTTTTTATCGGATATGCAATTAACAGTAAAGCTTATAAATTTCTTTATATATATGATAATATTATTATAAAATCTTTGGATATAATTTTCTTTGAGGTCAAGTTTCCTTACAAGTTGAGAGACAGTGGGGGTAATAGTAGTAATAGTGGAGGTTCTCAACCATCCACATCTTAGACCCCTAGTGTGCCTTGACTTGAGGATCCTATTGACGCTCAAGATATTGACCCTAAAATTATAAGAGGTAAACGGATAAAAAGGGCTAAACATTTTGGTGATGATTTTGTTGTGAACAACATAGAGTCTGAACCTAACTCATTGTAGGAAACGTTAACTTCTAGTGACATTGATTTATGGCCTGAGACAATTGACGATGAAATGGATTCCATTATCTCTAATGGGATTTAGGAATTAGTTGAGTTACCTCGCGGTAGTCATTCTATAGGTTATAAATGGATATTAAAGAGAAAACTTAAACCGGATAGCACTATTGATAAATATAAGGCAAGGTTAGTAGCAAAGGGATATGTGCAAAAGGAAAATATTGATTTTTCAACACATATTCTCCAGTCACTCGTATTACTACAATTAGAGTATTATTGGCCGTTGCTGCCGTGCACAATTTTATTATCCATCAGATGGATGTGAAAACCACATTTTTAAATAGTGAACTTGAGGATGGGCTATATATGGATCAGCCTAAAGGCTTTGTGTAATCAGGTCTGAATCACAAGGTCTACAAGCTAAAAAAAACTTTATACAGTCTAAAGCAATCTCCTAAACAGTAGCACGACAGCATCGACCAACTTCTACTTTCAAATGGTTTTAAGATTAATATTGTGATAAATGCCTATATTATAAAGTATTGATAATTCCTACATTATGATTTGCTTGTATGTTGATGATCTACTTATATTTGGTTATACTCTTGAGCTTGTATTAGAAACTAAGAACATGCTTAATGAAAACTCTGATATGAAGGACCTAGGTGAGGCTAGCGTTATTTTGGGAATGAAGATCATACGTACAGATTCTGGTATTTTTCTTGATCAATCTCATTATATTAAGAAGATCTTGAAGAAGTACAACTATTATGATCGTAGACCTGCATTCTATCAGTACCTATTTTTCTTGATCAATCAGTACCTATTTCTATCCACATTCAGTTCCAGACAGTTCAGATATGGGGATTCACTACGTGCTCATTATTAGGTGATACTAAGCCATTATTTTTCTACAATTTCTCTGAAGAATGGTGTTGTGGATCAGGGTGAAGGCTGGCAGATTCAAGAAAGAAAGTGGAAAAAGAATGCTACATATATAAAGGTTTAACAGGCTGGTGAAGATCTACCAAATATAAGAGCCTGTTCAGGTAATAATCCCAAGCAACAATAAGTTATTTAATGGGGACAATTTATTGGAATACTTGGGGTTTGGGCATAATAAATCTATAGGATACTTAAGGAAGATGGTTAAGGATAATGATCCTAAGGTGATATGCATAGTTGAACCTAACATAAAACCTACCAGTGAGATTATGCATAGGGTTGGTCTCAAGGATATGTCTACTAATATGCGGCACAATGTCTTTGATGTGGTTTTGGGAAACATTTGGATCATGTGGAAGTCTACACTACCTATACATGATCTTTTGCACGCTTCAAATCAAGTTATCTCCTTTATTATTGATGATAATATTATACCTGTTGCACATGCAAAAGTGTTTGATTATTCAAACAAAACCTGTGGGATAATTTGAAAGGCTTCACTAATATCCCCTTCCCATGGTTGGTTTTGGGAGACTTTAACTCCAACATAAGAATGGGGGAGAAATCTGGAGGAAGAGGAACACATGTCAGGGATACTCAAGATTTTGTTGCTGTAATAGTCTCTTGTGGGTTTATTGACAGTGTCAAGAAATGTACGAGGTATAACTGGACCAATGGAAAGATGGGGAAAACAAGAATCTTTAGCTTACTAGAAGTTGAAGATTGTGCCTAAAATGTATTCTGATCACTCCATGTTGTTTGGTAAGAGTACACTGGTAGCCAGCATACATGATTGTCTATTTAGGTTCTACAAGGCATGGATTGATCATCCAGAGTTTGTTGAACTGGTTAGAAATAGCTGGGGGTCACCTATTTTGGGAGCTTCATTGTATGTGCATAGATCCAAGTAGAAGTGACTGAAAAAGGATATCAAACAGTGGAACACAACAGTTTTTGGTAATGTGAAGATAAAAATTAGACAGCTTGAGAGGGATATTGAATAGTTACAAGTTGCACAAGAAGAAGACATTGATAATGATCAGATTTATGGTGTTATGAAGGGGAAAATAAGAGCTAGATGATATTATTTCTCAAGAAGCTATACTATGGAAACAAAAGTCTAGAACCAAGTGGTTAAGAGATGGTGGTAGATATACAAAGTTCTTTCACACTCTTTCAAAAATGAAAATATTAAAGAGTTAAATCACAGGCATAAACGATTAGAATGGCAACATCATAGAAGATCAAGTCCTGATAAAACAACACATTATCCAATCATATAAGACAAATTTACTGCTACTCCTCTAAGTACTTCTAATGAGTTGTTTAATCTGATTACTACAAGTGTATCTCAAGAAGATAGCTTCCAGTTGATTCAAATTCCTAATAAAGAGGAGATCAAAGCTGTTGTTTTCAACCTTGACCCTGACAGTGCACCTAGGCCTGATGGCTTTTGTGGCATTTTTTATCAACAATACTGGGAAGTCATTCAAAAAGATGTCATTAGAGTTATCACATCATTTTGTAAAGACAATGCACTGCCTACTGGATTTAATTCCAATTTTCTTACCTTAGTGCCTAAAGAGGAGAATGCAAAGAAATTGAAGAACTACATAGCTATATGCCTAAGCAATTTCAGCTACAAAATCATGGCTTCAAGACTACAACTTATAGCTGATAAACTCATTAGTCCTGAGCAAGGGGAATTTGTTCTTGGTAGAAATATCCAAGGTAAAATAGGTCTGGCATCTGAGATAGTAAATGAACTTCGAACCAAGAGAAGGGGTGAAAACATTGGATTAAAGATTAATATATCACAGGCTTTTAATACTCTTAGTTAGGAATTCTTGAACAAAGTGCTGACCATGTTTGGCTTTGAAAGTAATAGAACAAAATAAAATCTCATAGATGTAATACCTAATTAGTGCATTTTACGAGCATTTGATGAAATTGACCAATGAAGAGTTTCAACTTAATCAAAGATAGTATTAGTACAACTACCTGCAACAATTAAAGTTACTACTTCGTAATGCTCTCTAAGTGACATCACTTATCTATTGGGACTCTGCTACTGATCACTCTTGAACAAGATCCAAAACTACGTAGGTATCTTGGAAAAAATATATAGCTACAAACTTTATTGCTTCAATGTCTACACCAATCACGGTCACGTTGATAAGATCGGGGCTGATCTCCTTGGATCGTGATAGACCACTATAAGCCTAATCAAAATCCTACTTGAAAAATTATAATAGTAAAGGGTACTCAAGGTTTGTACTGGCCGAAGATACGGCAAGACTGCAAAGATTTTGTTCAAAAATGCTATAAATTGCCAAATCCACGCTCAAGACATCAAAAGTCCAGTCCACGACTTACATGTCAGAAATGTCCTATGACCATTTAAACGATGGGCGATCGACATTATTGGTCCATTTTACCCCGTATCAGGAAACATAAAATTTGTCCATGTAGCTACAAATTACTTCACCAAATGGATCGAGGCTGTTCCACTTTATCATACTGACGAAAATAAAGTAATTAAATTTTTATGAGAGCACATCATCACCAGATTTGATTGTCCATAAATAATAAGGCCGAATAATGGCAAGTAATTCATCAGCAGTAAAGTTATCAAATACAAGATCCAGTTGACTACTTTTACACCTTATTGTCTATAAGGAAATGGCCAAGCTGAGGCCATAAATAAGAGCCTTAAGTCAGGATTATAAGAGTGCCTAGACGAAGAAAAAGGTAGATGGATCGAAGAGTTACACAGTATTTTTTGGGCACATAGAACTGCACCTCGAACATCCATAGGTTGCACACCATTCATGATAGCCTTTGGTACTGAAGCTGTCATTCCTTCAGATTTTGACCTAGCAACTGCTAAAAGACAAGTCACGGATGAAGAGAACGAACTATGTAATCTCAATTAGATCGAAGAAACTCAAGATCATGTCATTGCAAACTTGGGGCGATACTACGATACTCTCCGAAAAGCATATAAATAGAAAGTGAGGAAACACACATTCGACATCAGCGACCTTATACATTGACGAATTCAAGACAGTACTCGACCAAAATCTTTTAGGAAAATTATCAAAAAATTAGGACGGTCTTTACATTATAAGTGACAAGACCAATAGTAGTACATACTGATTAATGACTTAAGACGAATTACAACTCGAATTCCCATGGAATACAGCCCACTTGAAGATGTTCTACAGATAAAACTGGTAATTTATTTCTTTTTTCTAGTAAAGAAGTTCTCTTTTGTATCGATTTACTAAATCGTCTACCCTACATTCTTAACACAATTTTACAGAGTTAGTATCAAATCTAAGTCTTATTTATTCAACAACAGGTATCCTCAAAGAAGGATACATATCTGCCCATTATTCCTAAATTCAGTAAGCCATAGCATGGCTATTGTAGTGGCTTCACATCTCGGACTCATGCTTCATCTTTGACCATCATACAACTACTAGTCCTCATTAACAGACATGTCGCACAGTGTATAATACATTAGAATTACAGAGTTCTAGTCATCACTTTTGACCTCTACATCAACAGTTTGAGCCAACAAACGATCAATCATCAATGGAATGCTACAAAACTGCAAGATCAGACCGTTACACAATCAAATCAAAATTTATCACACTGTAACGTCCATCATTAAAGATAATAATAGTCATCAAACGGTCATATTGTAAGACATATAAATAGGACCAGAGAATTCCAGATGAGAGACGGATGAGTCCTAACTCTAACACTCTATACTCAAATATTAATAACATCCTTTGTAATAGCTAGCAAATCTCAATAAGATCTCTTTATCTTTCAAAAATCTTCAAGAAAGGTTATAAATTTTAACCTATTCAAAGGTTTTCCACGCTAAACTTTTGTGTCAGCTATTATTCATTATTCATTAGCATTCTTAATATTTTTAGCATAAAGACTAAGTTCGGATCACGAAATTAGGCTATTACATTTGGTGTCGTCTGTGGGAACGAAGTTCTTAAACTTATTGTCTCAAAAAATAGCTGATTATCTTTCTACGAAATGACTCTTTTGGACCAGAGTACACTAATTTTTCTAGGAGAAGAAAATGTCGTATTAACAGAATTGTGGACTAACCTAAACTCCGAAACTGAAAGTCGAGCTTCTCTGGAGTAGCACCTGTCAAGCGTACAAGACGTGCTGAAGGTTCTGTAGAGTCAACAGATTGCGACCATCAAGAACAAAGGCGTGTTGTAAGCTGCTTCACGGGTTTCCATTCTCGATAGGATAGGACCTTATGCGAACAATCTGGGAGGTGAAGCTCATAAGTAACTTGGGGTGAGCCTGCTTTGGTACATGAAGTTTACCATGAAGTTGATGGAGGACTTGCTGGAGTTAAACAAGCTGAAGAGCCACCCTAAGGAAGAGTTCGTATTCCAGCACGTGAACAACTAAGAGAAGGAAGTGGCAACTACAACCCTAGAGAAGGACGCGTCCCACGACCAACAATTATAGCTCATCAGTATATGACTCAGGAACATGTTGAATAAAACATCAAAGAATTGTCTGATGCATAGGCTCAAACCACTAAAGGCATTCACCCCAGGTTATCGAAAAAGATCGATCGCTCATGAATTATTGGATGACGAGGTTCCCACCTGTTTCCACACACCAAAAATCTAAAAGTATAAGGGAAATGATCCAGTGAAGCACGTTCAAGAATTATAGGACGCTCTCGGCCTACATTCTACATCCAACCACATTCTATGCCAGCTTTATCCTACTAGTTTATTTGGCAAACCTTTACGATGGTTCCATTCACTACCAAAAAGGTTCATTACGACTTTCAAATAATTGTAGTAACTTTTCGTCAAGAACTATTCACACAATAGAGATAAGGAGGATAACTTATATTCTCTGTTCAGCCTTAAGAAATTGTCAGGGGGGAAGCTCAAAACATTTTTTATAAAATTCTTAGAGTTGGCCAGGAAGGTAAATCGACTCGATCAAAAGATTACTATTTCAGCCTTCACCAATGCTTTGCTCGTGGATAGTAGAGCAAAGGAATACCTGATTCTAAACAAACTGATAACTTTGGAAGAAATGATTGAGAAGGTTAACAAATATATTAATCTCGAAAGACTGGTATCCGAAAGACACAAAGTTCAGAAATCGACCTTGACAGTACGAGATCAGTCCACAGGCCAAGAATTTAATCGCGCTGCTAATCCTTGAGGAAGCAGGAAGAAGACCAAATCTAATAACGAATCGGAAATGCAATAATATGCCAAAACCCTGTTTCCCAAGATGACTGTTACCATTGCCAACATTTATCCTATACTTCAAAAGGAAAAGTTTATTCACAATTCCCAGTATCTCCAACCTATTGAGAATAAACCATATTGCATTCACCATAAAGTCTGATATCATTAGACAGAGCACTACTTCACTTTACAACAACTATTGGAGTATTTTTTGCGGATGGACGAATGCATGAGTACATCGTGGACATTGAAAGTTACAAGAATGGGACTTATAGGCTTCCCACGGAGATCATACAGGTCAAAGAAACGACAGAGAAGAAACATTTATACCATATCTCCCTCAACCACTTTATCGAGACTCATACCATTAACAAATTGGTCGGATGTAAAAGATGACGTCTTGACCAATGTCACGATCAATCCATGGTCGACAAGGAAGCTCGGTTACTCCCTGCATCCAGTTCACAACGCACAGGGATTTCTTTTGAAGATTGTGGCCTTCAACATGTCAACTTTCATCATCATGATGCACTCGTGATCATATTAAAAATGAGAAATTTTGTGCTACATACGATGATACTAGATACTGGCAGTAGTATCGAACTAATTTTCCAAAGCACAATTGATCAGATGGGACTGGCCGACAAAGTTTAACCTAGTGACGTCCTCATCAGTGGGTTCAACGGCTCTAAGGAAGAACGTGTAGGAAAAATCATACTTCCTATTACAGTTGGTCCAACAATAGTTGATGTAGTATTCTATGTTATTAATACAAGATCGTGTTATTTGGGGATCATGAGATGTTGTTAGCTGCATAGCATGTGAGCTATCCCATCGACCTATCATTTGGCATTATGATTTGATTGGAATGGAGGAATTTACAAAATTAAAGGCAGTTAGAAACTAGCTCGAGCTTGTGAAAAAAAAATTACCACTGTGACATAACAATTAATACCACAGCTCGCATAGCAATTACAGAAAACTACATAGAACATTACAGAAAATGAATTGCCAAGTGAAGAACCTACAGAGTACATCAAAATCAGTGGAGAAAAAGAGGCATCTATATTGGCAACCATTTGCCCACAACAGAGCGCAATGCTCTTATTCAATTTCTAAAAGACAACAGTGATGTTTTCGCTTGGACATTTCATGAAATGCCTTGCATTGATCCAAATTTGGCATGCCATAAGCTTTGTTTAAAAGATAAAGCTGAGGCAGTCAAACATAAATATTGAACTTTAGCACCGAGACTCCGTTAGGAAGTCAACAAAGAGATCGATAAACTCATTGAAGTTGGTTTTATCCGAAAAGCCAACTATCTCGAATGGATATCGAACATTGTGGCGGTGCCAAAGAAAAATGGAAAAATTAAAATATGCGTAGATTTTACAAACCTCAATAAACATACTCCGAAAGATAGCTTTTCACTTCCTATCATTAATCATTTGCTCGATTCCACCGCAGGACACAAACACCTATCCATGATGGATCCCGTATCAGGGTACAATCAGATACCTCTACTAACCGATGATCAAGAAAAAATGGCTTTCATTACTGAATATGGTTTGTATTGCTACAAAGTCATGCCTTTCAGACTCAAGAACATAGGAGGCACTTACCAAATAATTGATGGCTCAGATGTTCAAAGGCCATCTTAGGAAAACGATGGAAGTTTTCATTGACGACATGTTGTGTAAAAGTCTCAAGAAAGAGAGCCATCTCAAAGATTTATACACGGCTTTCAAAATTCTTTGCTTTTACAAAATGAGACTCAATCTTGACAAGTGCCAATTCAGAGTCCAATCAGGCAAATTCTTGGGATATTTGATCAGTAATCAAGGCATAGAAGCTTACCCAGATCATATTCGTGCACTGTTATCTATGCCTTCTCCAAGGATGAAGAAAGACGTACAGAAGCTAGCTAGCAAAATAGTGGCAATCAATCATTTTGTCTCCAAATTTTCAAATTGATATCGATGGTTATTCGACCTACTGTGTGAAGGGAAAAAGAAAAAGAAACCTAAAAGGATCCTGAAATCGAGTGGACTGCAGAATGTGAAGCAACTTTCCAAGAATATAAACGTCATTTGGGAAAACTACCAGTAATGAGTACACCTAAGGAAGAAGAAGTGTTTACCATATATTTTGTCATTACTGAGGAATCTTTGAGTTCAGTCCTCATTCAACTTGATGAGAAGATGGAGAAACCTGTCTACTTCATCAACAAAACACTCATTCCCACAGAGTCACGGTATACCAGAATTGAAAAATTGCTGTTAGCTCTCGTTTACACATCGCAGAATTTAAAACAGTATTTTCAAGCTCACTCAGTTCGAGTTATGACAAATTATCCTTTGCACAAAATCTTTTCCAAACACAAGAAATCAAGACGAGTTCAACAATGGTTGATAATCCTCGGTAAGCACGATATACGTTTCGAACTACGACATTTAGAAAAAGGCCAAGCAGTAGCAGATTTCCTTGCAGACTTCTCAGTAGATGATCCGAACTGGGAAGAAAATACTGCAGAAATCAATGAATAATAGTTTGAGGAAAAGTCAGATAGGATATCTAAGAATGGTTGGAATCATCCTTACCACACCTTATCACACCTACCAATGATAGAATTGAAAAAACAATCAGACTTAACTTTGAAGCCACCAACAATGAGACAGAATATGGGGCACTAATCCACGGTCTGGATATGGCTCTTGAAATTGGGGTTCCCGGGCTATCTATATACACAGACTCTTTAATCATAGTAAACCATTAGACATACAAGTTTTAAAAAAATAGAAAAATGATTAATTACGCAGCAGTATTAGCCGACAGAATGAACAGATTCAAGAAAGCTACCATCGAACATTTGCCTTGTGGAGAAAATAGACATTCTGATTTCCTTGCCTATCTTGCGGGAGTCCTCGAAACTGAAGCTTGATATCTCAAGATTAAAGTATATCCACCCCCAACATTAATATCAAAAGTTAAAATTTTGTTAATACTGGGGGCGGTAAAGAGGATGTGGACGATTAGAGATAACCTTTCCTCACATATATCAGCCCGAAAACAAGTTTGATGGCAAACTTCTTACAGATTCTACCGAAAGAAGACGTATGCTTGATAATGATAAGTAATACGTTGTTGCTGATAATTTCCTTCATAAGTTATCGGTGATAGGACCCTATTTCCAATGTTTATCTGATTAAGAGTCTTAAGACTTTCTGCACAAACTTCATGAAGGTACTTGTGGATCAAATGCAATAGGACGATCTTTAGCAAACCGAGCTCTTACATAAGGAGTCTTTTGGCCAAAAGTTAAAGCCCACGCCATCAAATATGCAAGTAAGTATAATGTCTGCCAACGACACGAACCCAAAATTTGAGCTTCAACTTTGAAACTCTATTCTAGATAAGTTGTATGGCCATTCAGAAGATAGGCCCTCAACCTTGTAGAAGAGTTCCCCATTGCATCAGTGAAAAGGAAGCACCTCCTCATAGCAAAGGACTACTTTGCCAAATAGGTGGAAGCAGTTCCTTTGTGCCACACACGTGAAGATGAAGCCATCAAGTTTATATGGGAAACCATCATAATACGGTTTGGCTACCCCCATCTCATCATAATTGTCAAAAAACCTCAATTTGTTGGCTCCAGAGTCATTGAGTTCCTTAACCAACACAACATTATACACTCTCCTTCCAATTCATATTACCCACAAGGAAATGGTCAAGCCAAAATCACCAATCGAACTATCATTGACGGAATCAAAAAGTGTTTGACAGAGAAGAAGGGTAATTGGGTACAATAACTACCACATATGTTATGGGCATATCGAACAATGCCTCGAGTATCGATTGGGTGCACGCCGTTCTTGTTTACATATGGAACTAAAGCAATCATCCCTACTCAATATCATCACCCATTACGTGACAATACCATGACAGACGAAGAAAATGAATTTCAGCTGGCATGTAACATGAACTGGATTGAAGAAATAAGAAATCGAGCAATCATAAACTTGGGAAGATACCATCAGGCTTTGGCCAGATCTTATAATAAGCGAGTTCGCCATAGAAAATTTAAAATTAAAGGCCTCATCCTCCGAGAGATACCAAAGCACAGAAAGGAAGTCAATGCTGGAAAACACGCAAAAAATTGGGAAGGTCCTTTTATCATTGTCAGAAAAAGTGGACTTGGCTCTTGCGACCTCGCCACAAAACATGGGGATCGAGTGCCTAATCCTTGGAACACAAGGAGATTGAAGCAATATCGAAGATAATAGTTTATCACAGTGTACTTTTTCTAATAAATTAATCATCTTCTACACTAGTCTTACATCAATAAAATACTTATGTTTGGTCGCCCTACATCAGAGTACTTTCTAATATTTTATACAATACTCTATCTAACATTCTTTGTACGTCAATCTTATAACAATGAATAATTTGTATTTTTCCCTACATTATAGTACTTTTCTAATATATCATACAAGTACTTCTATTTATACAGGTTAGATTTCTAAAAATATCACAGATTACCAGTGGGTTCACCCCATTCTGTCATATTATAGATCGTTTGTTACTTCAGCCGAACTGATCTTCTATTACATTACAGATCGTTTGTTGCTTCAGCCGAACTGATCTCCTATTACATTACAGATTGTTTGTTACTTCAGCCAAACTGATCTTCTATTACATTACAGATCGTTTGTTGCTTTAGCCAAACTGATCTTCAATTACATTACAGATCGTTGGTTGTTTTAGCTGAACTAATCTTTTATTACATTACAAATCATTTGTTGCTTCAGCCGAACTGATATTCTATTATATTATAGATCGTTTGTTGATTCAGCCGAACTGATCTTCTATTATATTATAGATCGTTTATTACTTCAGCCTAACTGATCTTCTATTAGATTACAGATCGTTTGTTGCTTTAGCCAAACTGATTTTCTATTACATTACAGATCGTTTGTTGCTTTTAGCCAATTCAATTTTATATTTCACAATCGGTTGTTTGTTGCTTCCACCTACCCAATACTCTATTATAGGACAGGACAACTAGTAGTTCTACAAAATGACTACCAGACTTCTACATTACAATTACTTCGTCAAAAGGTCAGTCCAAATATATATAGATCACTAATTCTATTTTCAGTCCAACTTTACTATACTCTATCTACTATATTTTTGTAAGTATAGTACGTTTAGCTCCTTCCTACAGTCATAATACCTTATCAATCACTCGAACTATCACTTGAGCTATCAGAAAACACATCGCCGCGAGAGCTTTCCCCCCGCACAAACAATCATCGGCGCATCAGTTCAAGTATCCTCCCAGTAACAATTTCTTTAACCTTACTCTTCGTAAGAGCATCAATTTTTAATACGATCCAGGTACTCAAATCATATCAACCGCATCTCACACTGTATACCATTAGCAACTAGGCTATCATATACAATTTTATTTTCCGCCTCCAGTCTCTTGAATTCGGACACAAAGAAAGAGAGCACTACCATCATCTCTCTCTCTCATACACATCACTTGCCTCACATTTCACCTTCT
The DNA here is from genome assembly GCA_014058105.1 of Kingdonia uniflora. Classification (NCBI taxonomy): domain Eukaryota; kingdom Viridiplantae; phylum Streptophyta; class Magnoliopsida; order Ranunculales; family Circaeasteraceae; genus Kingdonia; species Kingdonia uniflora. The sequence continues at coordinate 4,575,074 of JACGCM010002768.1, read as the reverse complement.
CAAGGAGTACAAACTCTGTAAGTTTCCTTTAACCTCCCTCAATATGGCTTCTAAACTTTTACAGCGTTCTTCCAGCGCTCATTTTTCATTCAACGTCGCCTCATTACGAGTTTCCATCACTGTCATGAATTCGTCCATATTGGCAATCAGAGCCATTGATCCCTCCATTTCATACTCATTTTGATCTTTCTCTAAAACATCTTCCTCAAGATTTATCTTAACTTTAAATAGATTAGCCTTCAATTTGGCCTTTGTATCACGCAGTTTTTAATTCTCTGGTTGATATTCCAAAATGTCTAAAGTCAACGATTGAACTGAATCCTCTAGAGTCCCTATTTTGAGCCACTGCCTTTTTATCAATTCCCCCTGCTCACTATGAGCCTCTTCTACCTCTTTCAATCTCATATTAGTGGTGTACCACAATCCTTCATATCTACGAGTGCGCCAGTCTGCTTCCTTCACAACAGCTCGTACATCAATTATTTCTGCTTTAAGTATATTTATCTGATATTGCAAATCTTTAACATTATCATCTTCTTCCTCCAACACCGCTAACAGCTCTGTAGTTTTAATTCACACAGGTGCCAACTCCGCCTCTTGTTGGTTTATCCGTCCCAAAATGCCCAAAATTTCCAAATCTTTTCTCCTTATAATTTCTTTTAATCCCTCCAATTTTCTCAGCTCAATGGCTAGTTCAGCCTCTTTATCTTCCAAATGCTTGGTCAAACGTGCAACTGTGCTTCGTTCCTCTACTACTATTACCTCCATCTTTTCTTTCAACTCAGTAATACTTCTTATTATTTTCCATTGGCGAATCAAATCAGTGTTCAATTCTTCGTTTGAAGCACGTAACTCTTCACACTGCTTCTAAAACTCTGCCAGTTTACCCTGCAACAATTGTTAACATTTACATACATACTAGTTCGCACATTCAAACAGATTACATATCACATTCAACAAGTTTACTCAAAAACATAACATTTGAGCACTTTCCATATAATCAACACAGAGAACAGATTTTATTTGTCATCCAAACAGTGTACAAAAATCAAATGCATATGCAAGTTCGGTAGGTAACTGAACTACTCTACTTTCGTTTCTTCGAACTATGGAAGACTGCCCCTTATCTCTCAACCTTTTTGAGTTCCCTACTTTAACATCTAAAGGAGCTATAAAGGTCACCACCTCTTGCTGACGTTGCTTTCGCCGTGACCAAGGTTTCAGATTCTTGACATCCTCCTCATATTCTTCTGACATATTTTATCTCGATCTAGGAGTCAGTTTTTTAACAACCTTTTCCTCCTCGTCTTTTGTAAACCACATATTTTTAGCTTTTTCGTTCTCTATATCAAAATCCTTCCCACAATCCATTACATAACCTTTTCCTCCTCGTCTTTTGTAAACCACACATATTTTCATCTTTTTCGTTCTCTATATCGATATCCTTCCCACAATCCATTACATACTTCCTAAATTCGTTCTCTACCCTCGCCAGCTCCCCTTCATAAAAATCAATCACACTTTCTAAATGACGCTCATTCTCCATTCGAGCTACGACTTTTGCTCGTGAGGGATACAAATACTGCTTCAACTATATGTATACCTGATACAGGCGCTTGCGCATTTCATTTTGCAAAACACCTAACGCCCACACATCGCCTTCTATCTTCTTTTGAACAGATATTTTTTTCGACAATTAAGTTGCTAAAGACATTTTTTGCTCCATACGTTGCGTCAATACATCTTGCAATTCCTCTATCTCACCCTCAAACTTCTGTTACACCTCTATTTGATCTTTTCTTATCCTAAAAAACACAATCCTCATTGCCCTCCTGCCTTACATAAAATCAAGAGCATCAGGTAAAGGTTCTGTATCACCCCATATAACGGACACCCCAGCTCGAGCTGAGCATTTTTTTTTTGCCTTTAAACTATGACGATTACGTGCTTCTTAAGCTATAAACATAACTCGAGCTGGGTCAGGTACGACACCCTTTTCCTTCAAAAGCTCTACATAAGCTTCTTTGAAACCCCGTTTACTATCTACTTCAGCCTCAAAATACAATGTCAGAGCTACCAACAACTTTTGATACCTAGCCTTATCACTCCGATCACTGAAACAGGTTAACTCCCTCAGTTTTTGCGTTAATGCCCTCATTTCTCTTTTTTTCTTAAAACTTCATCCATTTATATTTTCATCCATTTCTCTTCCTTTTCTCATACTCAGTTTTATTTAATACATGTTGAACACAAGCCACCGAATCCCTCGCTCTACCCAACGATCTCTCCAGGCTAAAAATAGCTTTTTTCAACTGCTCTACCTCCTACATAAATTACAAATATCTTGTTATCATACAAACATTCAAGAAGAGCATGTTAAAGCGTCCATCAAATATAAACAGTTTTACGACCATACAGAATACAATCCTATCAAAGTTAAATAAACTGCATAGTTTAAAACATAATACTACAAATTGGTTAAAGATTCATGCTGATCTTTACCTCAGATGGAGGATCCACTTTCTTGTCAACAGTTACAGCTAGTTCAATTGGTGTAGCGGATACATCAGCTAGAGCAGTAGCATCAGCCACCACTTCGTCTTCTACATCCAAAGGAAAGACTATCTCATTGTATTTGCCAGTTCGGCTCAGCTCTACATCACCAACTGTTAACCTAAAACTATAAAAAGATTGGACAAAGCAATCTTTTTCCACCCGCAATGTATCGCATGCTCGTGACATAACCTCATCATGCTCGTACAGCTCTGTATACAGTTTGCATTTTCTACCCTATTATGTTTTTCTATCTTGAGCTCAGCTTTGAGCTCCATTATTCGAGCCGTTTGAGCATCCAACCTGCTAGAATGATCTCCAAAATCCTAGCTCCTCTTCTCAATGAACTTTGTCGCCCCCTTCATCAGCATCGAGAGTTGTTAATAATAAAATTTAGGTTCAGAACAACATATCATATTCCAAATACAATACATCAAAGATTCCCATACTTACTACAAAAGTATTCTCTTGATACACCACGTCGAGCTACTACAAATTAGTCCCTACCATTGTAAAGTATTGTTGCTCCACTTTTCTTATCTTGGCCGCATCTTTGGCATTAGTACGATTACTTCCTTTACCTTCATGTCACCGCTTCCTTTCAAGCGAACCCGAATCCATAGGATCGACCTCACTCACCACCTACTCCTCCACTACATCCCCAGCAGTAGGTTTAACGACCTCTTTCTCTGAGGCTACCCCCACAGTAGAAACAAAAACTTTCAGAGCTGACTTTCTCGACCTCCGCGTCGTCCGTTTTGTGTTCGTATTTTTTAGAGTAGGCGGAGGAAGACTAGTGACATCATCTACAGATAAGCAGGCCTTCTTCTTTTCACCCATAGCTTGATTTTTGTGAGCTCGTTAAACTTTGGGCACTATAGAGTCTCTTATCTCTCCAGATATCTAACTCACCCAGTACTTACTTTAACCCACCTTGTTCAAGAGCTATACAGTCGAAAAAGCTAGTATTATCAGGAAGCGATGTAGGATTGGGACCTGATAAACAAGAAACAGTACAATGTTTAGCAGCTCAAAGAGATGTTGATGGTTGGTCAAAGTTGATAAATGTTACTTACTCGGATTATAATATTTATGGTTCAGGACGAGCGCTGTTTCATCTGGAACTTGCATGCAGTTACCCCCTACCCATGGTCAACCCGTAGATTCAAATTCAATTTTTTTTTGCCTAGACGAATCACTATATAGGTAACCACTATTACGTCATTTGACGAATATCCATTTATAAAATTTTAGTACGTCATCCGCCTTGAACTGCTTAGCAGTCCCTTCCCATTTCCACTTTTCATTCAATGCCTCATGTACCCTCATCATTTAAAATACATTCCCATTCAGTTGGGCAGGGTAGCACTACAATACATTTATAACCCCGTTCTGAAAGAAGGTCAGAGGGATTCTAAGGCCATAAACGTTCAGATTTAGATAACACAAAAACCCATCATTCGGGCCTGCCATCCCCGCATAATTATAGTATGAAATATTTACATCAGCATCAATACCCATCCTTTTTTTTTGCTTATTCGGGCAACGAACCTGGTAGTATACCGCTTCCTCACCTTTCCCTGGCACATAGGCCTTAAACTACCGGCCTTGGTCCATCATATAGTTTCCCCACTCTCCTTGTAATTTCCTTTTATTTTTCAAAAATTCTTTCCCTACATCTACTCCATTAGGGTATGTGAAAAATAATTTATCTTTCGCCTTCGTATCTTCTTCCTCTATAACCCTCTCTACTTCACTGGGTTCCTCAGCCTCTGTACCTACAGTAACTTCTATTTTATCTACAGTCTCTTCCCTTATATTATACTCATCATCCCTCCCCGACGATGATGCTTCCTCTGAACTCGATGATACTACAGATTTACTCATGGGATTAATGGGTTTTGAACGTATACTAGACCTATAGATACATAAAATATTTTATCATTGTCTCTACATTACATGCTACACTATACACATATCAGAAACAACCCCACCTATACTTTTTACCCAGTCAAAACATTTACTTTCAAACTTTCCAAAAACAACAAAAAATCATTTTCAGCTTTCCCTCTTCTTCTCTAAAAACATATTTTTCTCTCTACAGTCTATGCCCATACCCAAAAATTGTGTATAAACAGAAAACTACAGGCAATTCCTCGGCCCATATAACCTACATTCTCAACCTTTAGATATCCCAAAATTACTCTTTTTCCACAATAATATACAATAAAAATCATATACAGATTATAATATACAAAAACAAAATAGAAGAACAAATCACTAACCTGTGCTCGAAGAACCGCAATCTTCTGCTTTACTCGAACGTTTCACAGGAATCGGCCACTACTGTCGTTTCTCCAACATATTTCTATCACCAAATGAAGATTACCTTACTAGATCACACTCGGAACTTAAATGTTTCCTCTTTCTGGAGATATAGACAATTTATGCGGGAGAGAAATACGAGTTTTTATACTCTCCCTCAGTTTACAAAACGACGGCTCCTTCGGACACATGTCAGTCACCCCTACTGTATCTACAGACACATCTATTTGTCTCACAACATCATCATGACTTTTGTGATAACGTCTACTGTCATCACGTCTGTCTCTATTGTCTGCCATGAAAAAAAATTTACCCCTCTTTCCTAAAGTAGTATGCACAACCAATCCCCTTACTTTTATACAAGATCGTACCATCATATATATGACATTCCTAAAATAGCTCAATATTCAAATTCGAAATTATTTATACAGTTGCTACAATTAGACAGCTATAATATACACTATCTACCATACTAATAGTCTGCAAACACCTTGATCTTATTCATTTCAGTTCGCAGATTCACTCTGCCTCATTCTACATTTAACAGATAACAAAAACAAATTACTGCAAAGAGAATACTTATTTCTCTCGAACTCTCAAAGTTCGTAGTTTATAATCATATATAGTTACGTTTAAAGCAGCCTGGCTAATTTACAACACAATAAGGTATTATCTCCCCTTCTGCTGCTCTCTCATCTTCTTATCTAACAGAAGCTCGCGGAACACGTCACACTAGAAAAAGCGGTCATACTCTGCACGCCTGCTTTCATCATCTAAGCCACCCAACTTCAATGGCCATTTTGGCATAACGGCATCATAAGGTAACTGACGAAAATATTGTTCACGAAGTTCAACAACCTTGATATGGAACCTACCTTCAACTGCATGACGAACAAGCCGAGAATGCGTCCTCACCATGGTACTTATACTACCACCACAACAACTTGTCCCTGCAAAAGATACATGATTTTGCTAAAGAATATACTATGCAAAATTTCTGAAATACGAATATCAACGTAAGCTAAAAAATATTATGGCAGGTCATACTTTCCATATCTCCTAAACTTTTATACGCAAAGATATGCAGATCGCAACATACAATCAAGCATGTCCAGAGGTAGCACCTACAGATAGATATTAGTTACTTCCATATAGTAAGACATTTTTCAGTCAGTTCAACTTTATAGCTCGTAAACATACACTTGCCCTTACAACCACCCAATCATCGTAAGCCAATTGTTTACTTACTTTCACCAAATGACCTTTGTACATTTTTTAACTTCTCTATTTTTCAACCTAAAATTCTACTACCTATACTGAAATACATACTAAGATCCTTATAGTTCAATTTGTTCACAGATACTCCATCACAACTGGACATTTTTTACTTTTACCTATTTCTGGACCTCTATTTTCTTCTCCCCATTTTTGCTTCATCCACAGTTCAAATTATTATTTATAAATACTTAACAAACCAGCTCACACAAAAAACTATACATATAGATTACACAGTTAGAGACACAGCATCAAAATAACAGATCGAAGACACTTCATTAGTTCAAATATTTCTTGCAGACTACTTTACAGATAACAGATGTTCCAGACAATTCATAGATTACTTTATAAACTATATTAAGTCACAATTCGTAACACTTCTCAACAGCCACCGAGGAAGAAGATACAAAATTGAAGCAACTTTCAAACTCTGATCCCCTGTGCGAATGGGCCGGGAAACCCTATAACTGGAAATAGCCGAAAGAGTTACGGCACCGGCATAAGGATCTTCTTCATAGCCAAAATCTATGATCCGAGGAAGAAAAACCTCCTCCACCACCATCTCTTCCACCATAACCCCCACTACCTCGCATGACAAAGAAGGAAGAAAGGTCTTATTTTTTAGACAGGACCCACTCACCAGCAGGGTACTGACAAGACTCCCTCAGATGAACGTCCGCCGCTTTATCTTCAGTTGTAATAGCTTCCTCAGCCAACAGCCGCAGCCCATTTCGACGCTCCCTCTCCGATGTCAGCAGATAATAAAAGCGCACCATCTATAAATGGTCATCATTTGCCACCACCACCTCCTCATATGTCATCCTATGAAATGTAGGGACACTAGAATTAGCATCTGCAGCTGTAAGGGTTGGTGTCCAAAAAATCTAAAGCAAAGTTCTTCCATCTTCACTCGAATCCTAACCTCCCAAGATTGTTGCCTTGTCGTCACCATATTCTCAACACCTAGAAATTTCTAAATTACAATAAGACAATTAACAAAAGAAGGTTAATGAAGAAAATTCAAGAGGAAGACTTGGTTTATCACACACGAATCAGAGTGCTCTTTATACTACGGTCAACATTAAAGTCGACTCTCCAAATTCCCAACGTCATGAGGATTTCCTATGCAGCAAAATTGACTAGAACCATTGGTTCTAGAAAACCCAAAAGTCACACATAAACTTTTATGAAGATGTTTTGGAAATGATTCCCAGGTATTAATTACAGTATTAATGAAGCTTCTTAACCAGCACCACTCGCCCACAATCTGTCTTGTACTATTGGCTGAGAGGTGGCAGTTGTAGTGGCTTATTCCACATTTCAGACTCATGCTTCATCTTTGACCATCATACGACCACTCGACCACATGATCAGATACATGGCACAGTGTATAACGCAATATAGTTACAGAGTTCTAGTCATCACTTTTGACATCTACATCAATAGTTTGAGCCAACAAACGATCAATCATTAATGGAACCATTACAAAACAGTAAGATCAGACCGTTAGATAATCAAATCAAAGTTTATCAAATTGTAACGTCCATCATTAAGGATAATAATGGCCATCCTACGGTCATATTATAAGACCTACAAATAGGACCAGAGAATTCTAGATGAGGGACAGATGAATCCTAACTCTAACACTCTATACTTGAATATTCATAACATCCTTTGTAATACCTAGCAAATCTCAATAAGATCTCTCTATCTTTCCAAAATCCTCAAGAAAGATCGCAGTTTTAACCTATTCAAAGGTTTTCCATGCTAAACTTTTGTGTTAAATATTATTTACTATTCATTAGCATTTTGAATATTTTTAGTGTAAAGACTAAGTTTTGATCATGAAATAAGGCTATTATAGCTATCTTCTTCATCAAAACTGGATATCCCATAAAAGAGAATATCTGGCCATTATTTATAATTCGACATGTCATAGCTTGACTGTCTTATTATAAACCAGATCTCTTATCAAGGAAATATATCTAACAATTATTACTATAATTCGATAAGCCATACCATGACCACCTTAATCACCTACTCAGATATCCCTTAAGCGAGCAATCTCTCACAAATCTAACAAATAGTATAGCGTACTTCATTTTGTCAACTATCGATCTAGACACGTAAACATATCCAACATAACATTCAATATGGTCAACTTCCTATCTATCAGTCATCAACATTTCATATAAATCATTTTCCAAATTAACCACTGTTAACAAAATCATTCAAAACCAAATCAAAGTCAACAAGTCCCATCGACCACTTGTACAATTATTACTTTCAAACATTCCCATAAATTTGAATTAGATTATACTTTATCTACTTTTATGGTAATATAATAGTAGTAGTAATTTTTACTGGCAGACCAGATATCAGATCATCAAGAAGTTTCCCTTGATCTGTACCTTTAGGCTAAACATGATGATCCAAAAGGATCTGAAGAAGACATGAAGTTTTCAAGATTTTATACATTTTTGAGGTATTCTATTCGAATAGATGTTATTATATTCGAATAGATTTCAGCCTGAGGTATTCTATTCGAATAGATTTATTTATATTCGAATAGATTTTGGGTATTTTAGCCTGAGGTATTTTATTCGAATAGATTATTATTCTATTCGAATACATTTATTTTATTCGAACAAAAACTTATTCTGTTCGAACAGAGGCGCAATTCAGCCTTTTTCCTTTAGACGGTGATTATATTTTTTAGGGGTATTTTACCTCGAGATGCGTTCTTTTAGTATTTTAATTTCCCTAGTATATAGAAGGGACTTAGGTTATTTTCTAGAGTATGTTTTTAGGTTAAATCTAGAGAGTGTTTAGAGAAAAGCCTAGGGTTTTTTTTTGGAGTGATTCATTGTAATCTACTTCGCTTCAGTTAGGCAATTAAGCTTTATTTTGCCCAATTTTGGTGTTCTTCGTGTTTCTCTACTAACTAAAAGCTTCTCAATCATATTGTGGATTAAGTGGTATCAGTTTTCCAGTTACGATCTTCGGGGGTTGATTGTAGTTTATGGTCTCTACACGCGACCGTCTCAAGCAAACGAAGAAGAAGCTAGTGAGTTCATTGAGGATCCACCGTAAACCTAATTTGAAGAAGAAGGGCGATTTGGTGATGGATGGTCCCAACGAGAGACTCACGGTTTTGGAAACGACAGTTTCTGCTTTAACTTCTACGGTAGGGGAGTTAGTAGAGCAGTTGCGTCTCACGAACCTCGCTAAGGCTGCCACTTTGGTCAAACGGTGAGGCCGTTCAAAGAAGAAAGGAGTTATGGAGGTAGATGGTGACGAGGACGTTCAAATTTTTTATGGTTCAAGTGCTGCCAAATCCAACGAGGAGTGTTTGGTTATTGGTAAGTCCACGAATCTTTTGCGCAATCTTCGTATTGGTTTAAAGATTAAAATTCCGATATTCGACGGTTCGATCGATGCCGAGATATTTGATAACTGGTTAGATAGGTTAGAAATTTATTTTTCAGTTTACGAATACTCTAATACTCAACAAATTTGTTTTGCTACGTTGAAATTCGCAAGTCATGCACTCACATAGTTGAAATCTTATCGGAAATGCCATGATGTAAGAGATTTGGGTTGGAAAGAATTTAAGGTTTTAATACGAAAGCAGTTTTATCCGATTGGGTATAAGCAAGAAAGATGGTATAAATGGCACAATTTACGACAAAAGTTTGAGCAATCTGTATAGGAGTACACTACGACATTCCAAAACCAAGCTTTAGTTTTGGACATTGATGTGGACGTGTATGAGGTGTTTATAAAGTACACGGGGGGTTTGTTAGAGTCTATTAAGAGAGAGTAAAAACTCTTTACTATGGCCAATATCGAGGACGCTACCATGAAGGCAATTGCTATTGAAGGCAAGTACTTGAAGAGTGACAAAGAAGACGACAAGATCAAGTCGGGGTAGAAGTCTAGTTGGAAAAATGAGCATAAGGGAGAGGCCAAAGGAGAGGGGTCTTCGTCTAAGGAATTTTATTGCAATCATTGTAATGCGAGTGGGCATCTTTCCGATTATTGTTGGAAACTTCACCCGGAGCTTAGGCCGAAGGAGGAGAAGCGTAATAAAGAGAAATATGTACTATCCACTGAGGTTATTAACCTTCTGAATTTAGATAAACTGAATCATAAGCTTACACTTATGTTTTAGCGGACTTTGGCTGCTGAGGAAGAGAGCCGAGAAAAGCTTTTTCATGTCAGTATTCAAGTAAAGCAGAGTTTAGTCAAGGACATTATGGATCTGGATAGTTAGAAAATTTTAATTTTTGAGATGTTGGTGAAGAAGATGGGTTTGACGACTATAGCTCATTCTAGGCCATATGGTTTGGGGTGGTTTTAGAAAGATACGGATGTGATGGTCACGAAGCAGTGTACATTCAAATTTACAATTTCTGTGAAGTTTATTGATGAGGTGATGTGTGAGGTGGTTGCTTTGGATGTGTGTCAGGTCATCTTGGGTAACCCTTATCTTTGGGACCGAGATGCGATTCATTACCGTAGAGCCCGTAATTATCGTATTGTGAAGGAGGGAAAGGAGTTCCATATCAATGTTGGTAAGAAGCATGTTACTACGTCAAAGTTGATAACGGCGACTCAGGTGAAGCAATTGGTTAATGCGAATGGCAAGTTTGTGTTATTGGTGTGACCGGTTCAGGAGGGTACGTCGGCTCAAGTGTTGTCTCCAATGATAATGTTTTTTAGGCAACAAACCGATTTGGGGAAGTTGCAAGAGAAGGTTGTGGTACATACTGATCACAGACCATCCCAGTTTTTCACTACACAGTCCAAGCTCCAGCAAGCTCACCAGATGAAGGGGTTGTCATATCTCCAACAATTTCCCTAGATTTTATAGTATAAGAAGGGAGTGGACAACAAATTGGTTGATAGGTTATCTCGACCCCCATTACCAACTACTTTTGCTATGTTGGCTTCTATGCAGATACAACCTTTGTTACTTCAGGATATATTGCAAGATATGATGATCTTAAGGGGCGTGGTGTGTTTCGCCGAAAGTTGCTGCCAGACAAAACATGTGTTCGTTATGATTCGTTTCGAGTTGGGAAGAAGGGTCAGCTACCTCGTACGTCGAAGTGGTATAACAGGGTAATCAGCAACGCCGCATTCCCACATCTCTAGTTCTAGCTTGAGCAGGAGCTTAAGGCTCTTAAAGAGGGAAGCTATGATCCAGAAGGATATGAAGAACACATGAAGTTTTCAAGTTTCTATACTTTTCTTAGGTATTTTATTCGAATAGATTTATTTCTATTCGAATAGATTTTTGGTATTTCTGCCTGAGGTGTTTTATTCGAATAGATTTTTATTCTATTCGAATACATTTATTTTATTCAAACAGAAACTTATTATGTTCGAATATAGGCGCGATTTAGCCTTTTTCCTTTAGACGGTGATTATATTTTTTTGGGTTTTTTTGCCTCGAGGTGCGTTCTTTTAGTATTTTAAGTTCCCTAGTATATAAAGGGGACTTAAGTTATTTTCTGGAGTATATTTTTAGGTTAGATCTAGAGAGAGTTTTGAGAGAAGCCTAGGGTTTTTTTGGAGTGATTCATTATAATCTACTTCGTTTCTGTTAAGCAATTAAGCTTTACTTTGCCCAATTTTGGTGTTCTTTGTGTTTCTCTACTAACTAAAAGCTTCTCAATCGTATTGTGGATTACATGAGTAGTAGCTGGAGGCTCAAAATTTGCCATCTTCGGCATCAGAGTCAATAAATTATAACCCAGCAGCCACAGCCAGACCCTTGTAAAAGTCTTTTCTCTCCTCCATGATATCGAATTGGCCAGAGATGTTTGCCTTCATGCACTTTAGATAGTCAATCACAGCTAGATTTGACTATGCGTCAGCCTGGGGAAGAACTTTCATCTTTTCCGCCTCCATTGACCTTCGCAGAGCCAAGATCTGTTCATGAACGTCATCTTCAAAGTTTGACTTAAGAGGGTTAGGGCCTTCTCCCTCTCCTTTGCTAGGTCAACCCTCACCTTCTCAATCTTCTTCCTTTTATCCCCTTCCCATATCATTTTAGCATTGCGGATGACAACCTCCTTCAACTACCCACTTGGCAGTTAACCATTTTCCTCGCCTAGCACACCTCTTCTCGAACTCTCTTAACCTTTTCCTCCTAAATGATAACAGACTATTACAATGTTGCTCTAAACCATCCAGATACATCCCAACCACCTCTGCCCTCTCCATTTTTCTCAATGTAATTCTTAAATTCATGAAGATAGACTGCACATTCAATTCCTTATAAATTAAAACATCACCTGCAAAAATACACCTAACCATCTTTATTTGAACAATTTCCTTTTTATTCTTTGAACTCCTACATTAATGGGACAATTCTAACTATATTTTAAATTTTCGAAATTCGAAACAATATTCGACAAGAAAACCACATTACTATGTCACACATCGAGAACATATCGGTCAAAAAATTCATTTTATTACCATCGAAAATAAGACATCACTTGGTCACATATAATTACATGTGAAACAAGGCACATAATTTACTTGTCCACATAGAATTAATGCTCCTCCAGCAGAAAGAACATCTTCTTGCCAAATTTCATCTTCTACGATATACCTCAGGACAACACGACAATGGTTAATCTAATGCACTTTATTTGCAAAAATACCATACCATAACCAACTATTAGCTTCCACTTCCATCTGTTCAGGTGACATCCCTGAAACGTTTAATAGACCCCGAGGAGGAAACACATTAGCAAATGACAGATGCCCAAAGTACCGTTCCTCTAGTTCAGCCACCATAATAGCCAGACGACCTTCCTCTGCATCTTACTGACGCCGTGAATGAGTTCTCACCATTACAGTACGCTTCTACACCTTTTTCCAAACAAAGATAGTTATTTATAAGAGAAGCTCACCAAAAGTTATAGTACCAGTTAAATATCATTGCCCTAACTTTACACCGTAAATCTTAGGATTTTTATTCTCCAACATCATTTCCAAGACAAGAGTCAACATCATAAGTTCCAAAATATTCTTCTCAATACAACAACTAGTAAGTGTATCGAGAATGGGACAATTATAATAGCATATTCCTCAGACTCGATAAGAAGAAACTATTAGAGCCACGTCAAAGGTATTCGATCATTTGAGAAGATGTCAAGTCTACAACTATTGATCTCGACCCTCACATAGTAGCCGTTAAACTTGGTCAAATATAGCCGTTGCACGTGCTCCATGAAGCTCACCTACCTCACAATAAGTTAGGAGAAATATTATTTATAACTGCATGTATCCACTATAAATACAGGCAAAGCATATGTCAATAGGCCCCTCCCTTCTTTTTACATTTTTTATATAACCATCAACCCAATCTCTCTGTAAGTATAATAGATTAACACATAGTGAATTTACATCATAAAATCATCCTCGAAGTTATGGTTTTTCTCAGGTTTCACTGATTTTCTACGTAAAATCTATTGTGTTCTAGTTCTTATTTGTAGTTAAATCGCAGTCTATTTACTTAAGTATTGGCAAGGTTTACTGATCAAAAATAGTTATTATAATTCCTTTGGACAGTCAAACGTCCTTGAAGCCTCATTATACCCATGACCTATCCTAGTGGTCAAGGACATCCACAATATATAGCTCATCATCAAGTAGTCGCATTGGCTCTTGAGGCCCTTTTGAGTGAACTTAGTCGTAAATTCTGTGTTGATCCCTTACAATCGTTTCTTGTTTACCTATTTTTGACATTTCTCCATAAAAGCCATCTTCATAATTGAATTCCCCCTGAACACTATTTTTGTCTTATTTTGGTTATCTTCTCCATCAACTTGTTTCTGTTTCCCTCATCCCATAACTTTACAGTAAAAACAATTATAAACAATAAATATCTAATCAACCATAATATATAATTAATAACTAATAAATATTTATCAACAACAAATTTAATCAAACACTATTTCATAAATAAAATAGTCTTATGTGCCAAATTTATTACATGTTATAAATAAAAACTAGAAATATAAATTCAAACTTGTAGTGATTACTGAAGTCTTTACATCAAACTAGAAATAGAGAGAATTCAAACTGAAAAATTATAAAACATCAAATTTGGGCAAATAACAAATTCATCTTCTCCTTATGTGGCAACACATGATGCCTATACCTCCTTGTTTTTAGTGCAAATTCTAAGATTTCAGCCCACCTAGGTTTAGTAAGGTTAAATGTACCAGTTACTTCATCATAACCTTCCCCAACCAGTTGTTTTAGGTTCTCCCAAATCTTATACTTCTTCATATAGTCTCATTTGTTTCTTAAATCTTTATGGGTAACATCCCGTTGGAATTCCTGAACACATTTATCTCAAACATTTCTCAATAAACTCATTTTAATATTACCTCTCTCAATGCCATAATTGTCAATCTCATATTGAGCTTTCTCCATGAACTGTAACTCCTTAGAGTGATCCAAAAAAATGATCATAGTCCTTTTTAAAAGACATCTGAAGTGAAAAAATAACAAGATTACAGTAATAAAATAGTCTTACATGTCAAATTTATTATATATGAAGATTTGTACTAAAATAAACTAGAAAACAGCAATTTATTCCTTAGTATGAATTACATGAGAAAATGAGAAAACAACTGGACCACCTTCTCCTTATGTGGCAACCTCAAAACCCTAAACCTCTTTGCTTTTGGAGAAACTTATAATATTTCAGTCCACTTATCTTGTGTAAGGTTGAATGTATCTGTTACTTCATCATAACCATCCCCAACCAATTATTTTAGGTACAACCAAATACGAAAGTTCCATTTATTTTTTTTAATTTTTATTGTAATATCTATTTGGTGCTCATGTCTCTATTTCAACCGAATATTATTTTATGAAGCACTGGTTAATGCACCACCCTCTATACCCCTGTGGTCTACCTCATACAGAGCATTGGAGATGAATGACAACTAAGACTCTTTGTTAGACAACTTAGGCATCTGAGTAAAGTGGAAAACTATAACATAAGAACCTTAATTGTAAGAATATATCACTAATAAGAACCTTAACTTCAAACCTAAGTAGTAAACAATATACCATTAATAAGTACTACACAATTTGTAAGAGTATATCACAAGCATGCACCATAATAAGATAGAACTATAATCTAGAAAGATTAAATTTATAATTGTCATAACTTCTTAAAGTTCAGAGATGAGATAGAGAGAGTTCACAACCTATCAAGAACCACCACAAATCAAATCAATAACTCTTTAATACACAAGCAATACAAAAGCAATATTATATTTTCCATATTTATACTCTCATACCAACAATTTAAAGCCCCTTAATTACTACACCATTGGTTGTCCAAATTCATGAATAATAATTTGGAAAAAGTATGGTTAAAAACGTTAGTGCATAAACAATTTTACCACTTTTACAATGGTAGTATTACAATAGTTACAGGCATCGTCAATTCTACCCCTTTTATCCAAGTTACAAAACCAAATTACAAACAAAATTACATAACTTTGCAAAAGTTCACCAGATTTTCATCATTTACCACTGATTCTGACGATAAAATTTTAATATATACAAAGATTCCATAAACTAGGGATGAATTACAACCATCACATTTATACAAATAGATTAAATTTGCCTCAAACTTGGGTAATTTATATGGTTTTGCAAATTGTAAGGTTCTACACAAGGGTTGGACTGTAACTTCACAATTTTACATGCACAATTGCCCAAGTTAAGGTTCTGCCAACATGAGGATCAATGGGTTCTACATAATTCAACCCACACAACAATGTATTGCATAAGGGATATATATTTAGCCTACAACCCATACAAGCAATTCACAATTTCAAATTAAGTTCATCAATCACAGTTCTAAAATCATATACCTAAAAATTAAACCAAGTATTCATGCTTCAACCCAATTGGTTTCTAGAACATGGGAATCAAATTGCTTCAAGCCAATTCACAAATTCCTTACAGTTTTACCCAATTCACAAAATCAGTTTATCATATTTTACTAAGGGTTTACCCAATACATAAATTTAGCAAAATTTTAGCAATGGGGTGTCGAATTTGAACCTATACCATTAATTAAATAACCAATTCACATGAATCGACAGCATAGGGAGAGAGAAAAAAGAACGTACCTCGATACAAAAATGTTTGTTTGGAGGGAAAGAGCTCGTTGCAGAGTTCACTATAGAGAGAGAGAGATAAAGAAAGAAAGCTTTAAAAACTGCAATGGAATTGTTTGAAGAGGAGAGGAGTTAAGGGAGAAGAAAGAAAGGAGCCGGGGTATTTTTTTGTTTTGGGAGAGAGGGACTAGGGGTAGAAATTAGGGGAATAGAGAGGGGTAAAAAAAAGATAAAAAGAGACTTAGAGCCTCTTACCATGAAAATCAACCTATGTAGCGAGTTTACTAGCTTGAGTAAGAAGTTAGAGGCAAAGTTAGTGGAAAAAACAAACAACTCTAACTCGATGAGTTAGTAGAGAGACTTAGGGGGAGTTTGTTTTTTACTCTTAGTTAACTTAGAGTTCTTACTCAACTTACTCCCTCTTACTCGTCGACTTAGAGCCGTTTGTTTTTGCCTCTAAGTTCTCCTCTAATATCTTACTCAACTTAGTATTCTCTTACTCCAGTAAGCTGGCTGAATGGGCTTGTCTGATGGTTAGAGGCTCTAAGTCGGTTTTTATCTCTTTTTTACCCCTCTCTATTCCCCTAATTCCTACCCCTAGTCCTCCTTCTCCCCCAAAACCTAAAAATAAGTTTTTTCTTTCTTCATCCATTCTCTCATCTCCAACCGATCACTCCACAGAAGAAAGAGCTCCAATCCCTCCATAGAGCTCTCTATCCTACAGAGCTCCAACTGCTCCAACAGAATTCCAATGAATCATTGCATTCTCTACTCTCTCTCTCTCTCTCTCTTTCTTATTCAAGGTAATTCTTCCATTATCTTAGGGTATAATCTTAATGTTGAATCGATCTTTCAATCTTGCTACAATTCCTCCATTAGGGTTTGTTTATCTTCAATTTGAATCTTGTTGTTGAATCTTGCTGGTGAATTCTAGCTTGCCTGCAGTATAGTTGTTTAGGGTAATTCCAATGAATCGTTGTGACCCAATCTTGTTGTAATTCCTCTATTAGGGTTTGTTTATCCATACTAAAGAATTGGGAGAAGTGTATTAAGGGGTTGAATGTCTAAGTTCTGATTTGGGGAAGAATCCTTTGTGGGTTTTACTAAAAATAATCTCACCACAAATGGGTTTTGAGAATCCCCAAATCTTTCCCCAACTTAAGTCTACAAATTTCTAGTTAGAAAAGCAAACATTTTCAATCAAATTCAAAGTTTCTTTTACTTAATTGAAGAAAAATCTGAGTTGAAAAGAGTTTGGAGTTTCCCTTTGTTAGGTGAGTTCAAGAGTTTGCAGTATCCTGTGCTAGGGCTCATTTGAGTTCCATAGTTCACAGCAGAGCCTTGTGGCTGATAGTTTCTTTATAGTTCTAATTTGGGGATACCATGGTTGTACTACTGATTTATGTGAATATTTTACTATTGATTTATGTGAATGTTGTACTGTTGATTTGAGGATACCATGGTTGTTTTGAGATTATTTTCTGATTTTACTACACTGTCCTGATTTGATTTGTGGTAGTATATTGTTTAGTACTAATGAATAAATTGTAGTTTTCTAGCTTATTTAGGTACAAGTCTTAAAATATTATATATTTGACATGTAAAACTATTTTATTACTGAAATATTATGATTTTTCCACTTCAGATGCCTTGTAATAGAGACTATCCTTTTAAGTTTGATTATTACAACGATTTGTGGTTCATAGAGCAAGCTCAATATGAGATTAACACTTATGGCACTGATGAGAGTGGCAATCTTAAACTTAGTTCATTAAGGAATATGAAGGAGAGAGGCATTCAGGAATTCGAACGGAATGTCCCCCTTTCAACTTTAAGAAACAAATGGCTGTATCTGAAGAAGGTGTATAAGAATTGGGTGACCCAAAAACAACTGGCCGCGGAGTGTTATAATGAAGTAACTGGTACATTCAACCTTACTGAACCGGAGTGGGTTGAAATCTTAGAAATTTTACCAGAAGCAAGGAGGTTTAAGCATGATGTGTTGCGACATAGGGAGAAGATAACTTTGTTGTTTTCTAATTTGATGTAATAAATTTGATGTTTTCAAGTTTTACCTCTGATCTTTCTTATTAGTTTTTGCACTATGTTAATTTTTGAGTTTGATGTAATAAATTTCTGACTTGTTGTTGACTTTGTAATTGCCTTTTTAAATCTGTTGTATCTTGTTATTGAATCTTGTTGTTGAATCTTTTGCAAGCTTCCATATTTTATTGCTTTGTATTTAGATAAATACAAAGTGTTCCTTGAGTATGAAAAATGTTATTTAAGTATTTAGATAAATGCAAAGTGTTATTTGCTTATCTTTGTTAATGTGTTGTTAATGTTATATTGACTATGCAAAGTGCATTAAAGAGTTATTGATTTGATTTCTGGTGGTTCTTGACAGGTTGTGAACTCTCACTATCTCATCTCTAAACTTTGAGAAGGTATGACAATTTTATTTTTTGTAGATGATAATTCGATATTATTGTTGTACATGTTAATAATATATTACTTAATAGTTATATATTATAAATGATGGTTGATGTATCATGCAATACTTATTTGTTAAACTCTTTTTAGGGGAAGATGAATAATTGTCAGTATATATTAGCTATTATTGCAGCCATTATCTTGTACATGGAGCTGGTCAAGATGAATAGGAGGGCTCGTCAGAAACTTTATACTTTTGTACTGACTGGAAAACAATATGTCCATGAATTGATTCAGGGTCCTACCACCAATATGTACAATATGATGAGGATAGACTTGATTCTTTTAGATCCCTTGTATCTCACTTTAGGGATACTAAATTGCTTAAAGATAGCATACATATAGATGTTGAGGAGAAGCTAGCTATTTTCATGCATATCATTGCTCACAAGATTTCAAACCGAGCCGCAAATTCTAGGTTTCAGCATTCAGCTGCTACTACGAGCAAGATATTACATGAAGTTCTCAATGCTATGATGATATTCCAAAAGGAGATGATAGTCCCTCCTAAATTTGATCAACCACCTGGACCTATTACACATCATAAAACATTGAGGGAGGGGCCTTTCAAAGAAGTTGTAGGGGCAATTTATGGTACACTTATTAGTGCAAGCATTGCAAAGGATGAAAAAACTACTTATAGGGGAAGAGGTGGAGGGGAATGCTTCCAAAACGTGATGGTCATATGTGACTTTAACATGATGTTCACATATGCAGTAGCTGGATGGGAAGGAGTGGCTCATGATGCTAGGGTTTTAAGTAAAATATTGGTAAATTCAGCCAATAACTTCCCAATGCCTCCCTCACGTGGTAAACACATTTTCTCATCTTAAAGATGATTCTAGTTTTTAGTTTTGATTTGAAAAACAAAACTTATAACTAGTATTTTGGGTATTGAAGATCAATACTACTTATGTGATGTTGCATATGCCCAAACTAGAGGCTTTATGTGCCCATTCAGGGGTGTGAGGTATTGGTTGAATGATTATAGGCGTGGAGGTCGGCCAAAAAAACCACAAAAATACTTTAATCATGCCCATGCTAAACTACGTAATGTAATTGAAAAGAGTTTTGGAGTATTGAAAGCAAGATTCCCAATTTTGAAAGCAATGCCTTCTTATGACTTTCCAACCCAGAAGAACATTGTTATAGCATGCATGGCAATCCATACCTATTTGAGAAGGGTGGCTCTGAATGATGCTCTCTTTGGCCAGTTTAAAAATGTAGATATGGGGGGGGGACAACAATGAAGATGTTGCTGAAGAGTTTCTTCCTAATACTATCTTATTTGGAGCAGTTGAGCAAGAAGTATCTATTATTCTAAGAGACATGATTGCATCCCATTTAGCTTTATCTCATAATGCCCAAAATGTTAATAATTCCCCAGATGCTAATAATGCTCCAAATTAGGATGTAATCTTATGTTAGGACCTGTTTTAATTTGTTTTGTTAGCTAGAACATGTTTTATTAAGCTTTGTAATTTTAAGTTTGGGATATTGAGATCACAAGACTTGTATATTCATGAACTTATTTTATGGACAACTACTTTGCAGTTAAATGGTGATTTATACTTGCATATGTGGAAATGGGGTAACAAAGAGTTCCAAAACCACAAGAAATCCAAATCGGACATATTGTCAATGCCTTTATGTGGTATAATATTTAAAAAATTTATAATAATTAAGTAATGCTTAGATATATATATAAGTATCTAAAATGTCTATTACATATATACACTATGATGCAGAACACACCTAGGGACTGTGGCTTTTGGTGTTGGTTAGATGAGTATATGATATGTCCATGTGGTGCTGGTCCATGCAAACTCATTACTGCATCAATTAACAAAAGAAGATTCTATTGTTGCCCCCAATCGAAGTCCAAACATGAGAAAGGTTGTGGATTTTTCACTTGGTTTGATGATGTCAAGGGTGATGATGCATGATCTTCCACTTGTGTTACCCCTAATACCTCTACAACTTTTGGAGAGCTGGAGAACAAGCTCAAAATGGACCTTCTTGTTTCAAAGACCGAGACTGAAATGCTGAAAACCTTTCTTACAGAAATTGGGAAGTTAAATTTAAAGGATTAGGATTTTTTAGATAAATAAAATTGGTTATGAATTAGAAAGTGTAGTTATGTCCAAATTGTATTAAGTATCTTTTCATTGTTGTTATCATATTTACTGCTATTTTGCCTTAGACATGTTTATTGATTATTTATCATGTTTCTAATGTTTCTAAAGTGTAGTTAGTGATATATTTTCTATATTTGTTGTTTATAATTGTCTTTGTTGTGAAGCTATGGGATGAAAGAAGGCACCACAAGTTGAAGGAGAAGATAAAGAAAATAAGGCAAAAGGAGTGTTCAGGGGGCAGCCAATTATAAAGATAGCTTTTATAGAGAAATGCCAAAAGTAGGTCAACAAGAAACGATTGCAAGGGACTTCTTTGAGTCCAGTTTCTTGGAAAGAAGTGATGGATGAGATTAACACAGAATATTTTCAGTCTTTTCACTCAAAAGGACCTCAAGAATCAATGGGACTATTTGAGGAGGAACTATATGTTGTGGAGGTCCTTGACTACTAGGACAGGTCATAGGTATAATAAGGCTTCAGGGACGTTTGACTGGCCAAAGGAATATTGGGCTGACATTTTAGTGGTAATTCTTTTTTTACTGCCTTTTCTACTTGTGTGAATTTGGTTTTATCTACATTCTGAGTATATGTATCTACTTATGTTCTACTCTTGCATTTGAACAGGCATATCCCAAAGAAAAGAAGTTTATGATAACTCTACTTGCAAATAGGGAGTTGCTGAAAGGCCTATTTGAGGGTACGATTGTTGCCCATATAACAGGTTAAGAGTATGTCCCTACTACCCAACCCACTAGTGAGTTTGTTCACATAGTTGATGATAACTTCCCCATGGACACAAATGATTTTGGGGCTAGTGGAATCGATAACCCATGGGATGGGATGAATATATCCATAGATAATGTGCCTATCAGTCCTACAACTTAGCCTAGTCCTGCTAATACTACTCCACGCACACCAGCATCTAGAAATGGATCTGCTAAAGGAAAGAGGTCTGCTGCAAATGTTGAACCATCTTCTTTGATCAATTAGCTGATATCCGCTATTAGTAGCAATGGCCCAGGTTCTGGTTCTAGCAATAATGACAATACAATGTCAGAGGTAATGAATATTTTGGACAAAATGTTAGATACTAATGAAATAGAGGAATCTTTTTACTACTTGGTGCTGAAGGTGTTGGGAGGAGCAGACCAGTTAAACTACAGGACTATTTTTTTGAAATTGGAAGAAAGGCGTCGTCTTGGGTTTCAGAAAATGCATATTGGGTGAGTATTATAGATGTGGCCTTGAACTCTTTCTTAGCTTGTGTTGTAAAAGACTATTTTTTGTTATGTGAACTTCTCTTTTGATGATGATGTAGATCTATTTTGATTTTAGTATAACTATTATCCAGGTTATGTTTTACTATTTTTGATATGATATCCAGGGTCTATGTTTTGTTATTATTGATATGATATCCAGGTTATGTTTTGTTGTTTTTTATATGATATCCAGGTTATGTTTAGTTATTTTTGATATGATATCCAGAGTGCATGTTTTGTTATTTTAGATATGATATCCAGGTTATGTGTTGCTATTTTTGATATGATATCCAGGGTGTATGTGTTGTTATTTTTGATATGATATCCAAGGTGTATGTATTGTTATTTTTTATGCTATTTGATCCAGGATGATCTGAGTTTTTGACATTTAACCCTTTTGTATTCAAATAGAATCTGTTTTTATTCGAATAAATTTTAACATAAGTAGTTCTATTCAAATAGAATCATGTTTATTCAAATACATTTCAGCCTGAGTAGTTTTATTCGAATACAAAAGGTGGAGGTTATGGTGGAGGGAATGGGAATGGTGTAGTGTTATGGTGGTGGGAGGTGGAGTTAATGGTGGAGGGAATGTGATCCAGGAGAATGATTTGGAAATTAGCCATAGTCGTTCGAACGAGGTTGAGAGTCGTTCGAACAGCCAAATTACATCCCTCTGGAATTTGGCCTAGGAAACCAAAGTCGTGTTGGAAAAAAAAACCTTGTGGTTTTATCCTTAGTTTGAATGGTTTATATCTAAGTGGTTTATTTTGTACCACATTGGGTATGAAGGTTACACAACTCTAGATTATAAGTAAGAGTTAATTTATGAGTTGTAATGTGCATGATTTGAGTTGTCTCCAACAGACACATTATCAGGTGTGTCTTAAGGTATGACCCTTGGTGAAGAGTCGTAATCAAATATCAAGTTAGTGTGTTCAAATTTTGTGTAAATTAACAATTACTACTAATCACATGGCAAAATAGAGATTTGTTTTCATTTTTACAGGGACGAACGGCCCTCTTGTTGAACAATCCTTTAGAGTTGAAAATAGTGACTCAAAGGAAAGTGGTTTTTCATTTCCGTGAGTGATTGAGGGTGAGAAAGACTTGTAGAGCCAGAGAAAGACCATATTTTTTTTTAAGAAGAAAAATATAAAGCAGAGAAGAAAATTTTAGAAGAATTCTATTGCAGGAGAAGATTAACGAGACTTTCCCAATCTTCATCGTGAATGGTTAGTCCAAGATACGAGATTCAGATTGGTACTTAATTGCTTTTTTTCTTCTAGTTATTCGAAGTACGGAGGTATGACGATGGGTTTTAAGAATTGGGTAATTGGTTTTTGTTCTCCCTCGTTCTTCCATCCCAATTTGATCTATGTCGTTTGGGTTTTGTTTGGTTGATGTATCCAAAGTGTTAGTTTGATCCCTTTGTCAAATTGTTGATTTATGGAGACAAATTAGGGCTTTGAAGAGTCAAGAATATAAGGGTCACTCATTGAGGAGTTGAGACCTAGGTGCTGATTTTAGAGAGTTTATTTTCAAGAAGAGAAACTCTATCAAATGCCCACTAAAATCGAAATGTGGTAAGCATCGCAGTATTGTCTGTGATATCATTGATTTTAATGATGGGGTTCCGGGTATTTCTTCATTGTTAAATGGGAGCGTTGAACAACACTTACTCGTGTATTCGACAGTCCTAGACTTGGTGTTGTGATATCGTTGATTTTAATTGGTTTTATTATTTTAGGGAATGTTGCAAGACACATTCCAATCCCATGACAACATCCATGAAAGAAGAGCTTCTTTGCGGGATTGTCTAGTTATAGAATGACTTTAATTTGTCGAATAAAGTATTTGAGGAACGATTCAGGGTGAACTCGTTCAAATTAGTAGAAACTGATGAGATTGGTTTTCCTACAACGCATGAGAATTAACTTAGAGATTCTTTTCAGTTTCGTGATGATCATAATAAGAGTGTATGTTTTTCGAGACCGTTCTATGAGTAGATTAGAAACTGCAGAGTGTCTTCCTCTAAATTATTAAAAATTGTGGAGGAAATCTTTGTTTATAACAGCTTTGTTTATGGCATAGTTTTGGAAAGGCAGAGTGTCTTCCTATAAATTATTGAAAATATGGGGGATGTTATGCATATTTAAACAAAGAGTGTTAGTCAGGGTACTAAGGTATCGGGAGTACACCCTAGACTATGGTTTGCACTATACTTGATATCCAATGGTATATGAGAATACATGTGGATTTCAAAATTTGAAAGTCAAAATCTACTATTGGGTTATGATTTTACACTTCATAGTGTAATCGTATATTGGAATTACTCAAAACAAACTTATATAACCAAATTTATAATGGAATTGAGTTCATTATAATAGATAAATCCCAGCCGGCAAATCATTGGGTAGTTAGAAAATTTATTAAGGAATTTTCTTTTGGTAAGTTAAAACATTATTGTCGTCGACATAGTTCCGTGAGCGGCTACTTGCGAATTGTGCTATATTGGCTTTGTGAAGTCTAAAGACAATTTAACGAATCTGTTTACAACGAGAGGTGTCAGAGTG
Source organism: Kingdonia uniflora (assembly GCA_014058105.1). NCBI lineage: Eukaryota > Viridiplantae > Streptophyta > Magnoliopsida > Ranunculales > Circaeasteraceae > Kingdonia > Kingdonia uniflora. Next base: position 4,550,286 of record JACGCM010002768.1, on the reverse strand, counting down.
CAAGTATACCGTACATCGAGGGGAATGAGATTAAAGCCTTTAATTATGAGTAACCTCAGCGGAAACCTATCCTAGTTGATTGATACTCCCATGATCTAGGTTTAATAGGAAAACTGGTTGTGAGTTACTCACCATAAGCATTGATAAGGAGATTTAACCTCCTGCTTATTCCATGATATAAATAGTACAACCTGCAGTGATTTCCAGGGTAGGCTATTTAAGTTTTTAATGATTCCTATAACTTGTATTTACAAGTGGGGTACGACAGGGTACTCTTAATAGGCAATTACCTATGTGAGTGTGAGGTGGGGTCGCTTCCATGAGAATTTTATAAGGAAAAATTCTCTAAAATAACACTCATGAATCTGAGATTTTTCAGGGCCGAATTAAACACAACTGTGAGAGCCGATTACGTTTGGAAATGTACTGTGTGAAGACTATTATCTTGGTTTATACTAAAGCTAACAGTTCAAGACATATGTTCACTAATCAGCGTAAATCCGATAGTTTTTCACTAGGGAAGGTTCAAGTCCACAAGATACCTCTCTCGATGCAGGATCATTCCCTATTTTTATCTTCTTCTTCTTTTTTGTTTGGCCTGAGTTTATCTGTTACCATTCAAATGTGGGGGATTGTTGGAAAAAAAACCTTGTGGTTTTATCCTTAGTTTAAATGGCTAATATCTAAGTGGTTTATTTTATGCCACATTGTGTATGTAGGTTACACAACTCTAGATTATAAGTAAGAGTTTACTTATGAGTTGTAATGTGCGTGATTTGAGTTGTCTCCAACAGACACATCATGAGGTGTGTCTTAAGGTATGACCCTTGGTGAAGAGTCGTGTCTTAAGGTGTGACCCTTGGTGAAGAGTCGTAACTTGAGGTATGACCTTTAGTGAAGAGGCACTAACTTGAGGTGTGACATTTGGTAAAGATGCACTAACTTGAGGTATGACCCTTGGTGAAGAGGCACTAACTTGAGGTGTGACCTCTTGGTGAAGAGGCACTAACTTGAGGTGTGACCCTTGGTGAAGAGTCACCTATACTTTATATAACCCAACTTCATTTTCATTTTTAATAATCAGTTTTTTTCCAGAGTTTTCTTGAGTCATTTTCAATAGAGAAAAGAGACGCAATCAAGGTTCGTTTTGCAAAAAGATAGAAGTACTTTCTTCTCTCTGTGATTGATCATTGTATCCTGGGAGACAGGGTCGATTATATCCTGCAAAGTACTGTGGCAAGGACGAATCTGTCTTAAGGAGATAGTATGCATGCACTAGACTCGATCATATCCCGATAAGTGTTTTGATCTCTTTCTAATCTCCTTAACTTGTTTTTGATACTGTCAATTTTAAACACAGGCTAATAACAAGTCGTTCGAACGACTTATATTTTTGTTTGAACGACTCTTTTCATCCTCCATGGAATTTGGCCCATAGAGAATTTTTGTTCTAACGAGTTGTAATGCCGTTCGAACGAATTTGTCCAGTTTCTAGGGTTTCCAATTGGTGTTAGTATTTATGAGGGGTAATTCAGTAATCCATGATTTTAGGGTTTTAAGTTAGCTCTAAGGGGGTGTTTGTTTTTTGCTCTTACTTAACTTAGAGCTCTTACTCAACTTAAAATCTCTTACTCCTCTCTTACTCTCGACTTAGAGCCATTTGTTTTTTGCTCTTACTTAAATAAAATCTCTTACTCAAGTGAATAATCTCTTACTTCAGTTTGCTTTCAGAATGGGTTGGTTTTGGTGTAAGAGGCTCTTACTTGGCTTTTATCTCTTTTTTACCCCTCTCAAAACCATTATTCCTTACCCTTAGTCCTTCTTCTCCCCCAAAACCAAAACCCAAGTTTTTTTTCTTTCTCCTTCCACCACCGACCACTTCACAGCAAGAGCTCCAATCCCTCCATCTCTACTCCACTCCACTCCACTCCACTCCACTCCACTCTCTTCATTCTTTACTGGTTGCGTCTCTCTCACTCACTGGCTGTAAAACGTTTTAAAAATAAATAAATTACTTGAGATTCTCTGAAAACTAAAACAGAGAACACTAATTTGATCTTTGTGGTTTAGTCTCATCATCAGATTCTTGGGAAATTAGGGTTTGTTTCATCAGCTTCAGCATCCGAAGGTAAGGTTTGTTGAATTACTATCTTAATTTGTGTTTTAGAGAATCAAGATTTGATCTTTTGATCTATTTTTTGGTGTTTATGATGTTAGAAGAGTAGGCTAGGTTAACAAAGGGTGTTTTGTTTTTTTTAATTTTGATAATTTTTGTGTTTGTTTCGATTTCATATGCATTATGTGTGAATTATTAGGGTAAAAGTTGACAATATGGATTTGCCAAAATATACATTATGAGTAAATTTGAGTTTAATTTCCTAATGCTATTGGGTTTTGGTCTGAAATGGCATGGGGATGAGTCAAAAATAGTACAAGTACTTAATGTTAAGGTGGATTTTGGTCTGAAATGGCATGGGGATGAGTATAATCCTCAATGTTTTTTGTGTACTTTCTTTTCTGTGTCATTAACTGCTTATACTGCTATGAACTTGCCCAAATATCCATGCTCTCTTCAAACTATTATGAACTGCTTATACTGTTATGCTTGACTGTTATGCTTGACCGTTATGCCTGAATGGGTGATATATATGCAGCTATACCAATAATTTTGTTTAAGATCGAGAAGATACATGTATTTTGGTAAGTGGAAACAAGTTCATTAATTAGGACATGTATCCTGGACTGTTATGCCTGACTGTTAGGACATGCTTTAATTTGTTTTGTTAATTAGGACATGTATCCTAGACTTGTAATATTGAGATCACAAGACTTGTATATTTATAAACTTATTTTATGGACAACTACTTTGCAGTTAAATGGTGATTTATACTTGTATATGTGGAAATGGGGTAACAGAGATTTCTAAAACCACAAGGAATCCAAATCGGGCATATTGTCAATGTCTTTGTGGTATAATATTTAATTTTTTATTATTATAATTAAGTAATGCTTAGACATATATATATATAAGTATCTGAAATGTCTATTACCTATATACACTATGATGCAGAACACGCCTAGGGACTGTGGCTTTTGGTGTTGGTTGGATGAGTATATGATATGTCCATGTGGTGTTGGTCCATGCAAACTCATTACTGCATCAATTAGCAAAAGAAGATTCTATTGTTGCCTCCAATCAAAGTCCAAACATGAGAAAGGTTGTGGATTTTTCAATTGGTTTGATGATGTCAAGGATGATGATGCATCATCTTCTACTTGTGCTACCCCTAGTACCTCTACAACTTTTGGAGAGTTGGAGAACAAGCTCAAAATGGACCTTCTTGTTTCAAAGACCAAGACTGAAATGCTGGAAAGCTTTCTTACAAAAATTGGGAAGTTAAATTTGAAGGATTAGGATACTTTAGATAAATGTAATTGGTTATGAACTAGAAAGTATAGTTATGCCTAAATTGTGTTAAATATATTTTCATTGTTGTTATTTTGCCTTGGACATGTTTATCGAATATTTATCTTGTTTCTAATGTTTCTAAAGTGTAGTTAGTGATATATTATATATATTTGTTGTTTATAATTACTTTTTTTTACAAAGTTATGGGACGAAAGAAGGTACCACAAGTTGATGGAGAAGATAAAGAAAATAAGGCAAAACACGTGTTTAGGAAGCATCCAATTATGAAGATAGCTTTTATAGAGAAATGTGAAAAGCAGATCAATAAGAAACGATTGCAAGGGAATTCTTTGAGTCCAGCTGCTTGGAAAGAAGTGATGGATGAGATGAACGCAAAATTTTATCAGGCTTTCACTCAAAAGGAGCTCAATAACCAATGGGACTACTTGAGGAAGAGCTATATGTTGTGGAGATCCTTGACCACTAGGACAGGTCATGGATATGATGAGGCTTCAGGGACGTTTGACTGGCCAAAGGAATATTGGGCTGACATTTTGGTGGTAATTATTTTTTCACAGCCTTTTCTACTTGTGTGAATTTGGTTTATCTATATTCTGAGTATATATATATATATATATACTTATGTTCTGCTCTTGCATTTAAATAGGCATTTCCCAAAGCAAAGAAGTTTATGATAGCTCCACTTGTACATAGGGAGTTGTTGAAAGGCATGTTTGAGGGTACAATTGCTACAGGAGACTATGCCTATGCAACAGGTTCAGAGTATGTCCCTACTACCCAACCCACTAGTGAGTTTGTTGACATAGTTGATGGTGATATCCCCATGGACACAGCTAATTTTGGGGCTAATGGAATTGATAACCTATGGGATGGGATGAATATATCCATAGATGATGTGCCTATCAGTCCTACAACTTAGTCTAGTCCTGCTAATACTACTCCACGCACACGAGCATCTAGAAATGGATCTGCTAAAGGAAAGAGGTCTGCTGCAAATGTTGAACCATCTTCTTTGATCAATTAGCTGATATCCGCTATTAGTAGCAATGGCCCAGGTTCTGGTTCCAACAACAATAACAATACAATGTCTGAGGTAATGCATATTTTGGACAACATGTTGGAAACTAATGAGATAGAGGAATCTTTTTACTACTTGGTGCTGAAGATGTTAGGAGGAGCAGACCAGTCCAACTACAAGATTATTTTTTTGAACTTGGATGAAAGGCGCCGTCTTAGGTTTCTGAAAATGCTTATTGGGTAAGTATTATAGATGTGGCCTTGAACTTTTTTTTAGCTTGTGTGGTAAAAGACTATTTTATGTTATGTGAACTTCTAGAAGCTTGAAGAGACTATTTTATGTTATGTGGCCTTGAACACTTCTAGATGTTATGTAAACTCTTTCTTATGCTTATGTAAACTCTTATAGACTATTCTCTGCCTATATCTATTTCAGTTTGTATCATTCTTCTAGCATTTCAATAAATGACCTTCATAAAGAAACTATATGCCTATGAGTTTTTGTTTCTTGCTCTTGTATTTGGTTGCCCAAATATCTCAGCTTCTGTAGCTGTTATGTTTTTTGTGTAGCTGTTATGCCTGCTTATACTGTTATGGTAATAACTGTTTTTTGTGTCGCTGTTATGTTTTTAAGGGGCAATCTGTTGTTTGCTGGAAGAGAAGGTAATAAACAAATGAAGTACAATCCATTTGTAATGCTTGACTGCCTATGAATAATGCTTGATTGTTATGCCTGAATGGGTGATATATATGCACAAGCTTGAGGGAGAAGGCAGAGAATAGTGAGTATATATGCCTATGAACTGTTATGCTTGACTGCCTGCCTATGAACTGTTATGCCTACTTATACTCAAGGGATTACTCTGTCATGAGTAGTGAGTATATATGCCTTTGAGTTCAGCTGCTTGACTGCCTGACTGTTATGCTTGACTGCCTATGAACTGTTATGCCTGACTGCTTTAAAGTTAAGTTTGTATATATGCCTGTCTATAAACTGTTATGCTTGACTGCCTTAAAGTTTAGTTTGTATACATGTTTTTATACCTTGCTTTTGTATTTGGTTGCCCAAATATCTCAGCTTCATTGTTGCAGTATAATCCACTACCATGTGTTATCCACCATGTGTAGCTTCATTGTTGCAGTATTCTCACTGTATAGTTATAGTATTATCCACCATGTGTTGAGTGTTACATGTGCCTCTTTTCAGCATTATACAATAGTGAGTTTATAACTATCTGGAGATTGTAGTTGTTCCATCTGTGTACCAGCTGACAAACCTTACAAGAACTCGTCTGCCTATACTGTTATGAACTGCTTATACTGTTATGTCTACTTACTGTTAATAGCTTCAAGGGATTACTCTGGGAAGAAAAAACTATTATGAATTGTTATGCTTGACTATGAACTGTTATACTCAAGGGATTTCTCAAGGGATTACTTTGTCTAGATGCCTGCCTATAAACTGTTATGCTTGACTGTCTGCCTATGAACTGTTATGCCTGCTTATCTACATATTGCTTCAAGGGATTACTCTGGGAAGAAAAAACTTGCATGATTCAGTTTGTATGATTCAATTTATATTTGGATAAATGCTTTGATAGAGTACATAGCATGATTTAGTTTATATTTCATATTTTTGCATAAGTGACTGAACCATAACTAATATGTATTGAGGGGTAATTCAGTAATCTATGATTTTAGGGTTTTAAGTTAGCTTTAACTGTTCTAAAAAAACAAACAGATTATCATCTATAAATCATGACTTAGAGGTTGAGTAAGAACTGAAACACTCCCCTCTGACTGAACCTCTAAGTTGAGGTAGAGCTCTTATTCAACTTAGAGGCTTACCTCTTACTAAAACAAACACCCCCTAAGTGTTCTAAAAAAACAAATAAATTATCATCTAACTATCACGACTTAGAGGTTGAGTAAGAACTGAAACACTCCACTCTGACTGAACCTTTAAGTTGACTTAGAGAATAGTTATAACTTAAAAGCTTTACCTCTAACAAAAATAAACACCCCCTTAAAGTTTTTGAGCTACGTAAGAGCTCTTACTTGAGTTAGAGCAAAAAACAAACACCTCCTAAGTCAATTGGGTATATGATTGTGAATTTTTTTTGTTAAAATTCAAGCTTGGATGTGCTTTGAGAAGAAATTTGCGAAAATAATATTTAAAGTTTTCCCCCATCAACGCTAAGACCTTACGTTTTGTATGTTATAGGAACGCTGGAGCAGTAGCTTTCAATGTTACCCATTAACGTTAGACTCTTAGCTTTGGAAACTCAAGAATGTTTTTTCCCATTTTCCCTGCATTTTGTATGTTATAGAAACGCAAAGCCAACAACTTTAAATATTACCCTTCAGCACTAGAAAACTAGCGTTTTGTATGTTATAGAAACACAATTTCAGCAACTTTCCTAGGGTTGGGAACGCATAAGTTTTTTTTTTTTTTTCATGAACGCTAGGTTTCTAGCGTTGATAACTTAAAAAAATTGTTTTTATTCAAAAATGTTGAGGGTAGTAAGATTAGCAAAACCAAATTTTCGTTGGGGTGTTCTGTTTTTTAACGAGGACTACTAAGAGCATCTCCAACAACATAGTATGTTGTTATACTTTTTACGTACTTTTGCAAAAACTCCTTCCAACAGAGGTATGGTGTTCAACATACTCACCCCCATACATACCCCTCCAAAGTATGCGAATCCGGTAGTATATGCATACTACTTATGTGGGTTCCCTATAAATATTTTTTTCTTTTTCTTTTTTCTCTCTCTAATATAAAAGGATATTGTGGGTCCCAATTTTTAACAAAAATCTTACCTCTCTCACATAAAATAACATTGTGGGTCCCAATTTTAATAAAATAATTGAATTTAAAGATAAATCTGTTGGAACAAAATAATATAATATTCCGGATATGAAATAGACTTTCTCTTCACTATTAGCGATGTAAGCGTACTTAACACCACGCTACGATCCTTCTCCCAGTGAATGCCTCGAGTTTTTTTCTCACCCCTGAGTGGTTGGGACAAGTAAAGACCTACCAACTCTTTTGTGTCACTCTCTCTCTCTTTCTCTCTCTCCTCATTTTGTTCCATTTTTTTTTCTTTTCTTCGATAGTGTTTATGGAGATCTCTCATTATAACAGCGATAATTATTTCACTCTTTTTTGGCAAATTGGGTAACAATTTATGGAGTGGTGGAGCTTGAACCCCATTGTTATCTACTGTTGATCTATCTAAAGCAACACTAGAGGAGGGGGGCCATTGATCATCTTCTCTGGGGTTTGTTTGGTTTGATTTTGAGAATGGGTGGTTGTTTATCTTGTTTTGCATCATCAAACAAGGATAAAAATCAAGATTTGAAGAAGAAGAAGAAGAAGAAGAAGAAAGAGGGTGGTTCAGTTGCACAATCTCAATTTGATGTTAAAGCAAGTTCAGGTAAAAATCACAATCTGATGTTTAATTCTTAGTTTAATTGAAGTGGGTTTGTGTAATTTTGAGTTAATTGAAATGGGTTTGTGTTGGTTTGATCTGATCTGTGGGAATTTTGTACTATTTCTCTCAAATTGGAGATCTGTGGTGACTGACACTGTGCTGGTTTGTTAGGGTTGATTTTAAATTAGGTTTAAGAGATTGTATACCGTAATTCAAGTAATGTTGGGTGTCTGTCAATTTTGTGAGTTACACCTGGGTTAGACCCTAACTGATGGCAGACAGGTTGTATGAGGTATGGGGTGTTCTGATTGAGCCATAACGTGGGCAGTTTAATCGTTGCATGCAGCAGATTCAAAGGAAGTTTATCAGAATTTAAGGATTTGAACTTTGAGGTTGTTCTAGACTTTGAATTTTTGTAGGATGTTATTTGCTTGGAACTTAACTAAATGTAGATGGATTTATGAATATTGAAATGGACATTGGGTACAAGAATTTGGGTTTCGAGGATATGCTATTGGGTTCAGGAGTTTGAAGTCATGTAGATGTTTCACTGTGTTTTAAACGAGATATGTGGGAAGAGAGGTAGTAGAAGATTTCTATATGAATAGCATTTGACATAAAGAATAAGATTTACCTTGCAGCTCAGTATGTCTTTGGCAAACAAATGGCAGTTTGCATCCTCAGATGCGATCTATAGTCTCTCACTAGCTAATTATTACCAACGGATGGGTACCACTTTTAGCAAATAAGCAAAACAAGAATTCAATATTGTTAGGGATATTTAAGCAGTGGCAGTATGAAATATTTTGTATAAATCCAGCCTTCTTGATAAGTTTTTCTCAACTTATTGATAACTTGTGCAGCATTTAGTCACTGCAATTTAGTAGGATTTGTCATCATTATATATGGAACTTATAACTGCCTCTGATGCTTCCCACACACCTTACTTTCTTGTTTATTATCATGCAATACTACTGAAAAGGAAACACAATTAGCATAGACTACCATGAGATTGAAAAGAACAATGTAAAGTCTTCCACTTATAATCTCGCTACACATGCAAAATTTAAAAAATAGTGTGACTACGAGAAGCCTAGGTCGTCTAGTTTGCCTGCACTGTAAAACCTCTTGCACTAGCTAACTTCGAAGCTAGAGGAGGTTGCCTTTTGAACACCCATCTCACATCTACTTTAATGGGAAAAAATCTTCATTTATAAAAGTAATATAAGTTGTTTTTTTTTTCATGGTAGGTCGATAGATTCCTTGTACTAAAGAACACGCCGAACCATTCCTCTTAATATCAAAAAACTTATCACCCCCAGTATCAAGCTTGTATTACTTCCACAATACAAGATTGGGCTTCTAAAAATATAATAACTTGTGGGAGATAGTGGTCACTCTTTGGGAGTACTGATAACAATTTAGAGAAAAACCATTTGTTTATTTATAAGACTGAAACCCTATACTGGTTTCAGTATAGGGTAAACACCCTAGTAAGAATCTACTAAGACGTAAACTATACTGGATACGTAGGGACAATGATCATTCTGAAATATCTTTAACCATTAGAAAATCACTAAGGAATCCTTTCCTTTTTTCTTTTTCTTTTTTGCCTAAGTTGCATTCTATATACTCCATCTTTGGTCAGAACTTTTTAAGTTCTAAAGTAGCTCTCAAAAATTAGTATTCAGTATTTTTAGTGTCAACAATCATTTAGATCATATGCAAACTACATCAATGTATACCTTTTTAAAAACAATGTCTCGTTACATTATGTATAATTAAATCAAACAAATATTGGCTTTTGATGCAAAGTCCTTGCAAAGAAAAATGCATTTTGTTTCCTTGCCAATAACACTGGTAATTATTCTCAGACACGTCTTTAATTATTTCTCTATTTTTGTCTAGAGCAAGAAAGCTGCCTTGGTTTTTGTGCTAATTTTTTTTATCACTTATATTACAGTCCTATAGCTTCATTTTTGTATTTGATTCCTCTCCAAATGTGATATCTTACATATCAAAATCTTAATGGCCGAAAAGTTCCAAGGAAACATTACGAAGACGAAAAATAAATAAAAACATAGTATTACGCAGATTAGTGTATAAACCCCCTAAAACCCAATTTTCCTGACCTAAAAAAAGAGACTGAATGAAAGCTGCCTTGAAATTTGCTTTAATACACTGTATATATTAGCTCCTATAAAGGCCACAAACACTTCCATCTGCACCTCACGATTATTTATGTTAGTGGACCTTTCTACAGTCTGATGAATTTGGAGTTGGGCGTTGAATAGAGATTCATTTGGTACATAAACATATTTATAGTTTTCTTACACCATTTTCTTCTGATTCCTGATTTTTTGGTAATGTAGACTCAAAAGGTCGGACGGGCCCTGAATCTAAGGAGAACTTAACTCTCAAAGATGGGACAACCACACATATCGCTGCCCAGACGTTTACTTTTCGAGAGCTTGCTGCCGCTACTAAAAACTTCAGGCATGAGTGCCTTCTCGGTGAAGGAGGATTCGGCCGTGTGTACAAGGGTCACCTGGATAGCGGGCGAGTAAGTTGTACTTACTTGATTTGCAGGCTCAAGGAAAGAAACTGTAAATATCGTGAAATAACACTTATTTGTTACTGTATTATTGGATATATCCGGTAATATATAGAAACGTATCCGCTGATAGTTTGATATTTCTGATTTGTGGAAACATACTATATGGCACGACCGCCGTATTTTTTCACAAAGTTATCACATTATCAGACATTTCAGTTTATTTTTTGTGATCCTATCTATTCTTAAATTTGATACCTGGAAAAACTGAAGTAGTTTTTTTTTGGAATAAAAGGTAGTTGCAGTGAAGCAGCTTGATAGAAACGGTCTCCAAGGAAATAGAGAGTTTTTGGTGGAGGTCCTTATGCTGAGTCTGCTACATCATGAGAACCTTGTTAATCTAATCGGATATTGCGCCGATGGTGACCAGCGCCTTCTTGTGTATGAATTCATGTCACTGGGATCGTTAGAGGATCATTTACACGGTTGGATTCCCTAGTCCCTACTATATTTGTTGGAGTTAATTTTATGTTGGTCTTATGATATAGATCATTAATGCATCTTCACAAAATAAAAGAAGAGAAAAATAGTTAAGTAATACACTTACAAACTTTTTTTTCCTTCTATGTATAAATACTTCTACGTATAAATTTATGCCACACAATTCTATGTCACAAATTGACGTAATCTGTAGGGTTCATATAACTTTTTGAAAGGTAATGTCCATTTAACATTTGTTTGAGAAGGTAAGAATAACTTGAAAGAACCTTTCCGAGGTGGAAAGCATATAACCTGAAGGCAAAAGGAAAGAATAATAAAGAAAAACACATAACATCAAGATGGAAAGGTAATGTCCATTTAACATTTGTTTGATAAGGTAAGAATAACTTGAAAGAACCTTTCCGAGGTGGAAAGCATATAACCTGAAGGCAAAAGGGAAAGAATAATAAAGAAAAACACATAACATCAAGATGCATCCGCTGTCACCAAATCCTTCCAACGCGTCACAAGATGTTCAAACCTCATATATGTATGGATGATGATGGTCATCACAAAATTCCATAAATGTCAAGGGTGATTTTTTACCAGGTCTTAATCTTTCCTTCAAAATGCGTATCATTTTTCTCCTATCAAAAACTCCATTCAGTCTCATACGGAACACGATCTTAATGATGATGATGACCAATAAAAAATTCCATTTATGTCAAGGGTTGTCTTTTCCCCGGTCTTAATCTTCCCGTCAAAATGCGTATTATTTCTCTCCTATCAAAAACTGCATTCAGTCGCATATGGAACACGATCCTAATGACTTCACCAATCTTCCTTCTAAATGGCTTGCACCACCAAGCTTTTAAAGATATAATAAAACCCCGTCCAAATACCCAAGATATATTAAAAGGTTAAAATAGTAATTCTAAACTTTTGTTGCCACTGAACAATATAGGAACAAGTAATCAATGGAATCTTCCGCTACACCACAAAGTTAGCAGAAATGATCAACTTTTCTGTCTTAATACATCGCTAGTTGTTCGCCCCCTAGCTACCCCAATAGAAAAATGTAACTTTAGGCGGAATCTCTTTCCTCCCAAGCAAGCATTTTGGGATATCCACACTTTGTACCAATCTCTTATGCTTCTATCTTGTACCGAATTGCTACAGATCAATCTCACTGCTAACTTCGTACTTTTGGCCCACTACCATTTTCATTTGTCTTCACCCATTCGAGTCGTAACCAAAGTAACTTTTTGGTTCAAAAGGATGTCTCCGAAAATTGAAGTTCCAATTCTCAATATCCCTCCATTTCATTATACTCTTTCACCCTCCCAAGCTTTAGAACACAAACATTACTTAGAGAAGGATATAATAAATATAACAAAGAAAGTTGTCTTGAGTTGCCCCATATTCCCAATGTTGATTTCAATGCCTTAAACGTGTCCCACATGTTGAAAATCGACCTTCTATGTCATATGTGGTATAGGCTTATTCTAGAACCAAACATCTTTCTCTATTTGAAACTTTGCTTTACTCACCTCGGCCCATAACCCATCTCTGTCCTTACAATATCTCTAACGTCATTTTCTAAGCAAGGCGATATTCGTCTCTTAATTCTTTTTAATCCCAGTTCATATAACTAGGATAACTATAATAGTATTATGTACGAGAGTGTATAATTTTTTGGAGGAATGACATTCCGTTGAACTTGTCATTCATCAAATGGGGATTGATGTGGCCTCCATCTTTAACGATATATAAGCTAGGTAACAACGACACGGATACGGGTGTCGGCACGGCAACTTGAAAAAAAAATGTAAAAACGGGAACATGGCGTACGCGTATCCGTGTTGTCGGAAATGTATAGACTTTTTTCTTTTTTTTTGTGGGAACTATCGTGTAGTTGTTACCTAGTATAGGCTTAGAGAAAGAGGTATGGATATGGATATGGCATGTTTACTGCCATGTATCATTTATTTCTCAGTGTACATTCTCCTTATGAAATATAGCAGCACATTTTAAAGTTATTTAGAGTCATTTCGGTTTTCCACGAGAGTTTAGTTGCTTCTTTAAAGAGGTGGTTGTTTGAGGCCTATAAAGGGGCATCCAGAAAATCCTTTGGTCTCTCTCCATATGCGATTGGGTGAGTTGTTTTGATGGGAACATAACTCTGGGCACTTCGACGGAAATGCAAGGAGGATAGAAGTGGTCATACTTACGACATTTTTTTATATTAGTCTCCGACTCCAAAAATTATGAAAGGGGTTAGATTGGAGATCTAGTTTTAAGATGGAGAACCCTCATTCATCTGTATGAGGGATACTTATGTGATTCTCCTGTTGAGATTTTTGTTTTCCTTTGCCTTCTGGCTATTTATTTTTTCGTCTTGGAAAATTTCGTAATTAACAACTCAATGAATTTCGACCATCTAAGAAAATACACTTTCTTACTTCATATTTCACCACAGAGGGAGCACCGTCTTTTTTGCAGCCCTCCTTTCTTTGGATTTTATTGTTTTCCTCAGGAGTGTATCTTGAACAAAACAAAACAAAACAAAACAATTTGTATATATTTCAGTTACTCTACATTAGTGGATACTCTTTTCTTGTCAGGCCATAACATTATCTGTGCACTTTCATGTATGCAATCCAACAATATTCCATGTTCTTACATGTTTCCGAAACTTCATGTTTCAAAGAGCATTTGCAAACCACCACTGCTGGTTTAGCAAGAGTCGGAGCAAAGGAAGGACAATATTAAAACTAATTTGAACATGAGAATCCAACTGTTCGTTGCTCAAACTCTGCCAGCGTCAAATTGCTGGAATGGGTGGCAAACTCTACCAACTAAAAAAATTATAGACTGTCAGAGAATCTGATATCAACATTTTTTCGTAACTCTATCCACTTCTCCTTTCCCTGTGATCTTCTCTAATTCTCTCAATGAAGACAATATTGGAAAATAGATATGAAGCCCAGTTTATCATTTTCGACATTCTTCTATTCTGTGATTGTGATTAATACTTTAATTAAAGCCTTAACACTAATTAATTCCTAGTAATTTGCAGGATACAACCAAACCTTAGTTTATCATGGTATTTTTTTCTGTGTAATCCATTCTCCAAATTTGAACTTTTATTGCTTAACCAAAATTTCTTCGTAAGTGTTCAGCATGGTTATGAGAAATGTGTTCTCTTTTTTGTATATGAACATTATAGCTAGAGTTTCTTGCCTGCACAACTATATTTTCTTTGAGGAATTGGGATATCATTGTTTCTGTCTCTTATACGAGTAATGATACTAATTGCAGTTGCCCTTCTATTTTCAGATATTCGACCTGACAAAGAGGTTCTTGACTGGAACACGAGAATGAAGATTGCAGCTGGTGCTGCCAAAGGCTTGGAATACTTACACGATAAAGCAAATCCTCCTGTGATTTATAGAGACTTAAAATCATCAAACATCCTCCTTGATGAAGGGTATCATCCTAAGCTCTCCGATTTCGGACTTGCAAAACTAGGGCCTGTTGGCGATAAGACTCACGTGTCCACACGGGTTATGGGAACGTATGGTTATTGTGCTCCTGAGTATGCCATGACTGGCCAGCTCACTCTCAAGTCTGATGTGTATAGTTTCGGTGTAGTCTTTCTTGAGTTGATCACTGGACGCAAAGCAATCGACTATGCTAGGGAGACAGAGTCAAATCTGGTGGCATGGGTAAAAAAGTTTTCTTCTACTTCTATTAGAAAATCACTGTAAACCTAGATATAGTTAGGGTAAATATTAAAGGGTTATGAAATTTTATTACCAAGGCTATTAAGTTTTCAAAACAAAACAAAAATGCTAGTACCTACTTATGTAAATGGGCCTTCACATAATTTATTTTATAACATCAAGTTTGTCATCTATTTTCTTCTTGTTAGCATAGAAATGATTTTTTTATCCGAATAACACCTTAGTCTAAGATAGGGAGTTCTGAAAACTTCGTAGAATTTTTGAAATTAGTGTTCATAATGGTTACTATTTGGAATTTGCCCCTGTGCATATACTTTTTGTAATTTATATTGGTGTGGGTTTGCAGGCCCGACCACTATTCAAGGACCGCCGTAAGTTTGGCAAAATGGCTGACCCACTATTGCAAGGCCGTTATCCAATGCGGGGCCTCTATCAAGCTCTTGCTGTTGCAGCCATGTGTTTGCAAGAACAAGCTTCTACACGGCCTCTAATAGGAGATGTTGTGACTGCTCTCTCATATTTAGCTTCCCAGACTTATGACCGAAATACCAGAGTTGGTCCATCTACACCTAGGGATAGGACCCGAAAAAGCTCCCGCGGGGGTCAATCCCCTCATCAAGATTCGCCTAACTTTAGAAACAGCGACCGTGCAGAGGGAACAAACTTTGCTACGGAAATTGGCAGAGGTGAAGGAGAAGGTAGTGGTAGCGGATCTGGGAGAAAATGTGGGGTTGATGAATCGGAAACTCCAAGGAATCTGAATATGAATCGTGATCCTGATAGGGAAAGTGCTGTCGCAGAAGCAAAAATGTGGGGTGAAAATTGGAGGGAGAGGAAGCGGGTAAGTGCAATGGGTAGTTTCGATACTACAAATGAGGAGACAAATGAAAAGTGATCATTTAGCATTTAAGCCGAAGAGACTGGTATCGAGCCCGTGGTTGTTTCTTTTCAAGAAAAGGGAAGGTGGAGAAGAACATGCTGGTTCATATTATTGATCCATCATTGTTTTTTATTTTTCGTTTTTTTTGGGTCCAAAATACTTATCTAGTTGGATAGTTCTCGGGTCATTCTTCTTCGGTCATTCAGATGCTTCAAGGTCCTTCCAATTCATCAATGAAAGAGAGTAAGGTATGAAATTTCCAGTCTGCGCCAAAAGAATATAAGGTTTGCATGGGTTTGTTCTTGATTTTACAGTAAAAACTATTTGAAAGATTATGAGGCTGGTTGAAGTTGGGAGTCATGATGCTGTTCCTACTTGCATCTCTCTTTATATATATATATATATATATATATATATATATATATGCATGGTCTTCAGTGTCAGTCATGTTTACCAGAACAAGTGTCAGTCATGTTCTCTTCTTTCTTTCAGTTTATACAAAGGTTTGGTTGTCACTTGTCAGTAGTTTTATCCCGGAGTGCACCTTTCATGTGAATACCCAACTTATTTGCAGAATTATGGCTGAAATGATGCTGAGTTTGGCTATAGCATAACATTTTTCTTCTTTTCTTCGACAGTCGGAAATGTGTTGAAATTTATGATTCTGGTTTCGGTTTGATGTGAGATAAGGTTCAAGTATTAAAGAACATGGTCTATTAGAATCCGAAATTGATAAAGTTGTATTTAAGCATTACTGATACAACTGAAGCCTCACATTTGAGAATGGGTTTCTAGGGCAGCTATCAACCTACTGTCGACTAAGGGAAAAAAATGGAGGTTCATCGACTAAGTGAGCTCTCGTGCTCCTTCCTTGGGATAAATTCATATGTATATATATGAGAGAAAATATATATGAGAGAAAATATATATCTAATCTAATGGTCAAATCAACGCAAATCAAATTCCACGAAGTGAGCTCTTGTGCTCCTCCGATCACAAATATTTCCAATGTTGCTTTTAGTTATGTGTCTAGGGATGTAAATATCGATCACAAATATTTCCAATGTTGCTTTTAGTTATGTGTCTAGGGATGTAAATATCGTTGCTCATGAACTAGGTACAGATGGAAGAGTTCATACTAATGTGTATCATGATGACAAAATCCTCGAGTGGATTAAGGATCTTGTAGGCTCTGTAAATTGTAATCTTTTTATCTAGTAATGTTATGGTTTAGTTTGCCTTAAAAAAAATTATATATAAATCTAGAGAGCGGATTTAGAGACACTCAAGTCTCAAACACTCAAGTCTCACTCAACCACAACCACTTATCTAATAGAGGTGTGGCTCTCAAAATTTGGTGATTTTCTATGAGGGAAATGAGTTGGAAAAATGTCGGGTCTTACCTGCCCCACTTTCTCTAGTTGGCAAACATTTCTCTCTCTCACTCTCAGAAATTTTAAATTCGAACAACCCATCACTCATATCACTCAAGTATCTCTCTCTGTGTCATATCACACACACTCTCTCTCTCTCTCATATCACACACACTCTCTCTCATATATCACACAATCTTGCTTGCGATTTCTGCCATTAGAGGTGAGATTTTAGTTTCGAAAAGGAAGCGATTCTGCGATTAGAGGTGAAATTGATCTCTCCAAAGGAACTTCGACACCCTTGTTGATAGTACACTTACTCAACAGGTACTTTATGACCCTTACTCGACAGTAGTACACTTGGATGTTGTGAAATTTGTTAGAATAATGGTATCCCCCCCCACTTAATCCCTATAAAATTTGTTAGAAGACTGTAATCTCCTGTATAATTTCTCTTTGATTAATTACCTGCAGGTGGGTCCCATGAGAATTCGATAATTTAGTAATTTTATTTGCATAACACTGAACTGAGACTAAATAATTGTCAGATTCGACAATATCAGTAGTGCGATCCTCACATACACTACTATAATTGTCGAGCTCGACAATATTACATATGAATGTTTGAGGCACAGTAACTAAATTGTCGAATTCGACAATATTATATATGACTATTGGAGACACAATAACTGAATTATCGAACTCGACAATATTACATATGAATGTTTGAGGCACAGTAACTAAATTGTCAAACTCGACAATATTATTATGCAGAGTGAGCGAAGATGGTGAAGACGAGGTCTCAGAGTCGTCGGGAAGCTGATTCTCGCCGTATTAAGCAGTTGTATGACGAAATGGTGCTACATTATTTTGGTTCGGTTAATTTGAACGGTCCACCATTGCCGCCGTGTGAGGCGAGCAAACAAGGAATGTGCGAGGCTGAGGCGGTGTTATGGAGGGAGGATTTCCATTTGCATTGTCAGTTACAGTCGGTCATCCTGCATCCAATGGCACGGAACGCAGCTCTTGTGGCCCGGGCCAGGGAACTGGTTAGGAAGGAAGGCTCCAGTTTTGTCGGTGGCAGTTTAGGATTTACTGTTTAGGTATTCTGGTTGTAATGTCGTTGGCAGGTACATATGATGAAGTAGCTGTAGTATTCACCAAGTGACAAATAAATTTTGTATGGTACAACGAGTTTTTGTGTGTAATTGTTTACATTTTGTATTCTGTCTTTTGTAGTATGTGATGTAATGAAAAATTATGAAATGAACATGCGTTGGACTTGAATTGTGTTTGGTTTGTGATATTTTGTTCAATTACTTTACTTACAACTCACAATCGTTTCTTTTATGTGTGAACTTCTCAGTCAGATCGACAATGGAAGACTCCGTCGATGAAAATTGGTCGAAAGTTATTGGTGAGAAGTCCCCAGAAAGGTGTGAAAATGAACGTATTGTAGACCCATTTTTGGCAGAAGCCCCATGCGAGGGTCAACATTTTGATACTGTAGAGGATGTACGTCTGTGGTATGAACGATATGGAAGAGGGAAGGGTTTCTCTACCAAGATACGCAATTCTACTAAGCGTCTGAGATCGGATGATATAGGCAGAGCCCACTTTTGTTGTATGAGCAATGACTTTTCAAAGAAAAACCTTGGGAATCCAGAGAGTAGTGACGTAGCTGGCAACAGAAGATCATCTAATAAGTGTGGGTGTAAAGCAACAATGAACATAAATTTGAATACCAAAATAGGCAAATATGTGGTCACAAGTTTCACGGATATCCATAACTATAAACTAGTATCTTCACGGAATCAGTATCGGATAAAGGTAAACAGATTCTTTTCTGAAGCAGCAAAAAACCTTACAGTGGCATTTGTGCTCCACAATATTCCGATCAGCAAGGTCCTGACATTATTCCCAAATAGAACATTTAGCAAACGGGATTGTTATAACCACAACACCAAAGTAAATAAGGAACGATTAGTCAGAGGAGATGCACAAACCGTATTGGAGTGGTTTAGGAAAAAATAAACTACAGATCCGATGTTTTATTTTGACATAGAATTAAATGAGGAGGGCCGAGCACTGACTTTTTTTTGGATCGATGGACGTTCAAGGTGCGCATATGAGGCATTTGGAGATGTCGTCACCTTCAATACTACGTACCGGACGAATGTGTACAAGATGCCCATTGCTCCATTTGTAGGGATCAACAACCACTACCAAACAATTCAATACGGTGTGCTCTGCTAAGAAATGAGCAAGAAGACACATTTCTATGGTTGTTCCATACTTGGCTGAAGGCAATGAACTACAAACAACCTGTGTCAATTATCACCGATCAAGATGCAGCTATGGCCGCGGCTATTCCCAAGGTAAAGAAGTACTTTGACACTTATTACTCGAGTTACAGTTGTTAACTGGAGTATATTGTCAATTTTACATTACCAATATCGTCGAATTCGATAATATTCGACACTTGTTACTCCAGTTACAGTTGTTAACTGGAGTATATTATCAGTTTTACATTACCAATATTGCTGAACACTTGTTACTCCAGTTACAATTGTTATATAGTCGAATTCGACAATATCATATAATATTCATAGACACTTTCATTCTAATTTTTGGTTTATTTATATGTCTTCCCCAGCACCAGACATCGATTTTGTCTGTGGCACATCACAAACAAATTTCCTGAGAAAATTGGCCATGTTTATCGGGAACCATCTACATTCAAAGAAGATATCGATTCGATAATGTACAACACATATGAGCCTGTAGAGTTTGAAACCAAGTGGATGGACCTAATGAAGAAACATAAATTGGATGATAACGTTTGGATGCAAGGAATCTTCAATATTAGACAAAGATGGATACCGTTATGGAATAGGTCAACTTTCTTTGCAGAGATGAGCAGTACAGGACAGAGTGAGTCCACAAACAACTTTTTTAATGGTTGGTTGCCAATAATAACTGGTTTGTACAGTTTTGTGACCAAGTACGAGGCTGCCCTTTAAGAGGTATACGAGCGAGAAAGTGCAGAAAACTTTGCATCAGAACACAGATATTGTCAACTTGGTCCTCATCAAGCTCAACTGAAAGATGTTGCAAAGATTTACACCAGAACAATGTTCCACAAACTTCAGGATCATTTTGACCAGGTTGTTTGCTTCGTTGCAATAGAAAGACACGTAGAAGGCAACGTTCGACAACTTACGGTGAAGTCCCATAGTTGTCATACCGAGTTATTTGAGCTAGAAATAGACTTAGAGAAGCTAAATGGTAATTGTGGATGTAAGTTGTTTGAGTATGTTGGACTCCCATGTTGTCACCTCCTGAAGGTTTTCTCGAAATACGACATTCTCAAAATACCATAGGCTTTCATTATGATAAGGTGGAGGATTGGTGCAAACAAGTTTTCAAAGTTGTATGATGAAAGTCAGTTAGAGGGAGGTAACTTACGATATGCCTTACGCCATAGCCACCTATCCCTTTGTGCATCAAACTTATTCGAGAGGGCCTCGAAGATGAAATAAAGTTTTAATTTTGCAATTTTGAAGCTAGACGAGCTTGAGTCTTACCTTCAAAACTACGATGACCATTTAACACAGATAGATGCATCGCAACAAAACATTTCAACTTCTGTCATAGATTCTCTGGTGTCTGGAACTATGATTTTAAACCCTTTCGTGGTTCAAACAAAAGGTCGGGCGAAGATTGATCACAAGAAATGGGCAAGATGAAAGGGGGGATGGAAGAGGCTGTTATGAAGAAGAAGAGAACATGCAAAAGTTGTGTTGTACTCGGCAACCATGACAAACGGACATGCCCACTTCTCAAAACGATGTTAGCAGAATCAAGTAGGTACATATTTGACATTATGCATAAACGGCATATTCTCTGTGATTTTTCTATAATGTGTTCCATTCTATATTTATGCCATATTTACAATAATGTGTTCCATGTAGGAGACAACAATAATGGGGAATTTGTTTAGCCGTTTCACTCAAATTCCGACAACCACAACATCTAGGAAAACAGAAGGAGTTCACATGCATTGATAAATAAATATGTATTTGATTATTATTGAGATATTAGTGTGTTGATTCAACATTATATTTGTTTTGTAATTGGAATTTCGGACAATAGCAATGTCGTATTTCACAGAGACAATAGCAATGAATTATTTGCAGTTTAGGGATTGTGTTGCTTTTAGGCACCCTCTATGAATTTGTATATTGTCAAAAATACTACATTAAATTGTCGGGTTATGTAATAGATCCCCTATAATTTAAATAAATTGTCTATTTCGACAATATTATATACCCATAACTCTAATTACACTTTATAATATTGTCGGGTTCGACAATATTATAAATGAATAATTCGAAATACACTATCAAAATTGTCAAAATCGACAATATTATACATTGCACTACCATATACACTAAAAGTATTGTTGAAATCAACAATATTTCATTTTTTAGATCCAAGTGCACTGTTAAAATATTCTTCAGAGCCAATATGTACATTTTGAAGAGGGTAAAGTTAGAAATGAGATTCAGATGACATAGCAAAAATATATATACTACAAAAATAAATTAACAATGGAGTGTTCTACAAAAAATTATATACTGTGATAAACATTGAACTAAATGAACTGTCATATACATAAAGGGAAAAATGGAAAACCATGTAGGGATACTACCAATAAACATTGAGGCAACAGAACTGTGATATACAAAGATTTGGTCGACAACCTTATTTGATTGTTGACAAACCAACATCAACCATATTATTAACTCTATACCCTTTTACATTGTGCTCTCTAAGTAATGCCTTAAAGTTCCTTACCCTCAAATCAAAATACCTAGTTATTGTTCTTTCAAAAAAGTCGGAGGAATTTTCAGATTTATATGACTGTAGAAAATAGCAGAAACTGGAGGTATTGGTGCATCGAACCTTGGAAACAAGTGAACATAATGGTTGTCTGCCCCCAAACCAAACCACCAATAGTTACTAATATCCATAAGAAGGTTTTGGAACCTCTCCTCATTTGAAGTAGTATTTCTTTTATGTGCCCAAAAGAAGGGTAAGAATGTATATGCTTCAGTGTGGGTAATGAAGACCACAACCTTCTTATAGTAAGTGGATAGTAAATGCGCCATATGCCTATAATCCACATGTTGATGACCATAAGAACACGCCTGCAATAGAATTTGATACGCGTTCGCACCGTCTGGAGTGAATTGTATACCCAATGTTTGGCTGAAGATACTCCTCCAGAATGTGGGGTCCTTGTAGAGAAAGGTCTTCAATGATTTTATTACATCTGGGAATCTATATGGGCTCTGGTGTTGAATTGCGGCGGTAACCCTAAAACCAGAATTGTTATCACTGATTTTGACGCCACGAACATCTACAATAAACTTCGTCCACGGTTGGAATAAAAGTTCTTGTATCTTCTTCTTCTTAGCCATTTTCTCCCTCCTAGCAATGACAACATTTTCAAGGGTTACCGCCGTGGAAACAAAGTCTTCTTGATAATCTCCCTTGGGTCTTTGTTGTGCTATTGTGAAGAATCTTTCGTTCTGCTCAAAAAGTTTATCAAAGGTTTGGTCCCCCATGTCTCCCATCCCTTCACTTAAGAGTGCCTTCTTTAATGCTTGACGCCAAACCTCCTGCAACATTAATGTGTATATTAAAATAGACAGTAATATTATATATGCATAATTCCAATTACAGTGCCATAATTGTCAAACTCGACAATAATATATTGTGTAATCGTCGAATTTGATAACTATGCAGTTGGTAATCGTCGAATTCGACAATATGCAGTTGGTAATCGTCGAATTTGACAATATGCAGTTGGTAATCGTCGAATTTGATAACTATGACTTTAAACCATGCATTAAATAGAACAATCTCAAATAGGTACAAGAGTTAGGAATAAGTCATACCCATTCATTGTTATCTACTTCCAAAGTCTTCTTCCTCTCTTTAGAATTAACTAGTTTGTTATGCTGGAAAAAAAACTCCAACATTAGGATAAAAACACTTGGTACATGTACATGTACATTACCTATATTGTCGAGTTCGACAATATTTTGCATGCACAACTACAAATACACTTCTTAATTGTCGAATTCGACAATATTTGAATTCAGTAACATGATTTTGAAGCCATATTGTCGAATTCGATAATTATCACTTCAAAACCATGCATTACACAGAGCAATCTCAAATAGGTACAAGAGTTAGGAATAAAGCATACCCATTCACTGTTATTTGCTTCTGAAGACTCCATCCTCTCTTCAGCATTAACCAACTTCTGTCGCTGAAAAAATAGCCAACATTAGAATAAATAGTGAATTCAGCATTTCATAAAATTAAGAAGGATGAGGGGGAGGGGAGCTTACGAGATGGTTAGTTTCCTATGTATATCTCGCTGCTTCTTTTTTATACTTCGATGTCCAGTTCATTAAGGAGATGATGTGCTATATAACTCCAGTTCATTTAAATATGATTTTGGGTACTACATTTGATTTTGAGCAGGGGTTAACCGATATTAAGCATGGAATCTAAAATGAATACTACATCTGATTTTGGATAATCAAACACCAACTCCAATCCACTAACTAAAAATTTCGTAAACAAAATTAAACTTAAATTCACAAACTAAAAAAGTCGTACACAAAATTAAACTTAAATTCACTATTATCAAACACAAACTCCAATTCACTAACTTCAATTAATTTCATTTATTTCGAATGACTTATAAAATCTTCTTTTGCAATCAACTTTTTTTTAACGTCCTCATGTGTGCAGCCAACAAGTCATCATACTTCTTTGCTAGGGTTGTGTCGGGCACAGGTTGATGTGATTGTAGCACAACAAGTTGTTCAAATCATGAGTACAAGAACAATGCTACCAGACTTACATATAATTCAACCACAAACTAATAGTAAATTTTGGTAAACTTACAGGTGTAGCTGGAGGAAATCGCAAGTCTATCTGCTCCATCAAAAGCGCATTGACCATTTTTAGTGACTCGCTCTCTTTATACTGTACACATTGGGGACAAAATAATCAAGCCAGATGTAAGAATGACAAATGGAAGACTATAAGTAATAAGGGGTTATTAAAATCAACACTATTACCTTTTTATTAAACTCGTTACCTTTTTATTCAACTCAACAGATAAACTTTTATTACAGTCTTCGAGGCCAGATTTTTGCCTTAACTTTGCTTCCAAACTTGTATTTTTTTCCTCTAAATTTTTGCACTCAAATATCTACAAACAGAAATTTGACAAGGAAAATCAGGATTTTGACAAAAACAAATAATGGATGTGATAATGATATCTACCTAAGACTTTACCTTCGCATCTAACTGCCTTGGCAAATCTGCAAACTCTAGTGCACATTGCTCGTTAACTAAACGCTTTAGCTTAATCTCCTCCTTCATTTGTTCAATGGTTTCTTTCAGCAAATCACATTCACTTGTCTGAGGTTAAATTGACAAGAAACATTTAGATTACTTTATATATTTTTGTCGATCTCGACAATAATACTATGTAATTGTCGAGTTCGACAATAATACATATAGATGATTTCAGAAATCACTGAGAAAATTGTCGAATTCGAAAATTTACATGTTTCCACCTTCACATACACTGTAATAATTATCGAACTCGACAATTACTTATACTAATAACTATACATAAAAACTAACATTATGCTGGATGTAGATAGGTATAACTGACCTTCTCTTTGAGGGCCTCTCTTAGGTTTATATTGGCTTCACACTCCTCTTTATCTTCCCTGAGCTTCTGAAGCTGGTCATTTAGTATTGTGCTTTACTGATCGAAGCCGCCAGATCCACCCCTTGTTTGCCTGGTGTCATGGGTATTTGAAGACAGACTGGCATGCTCATGATGTTATAAAAGTGGTAATTCAAGTGAACAGAATATTAGATACTAGAAAGTTTGAAGAGAATATAATATAAGGGAAGTGAGATAAAAATAGTATTAACATGTACTAACCGATGCATCATATTGTTTAGCAATATCTTCAAATTGGTGCATGGGGGTGCCACCATGCTTATTGACACTGGCTTCCTTCCTTTGATGAATTCTAACATCATCATCTGCAGCCAGGTCAATAGTAATGGGACAGATCGTAGTCCACGAGACAGAGGCAAACCACTCCAAGTATGCCTCTGTACATACTAGAGGTCCCTCTCGTACCCTCCTCCCCCTATCAGCCTTCATCAAAATGAACTCCTTCCACATTTGGCCAGAGAAGCAATCAACCCACTCAAACTTAGGGTTAAATATCCTCAGCTCTTTTGCGTTCTATAGGATGGAAACCTCTGTCAACAGTAGCTTTGTGGGGATGCCTTATTTTCGATTGAACTGCCACACAACCCTATTTGGGTAATAGGGCTGAACATGATTTGGACTTGCTAATGCACCATAGAAAAAGGTGACCTCCTTGAATGCATGTGCGGAATCCCGTTTATCTCTGTATGGGTCTCAACAACCTACATGAAAAATGAATCAAATGTATTATACACCATTAAGTTGAATACTTTTTTCCAGTAGGCCTGAGAAGGATTTAGCAACATTGTCAAATTCGACAATATTGCAGTGGACTGGAAATTATTAAGATAGAGTATTGTCGATTTCGACAATTTACCGTGCTCATTTTGATAAATTTCCATATGCACAACTAAAGAAAATTGAATAATTGTTAAATTCGACAGTATTATCTGTACAATAGTAGATGTACGTAGTCAATATTCTCGAATTCGATAATTATTCAATTTTCTTTAGTTATGAATATGCAACATTGTCGAAATCGACAATGTTGAAGCAATGTAATCTACTAACTCCAAGTACAATATGATATAGTGTAGCAGGGTAATGAACTTCCATCCTCCAGTTTGTAGTTGTCCAATGCCTCCCTAAACTTGAGCAAAGTTGTATCACCGTATCTATTCGTAACAGATACGTCCAATTTCCAACAAGTATAGTGCTCGTATGCGTCAGAGTCCATCTCCTTGGGGATCCCAGTAAGCTTTAGGAAATGTGCAAATAACCACGACTACATGCATATAGATAAACAAAATAAAATTAGTAGAGGTTGAGGCCATATGTACAGCATGCAAATTGCCTCCCATCATCTCGAGATGCTGCACCCAGATTGTAATACATGTAGGCCAGAACTGTTGATCCCCATGACCACTTCTTTTCCACCTTGTCCTTGGCAAACAGGTAAAGGTAGTGTGCACTGACATTTGTTCCCTCTTTCATGGGAAATAGAAAAGACCCAAGGACATATAGCATATAAGCACAAGTAACAGACCTCGTTGTTAACCCCTTCTTCTTCTTGGCAGCTGCAGTGGTATCGTCACTGAGAACCTTCTCCAACTTGTATGCATAGTGTTCTTTTAGTTTCCTCAGTGACAATGAATTCTCAGCACCCCCAGCTTTCAAAGACTTGAATGCATTTAAATCCTGTAGGAGGTTGTTCTCAAAAACTTCCAGAATCGCAGGGAATCCTCAGATACCACCAATGACCGTGACATCACCATCTGCAGGCAACCCAACCAATTGCTCCACATCATCCAGAGTTGGAGTCATCTCGCCCCATTTGAAGTGGAAACTATTAGTTTTCTGCTGCCAACGTTTGGCAAAAAGCATAAATAAGGGCAAAGTTGTAATAATTATAGGATATGGCCTCAATCCTATCTAAACCCTTCAACTTTACAAAATCTTGGACCACTTGTGGTTCCTTTGTAAGGTCCCACGTAGACTGGTGATGGTGAACACTAATAGGAAGCTTCTCCTAAGCAATAATAGCGATTATGTCAACAAAATATAACTATCAATAATAGGAATAGCAAAACACAATTAAACAAGGGATTCTATTAAACAATATACCTACCCAAGCGCGATCGACCTCCCTCTATGGAACCTGAAGCTCCTCAATAGGCTTTTATCACTAGGGCCAACGTTGTCGTTGCTTGTAGCCCCCCCAGCCTTCAGAATACCCCCCAACAATAGGAATATTCATATTAAAATTAGGGGAAACATTTGGGAGCGGTGGTTCAGCTCCCAAAGTAGCTTGGGCAGACTCAGTTTTAAATTCTGAACCTTGGGGAATATTCACACCTTGCGCAGACTCAGTTGGAGGTAGTGGTTCACTAACACCCTCATTGGCACTGTCAACAGTGTTTGGAGGAACAACTGTGCTTGGGTCAATAGTCTTTCTCTTTCACTTTATATGTAACTAGATCTCCTTCTCTGGCCAACTCTCATTTTCTTCTATTGGAAGCGGTTGGAGGCACTTTCTCATTCATTGTATACCTGTATATAATTTATTACTCAAAGGATTAGTATAATGGCACTTAATAATTGTCGAGTTCGACAATATTATGTAAACATAAGTCTAATTGCAATTGGTAAATTGTCGAATTCGACAATATTCAATTTCAATAACTACAAGTTAAATGTACGAATTTAGACTTATAAGCAAGAATAATAAAAAAGTAAGGTGAACCAGGGGAATTCCATAATTATCGAATTCGATAATATTATGTAACCATAACAACAATTACATTGCTAAATTATCAAATTCGACAATCCTAAATATTAATTACTCAATTTCACTTCAATATTGTCAAATTTGATAATTCTTCAACGTAGTTTGAGTTATTTAGGTCAAATATTTACAAATTCGAAAATCCTAGATGTTAATAACTCAATTTATTAGTGTAATTTGAGTTATTTAGGTCAAGTATTGACAAATTCGACAATATTAAGCAGTTTCAATACCAAATTGCATTACACAAAGGGGGAGACGAAGAATAGACTACAAATTTTAATGATAATGGGATTGGGATTTACCTTAAAGTAGACAGTAACCTCCACTATCAATTCCCAAGCTCTACTCTAAAAGGAATGGACAATGTCTTTAAATTCAATTCTTTCTCTGAAACTGCCAAATGGAATAAAAAAGATCCCAACAAAGAAAAGGTCAGTCTCTAATGACAAGACAGTGAGAGAGAGTGGGGGGGAGAGAGAAAAAAAATCTCAAACTGTTCGCGAGAGTGAGAAAGACAGAGTGAGTGAGTGGAACTGTTCGTGAGAGTGAGAGAGATTATTGTTGGAGGGAAATTTGGTTTGTTTTGAGATAGGGAGGGAGAGTGGGAGAAAGAGAGTGGGAGCGATACAACATTAAATGTGAGTGACGGATGGTTTGAAAAGATAGAGGAAAATGTCTGCCAGCTAGAGAGAGTGGGGCAGGTAGGACCGACATTTTTCCACCTCATTTCCCTTATAGGAAATCACCAAATTTTGAGAGCCACTCATCTCTATTAGATGAGTGGTTGTGGTTGAGTGAGACTTGAGTGTTTCAGACTTGAGTGTCTCTAAATCCTCTCTCATGAATTTATCAGGTTGGTTGGGGTCGGGTCTACCAAACATCTCTTTAACTGCTAGGAGGAATTTTTTGTAGGGAATGGAATTAGAGACACTCAAAATAAACCACTCATCTCTATTAGATGAGTGACACTTATAATAGAGAAGGTGGCAAATTAAGAAACAAGAATATTTGCTGGAAATGATATCATATACGTCTATCTATCTTTTTTCTCACTAAAAATCTTTTTAAACCAGATCAGACTCTTTTTTTTCTCTCTCACTCTCTCTCTCTCTCTCTCTCTCTTTCTCTCTCTCTCTGTGTCTTCTCACCAAAAAACTCTCTCACTGTCTCAATCGAGATGGGGCAAATTTTATCTTAGTTCCGTTAGATCTCACTCAAAAAGCAACAACTCAAATGGGTTGGTTTTGTGGCTAATTTTACCCTCAATCAAGTCAGATATGCCCCTATGCTCTTTCTATATCTCTCTCATCGAAGACCGGTTGTTGGTTATGAACTTTCTTGAATTTTAGTGGTAAAATTAGATTTGAAGATGAACAGTTTTTGAACTATCATCTTCTTTTATCAGTCTTTTATTTGTTGTTAGTCACCCTTTAATCAATGGCGCTTGATTGTTGTTGATCGAATAATCAGATTGTTGTCCCCTCTTTTTAATGTTTTTTTGGTGCCAAAATAATTATCGATCAATAGTGTTTGGACAATTGTATGTGTCAAAATTATCGAATGCATATGTAACGAGAATATAATACAATCAAAGAGGGATGATTATTGTTAATTAACTCGATGATTATTGTCGAGTACCTTGTCTTGTCGACAAGAAGATTATCATCCAAAACATCTATTGTCGACAATTATTATCGGGTACAGTTCAGATCGATAATTATTGTCGGGTTCGACAATTATTGTTGGGTACAGTTCATATCGATAATTATCGTCGAGCACAATTCAGATTACGTAAGTTTCACATACTCAAAAATTATGACGTCCCTGAAACATCCATATTTGGAGTTTATTTCATTCCGTGTCTATAATAGGTGTCAGTACTTCCTTGTGGTTACTCGTCGTCAGAGATTGCACATGGAGCGACTACAGCTGGACTGACACTGAACAGGTACGTGGGCTTGTACCTCTTCGCTAAAAAATATCAAACCCTAAATATTTTACAAAATGTCAAAAAGGAAGTGATGTCTTTTGGAGAATTATTTTTTGTTCGAACAGGCTTTTGGTCTATTAGAATAGACTCTATTCGAACAAACTTTATCTCTGTTCGAACAGATGACTCAGAACTTTGTTTGTTCGAATATGATCTTTGTTCTATTAGAATAAAAACCATGTCTGTTCGAACAGACTATTTTTCTGCCCAAATAGAGGTCGGGATTTCAGTTTTCTATAAAAAACTTCCTTTCTTATTTTGACTTTACCTCTTCCAAAACCTATTTTTCTAGGGCAAGGATTTTTCAAGAGAGATTTCAATGAGCAATTCAATGCTAAGTAAAACTCAAATTGAATCAATCGAAGATTGAGAAACCTAAATCCAATTTTAGATTTTATGTGTTTGAGCGATATAAGCTTTGAAGCTTTGGTGCGTTATCCGAGGCAAGGCGTTGGGAGAACGAATAGCATTGCGAGAACATGGAATTGATTGTGAGGAGTTCAATTAGAAGAGAGGTAACCACAGGATGTACTTATCGAGTCTGTAAGTAATTGAATTCTTATAATTTTGTTTTAATATTGGATTGCTTAGCTGTTAGTTGATTCGACAGCGTCATCTGGGTTTTTCTCCTAAGAAAGGTTTCCCATAGGGCTAAAATTGCATGTTCTTCTGCTTAATTTACATTTGCTTGTTGTCACTAGAACATTGAACCAACTTGAAATTAGGTTAGGGTTAGACCGTTAATTTCATGTTTTTTGGACCTATTGACTTTGACCTAAAATTAATCAAAATCGGTCAGTCTCAAGTAATTATTTTATTTCAATTGGTATCAAAGCAGTTGCACTTCGAGGATTAACAACCTGAGCATGAATCCTAACTCGATTATTTGAGATTAATGAATTCCAAAAGATTTAGAGGTCCCATAAATCGTCCGCCCCTCTTCGATGGCAAAGACCATCCTTATTGGAAGGTCTGAATGGTTGTATTCTTACAATCACTCAGAGAAGATGTCTGGATTGCAATCGATGATGGATGGACGCACCCTTCAATGATGAAAGGAATGGGTGATGAATCTGAAGAGGTCCTTAAGCCTAGGAATCAATGGTTTAAGGATGAAATGGAAGCTGCTAGTTATAATAATAAGGGTCGCAATGCTATTTATATGGTTATAAGCTAAAGTGATTTTCAAGACATATCTGCTTGAACCACTTTGAAAGAAGCTTGGGATATATTAGTTCGAACTCCCGAAGGTGATAATACAATTAAGGAAAAAAAATTGTAAATGCTTACCTCATAATTTGAGAATAGTCGAATTGATGAGAATGAACCCTTTGATGAGTTTTATGCGAGACAAAGAGACATTGTCAACACTATTGCCACATTAGGTACAGCTTACTCAGATGTTCAAATTGATCGCAAAGTTCTAAGATCTCTTCCTAAGAGTTTTAGATTCATATGTAATGCTATCAAGGAAGCTCGGGATCTTAAGAAAATGAAACCATATACATTAGCTGGAAAATTGCAAACTTTTGAACTCGAGATAAAAATGAAAAACCCTGATAAGAACAAGAATGTTTCTTTTAAATCTCATCTTACTCTTCTTCTTCTAAGGGTACCAAAGAAGTTGACAATTCATCTGATTCAGGAAATGATGAAGGGTCCGATATGGATTCACAGAGTACCTCTATAAGCAACCAGCTTAAAAACTTTGTGAAAAAATATCAATTTTAAAAATAAGGGCAATCAGTGAATAACAAATCACAAACTCATGATCAACTTAAATCGAATAACCGGCAGACCAATCATGACACTGACCTAAGTCAAGTTGAATATTATAAGTGTCACAAGTTTGGTCATTATACTCACAGTTATCCCAATAAGAAATCTGGAACTAATCACAAAGATATGAGTATTAGTGTTACTTGGGATGATAGTGATAATACAAATAATAATAATAATAAGGATCATCCCCAAGTAGTTGAGAATGGACAATATTGTGCATATCCTACTTTTTTAAATTGTAGTAATGATAACTCTAATGTTTTCTGGAATAGCCTAATTCTGGGATTCGGACTTAGCCTTTACACCAGATATAGTCAGGACGCTAATAATAACTAACACAAAAGTTTAGCATGGAAAACCTTTGAATAGGTTAAAAACCATGACCTCTCTTGAGGATTTTAGAAAGAGAGAGATGTTATTGAGAATGCTAGCTATTACAATGAGCACTCTAAATCTATAGAGTTTTTGAGTAGGGATTATTCTGTATAGAATTGCCTATCCTTAATCTGCAGTTCTCTGGTCCTATTTATAGGTCTCATCATATGGCCGCTTGACGACCATTAATATTCTTAATGGTGGACGTTACAAAGTAGATGTAAGATATTCTTTTACCATATGATGTAACGTCCTAACCTTTGTAGTTGTACAACGGTTTTATTGATGACTGCACACTTGCATCCATCGAACTGCTAAAGTGGAGGTCGAAAGTGATGACTCAAACTGAGGAATATTGAATATGTCTTTAGTAGTATTTCTTGTATACTAACGAGGTCGAGGATGAAACTTTAAGTCCAAGATACGATATAAGTTATTATAAAATGACTCTCAACCAATAGCACGAGGAGCCTAATGGACGAGTGGTGTTGGTTGAAAAATTCATGTTGTATTTGCTTCCTGACGTTGTTGTCTTAATTCGTTCTGTGCCATGTGCTCTGTTGGTGAGATCGAAAGCTCGTATGTAGTTTGAAGATAAAATATAAGTTCGAGATACAGAATACGCCACTACAACCACCCCCTCTCAGCCAGCAATACGAGAAACCTTGCGGATGAGTGGTGTTGGTTGAGAAGTATCATTAATGTTGTAGTTAAAATTTGAGAATCATTTCCAATGCATATTCATAAGTATCTTGTTTGTGTCTTTTGGGTTTTCGAGAACCAATAGTTCTAGTCAATGTTTATTGGAATGGGAAATCTTTCTGCCATTGGAAATCTGAAGAGTCTATTTTAAATGTTGATCATGGTATAAAAGGCATTCGGAAGTAAGAGTGGGGAACCAAGTCTTCGTCTCTGACTCTCTTCTTCTCCATTCTTGACTGTTGAGAGTATAGTAACTACCAGGAGCTAATCTTGGGAGCCTAGGATTTGTAAAAAGATGGAGGAATTACGTATCTGATACTTTGGATACCAACCTTTGCATTTGCCGACACCGATTCCTGTGTCGCCTACCTATCACCGTATGTCATATGAAGAAGTGATGGAGGCGGGTGATGATTATTATCAGATGGCATGGTTTTACTATTTGCTAACATCTGTGGCAGAGTATCGAAATGGGCTTCATTTGCTGGTAGAGGAGGCTGTTATAGCTGAAGATGAAGCGGCAGGCGTTCGTCCGAGGGAGTCTCGCCAGTATCCTGCTAGTGAATGGGTTATTTCTAAAAAGTAGGACCTTCCGTATGTCTCTAGAATGCGGGGTAGGGTTATGGTGGAAGAGGTGGGAGGATGCAGAGGATCATTTTCTTCTATGGACCATAGATTTTAGCTATGAAGAAGATCTTTTATCTGTGATTTCTAGTTCTGACTGTTTCCTGGATCTTACAGCATGGGATCAGGATTTGGAAGTTGCTTTAGTTTTTCATTATCTTCTCTGCTGATTCCTAAAAAGTAATTCGAACTATAACTTTGTGATGTAATATGTTATAATTATTGGGGACATTTTATTATCTGTAAATTATCCTGTAAATGTTTTTTTTAATTAATGAAATAACTTCATTCTGAGGTCATGATTCTTTGTCACGAACTTGTCGGTGTAGTTTGTTGTTTGTAAAATAGGAGTTGGATATCATGGGGTAAGATAGGAAAAATTGAGTTGGAAGAAGTTCCGTGTGTACGAGAGTAAACGATAGTTATAGCGGGGTTGAAGCGAGAGGAGTTTGAGGAAGTAGTTAGATAATGTTTTTTGCAATTTGTGTACTCGAACTGGGTGACAAAGTTTTCTAAATTGTGAGAAAGGGTGGGCATTGATATGTAGGTGCTACTGCTGGATTTGCGTGATCTTGTACGATGCCCCTTTGTATATTTTCTCGTACAAAATCGGAGGAGATATTTCATACCATGGAAAGAATGACCTGTCATAATATTATGTATTTGATGTTGATATTCTGCTGTTTCGCGAACTTGCTTTAAACAATATATCCTTCGACCAAATCATTGGGGTGATATTTGCAAAGATCTTCTTGGCGGCTATAAAATCATGAATCTTGGATGTTTTGATTTGCATCTTCTGTAGGGGTAATTTTGTTGTGGAGGTGGTGCGACTATCCATGGTGAGGACTCATGCTCAGCATGCTCATCAGGCAGCTGATGGTCGCTTTCATATCAAGGTTACTGAACTTCGTGAACGGTATTCTCGCCGACTCCCCTACGATGTCGTGTCTAGACTAGATAAAGAAGGAGAACGTGTAGAATATGACCAATTTTTTTGGTGCGACGTGTTTGGGAAATCATTGTTGAGTGCCACGGTGTAAGAACTGACTGTTTGACAGCTCGCATATAATAAGATCGTTGAAGAGGATGCCAGGGCAGCAGGAGGGGAGATTATTCAATGGAGGGAGGCGCATCACCGGGGCAGTTTTAGATATGACTGGAGAGCTCGGTAAGCTTGAAGCATGGGAGCTCGTAATAAGATCAGGGATCTTGAGAGGATAAACGATGCGATGTCTCGATCTGATTGAATAAAAATAAAGTATTCTATTTCAATCAATGTATACGAATATTGTGGGAGACAGCTGTAGAATTTTAATAACTGTATTGATATCTTCAAATTTTGAATATTGATCTGTTTTAGGAAAGTTGTACGATCTTGGCTGGGAATTAAAGTAAGGTGATTGGTCATTTGTACTGTGTTTGAGGAAGAGGTACAAAATTGTGTAATGGCAGACAATAGGGATAAACGTGATGATGGTAGACGTTATCACAGAAGTCATGATGATGCCTGCAACTGAAAAGACGTGCTTGTAGAGACAGTAGGAATGGCTGACACGTGTCAGAAGGAGCCGTCGATTCACAAACCGAGGGAAAGTATAAAAATGTGTTTCTCTCTCCCTCATAAATTATCTACAGTTTCAGAGAGAAAAAAAAGTTATGTCAATCTTATTTCCAATGAGAGGAAACGTTTGAGTGTTGAGTGTGATTTGAGAAGAAAATCTTTGTCAGGTGATAGAAAACTGTCTAAGAAGCGACGGGAGCGTTCATTCTCGAATAGACGTCCGGGTAAGCAGAGGATTGTTGTTCTTCAAGTATAGGTTGGTAATATAAAGCCCTGTTCGGTTGATTTGTTTAGTAATCTGGATGATATCTGTAGTAATTTGTTTGATATGTGTAGTAACCTGTTTGATATGTATATCTGACAATATAGGGGCTTTGGGATGTTTGAATAAAATAGAAGATATGAGTTTAGGTATATGAATAGACTATTAGAGGGAGAAAATATGCATTTGGGGAAGAAGGGGGAAATTTGAAATAATTGATTTTTGCTTTTGTTTTGAGAATATGTAAAATAGATATGTTGACTGGGTAGAAGGTGGCTTTATTTTGTCTGTATGTAATATAGAGAAAATGACAAAAAAAAATTGTATATTGTAGATTTGATATGCGGTCTAAACCTAGTATTCCCACCAGTAAATTTGTAGTATCATCCAGTTCCGAGGAAATATCATCATCGGGGAGGGGAAACGAGTGTAGTGTGATGGGGGAAATTTTAAACAGTGGTGAGAGAAGCATAGAGGGTGGGGAACCCAGTAAGGTTGATGAAGTGATAGAAAGGGATGATAGATCGGAGAAGGAGAAAGTCCTTATGATATACCCAGAGGGAGTAGATATAGGAAAAAAATACTTGAAATATAAAAAGAAATTGCAGGGAGAATTGGGAAGCTATGTATAAGAACAAGATTTATGGTTTAGGGCCTATATCACTGGTAAAGGGGAGGAGGTTGTCTACTACCAATTCCCATGATTGGCAAAGTAGAAGAAAGATAAAGGGATTGGTGAGGGGATTAATCTCTCATATTATAATAGTCTCAGGCTATTAGGCCCGAGGGATGGGTTTTTATGTTTTTTGAATCAGGTCGTATATGGCCTTAGAATTCCTTTTACCTTCTTTCAGAAAGGGGTTATGAATGTGCTACAGTGTTGCCCTGCCTAATTAAATGGAATGTTTATAAAATGATAGGGTATGCGAGGTGCTTAATGAAAAATGGAGAAAGGAAGGGACTGCAAAAGCAGTTCGAAGCTGAAGATGTGATAAAGTTTTATAAATAGAAATATGTCAAAGGTCGAAGTAGTGGTTACCTGTATAGTGATTCAGTTAGGCCAAAAAAATTGATTTAAAATCTGCCGGTAGACCATGGAACGACCACCTTGTGTGGGTAGAGGGTAACTGTATGCAGGTTCTAGATGAACCGGCGCTCGAACTGAACCATAGATATTATAATCCGAGTAAGTAATGTTGACCAATCTTCAAATAAACTATACTTGTCTTCGACCTGTTACTAAATGTTGTGTTCCTTGTTTTAGCAAATCCCTAGCCTTCATTTATACCGGACAAGGCCAGCCTGTTCGACTGTATTACTCGAGATCCAGACAAGCTAAAATAGGTACTCAGTGAGTTGGGTATCTACAAAGATATAAGGGTAGATTCTACAGTTCTTAAATTTCAGCGAGCTCAGGAGAAACGAGTTATGGCAGAGGGAAAAGCTATCTTGACTTTGTTGATGTTCTTAGTATTCCACCTCCTGTATCTCAAAGCACCAAGCAGAATGTTCGACGGCCCGTGAGGCCAGCTCAATAGAGTGCCTCTGTCACTGGGAGGTAGCCACGACATAAGAAATTACAAAGTCTATATCTGGCAATGTGGCTGACAATTTTGAAGTTATTCCTATTGAGGTCGATAAGTCCTCGCTGAAAAGAATAAGGCATTAGGAAGAGGGTAGTTCTCGAACTAACCTCACGCCTCAGCTAAGATGGAAGAACTAGAGCTGAAATACTACTCGATGGCTGGGACGGATCTGGAGCTGCTCGATGCAGAGTATTACAAACATACTTTTGCAGTACTCTATTTTTGTGAAGTCCTTAATTATTTTTGTATTCGAACTAAAAACTGTTGTATTGATTTTGACTCTATATGCTTGTATTGGTAGCTCTCAATACTGCTGAAGGGGGTGAAAGAGTATTTAAAACAGAAAAGCCAGAAGTTCAGGGGTCTTACAGCGAGGTTCGAAGTTTAATCTGCTCGCTTGAAGAAGTTCGAAGATCAATCTGCTCGTATAAAGGATCTTGAAGCTGACCTCAAGCTGGAGAAGGAGCAGAAAGCTAAAGAGGCTAAAAAGTCACAACAAAATACTCATATATGGTAGCTCATGATGATGTGATGTCAAAATCGGTTAAGGCCTTTAAAGTGGAATGAGATCACTTCATCCAATCCTATTATGATTTTGGATTGACTCTAGTTGATGTAGAGCTAGACCGGGTTGGAAGGTACAAGGAGATAGAGTTCCCTTTAAAGGCTCCGGAGGAAGTGATGGCAGACGCTGGTATTTCTCCTGAGAAGGTGTTGAAGTTTCTACCAGAAATTGCTGAACCAGCCCGTGCGGCTAAAAAAACATTGGATTCTCCATATGTGGTAGAGCTCAGCAAGAATCTCTAAGCCTTCTGTGGTATTTTGATTTGATGTAGTTCGTGTGATATCAAAGTGATAGTACTCTATATTTTAGAGTTTGAGTGATGATTTGAAACATTTTTGTGCAATATATTTGTACTCTGTGTATGAGATAAAGCGACTGAGAAAAACGAACTCTGAACTGGAGAGATCATTGAGTAGAGTGAGGGATTTTGTGGCTCGTATTCAAAAGGTACCTAATAAAACTGAATATGAGAGAAGAAAATTTAAGTTGAATTCAGAGAAATTTTTAAAGAGCTATATGTTCTTCAATGTAGATATGCTAAGATAAAAATATAAAGTGATGAGGTATTAAGGAATGAAGAGGAAATGGGGGTATTAGTTCGAAAACCAAAAGAGTTAACTTGTTTTAGCGACCCGAGTGATAAGGCTAGGTGTCAAAGTATGTTAATAGCTCAGACATTGTATTTTGAGGTCGAAGTAGATAGTGAATGAGGGTTAAAAAAAACATATGTAGAGCTTTTGAAGGAGAGAGGCGTAGTTCCGGACCCAGCTTGAGTTATGTTTTAGCTCAAGAAGCACGTAATCGTCATAGTTTAGAGGCAAGAAAGTGTTTTGCTCGAGCTGGTGTATCTGTTGTATGGGGTGATGTAAAACCTTTATCTGATGCGTTTGGCTTTATGTAGGATTGGAGGGCTATAAGAATTATATTTTTTTGGATAAGGCAAGAGCAAATAGTGGTTCAAAAACGATTAGAAGGTAAATTAAAGGGGTTATAAGATGAGTTATTGTAACACGTAGAGCAAAAAGTATTTTTAGCAACGCGGTTGTCGAAAGAAGTTGTTATTCGAATGAAGGTAGAAGCAGATTTGAAGGATTAAGGTGTATTGCAGAAAGACACGCGTCAGCGACTGCATAAAGCGCAAATAACATTGAAGGATAATCAATATTCGTCGCGAGCCAAAGTCATTGCTCGAACAGAACATGAACGTCATATAGACAGTGTTATTAAATTTTATAGGGGAGAACTGCCTAGGGTAGAGAACGAATTTAAGAAGTTCATGACGGGGTGTGGGATGGATTTTGATGTGGAGAACGCCAAGGCTGAGAATATGTAGTTTACTAAGGTGATGGAGGAATTGTTGGTGATAAACCCCTCCCGAGGTCAAGAGAACCGCCTTCAAAAAGGAGTGAGGAGGAGGTCGAAAGCCTGATACTCCGATCGCGGCGTAAACAACGTCCGCAGGAGGTGGTTACCTTTACCACTCTGATAGATGTGCAATTAACGAACATAAAGAGTTCAAGGGATAAAGGGAAGTCTTATTATTCCTTGAAGAATTAAGAATAAGGTATTCTCAATTTTCTTTACCGACCCTGTATATGTGTTAGATCGTTGTATACTGTTATTAATGATAAATGAAATTTATTTTCTGTGATGATAAATGAACAGTGTATCGATGTTACTCAGATACCATGTTCTTGATTTAAACTTGTTAACTGTGAGATGTAATTTGTTGGTATAATCGAATTGTTATGAACGTAAACTGTTATGACAAGTGGATTTAGTAGTTGTTCAAAGCCAGTATGACGCGTTACGCGCCTAAAATGACCAATTGAATGCTGAGCTAAGTTCAAGTCAGGTCGTACAAAAATGTGATACTGAGTTAGTAGAAAGAACGAAGGTGGAGATGGTGAAAGAGAGAGATGTTGGAGCTCGATTATCCGAGGATCTACAAAAGAAAAAGGCATATTTAGCCAACAGACTGAGAAAGATAGAGGAGTTAAGATGAATTATAAGAAAGAAGGAGGTTGAATTTACAGGTAGCTCGAGGCAAGCGAGCCAGCAGGGAGCGGAGTTGACATCTGCTCGAATTCAAATTATAACACTATTGGCAGAATTAGAGGAGGAAGGTAAGAATGTGAAAGATTTACAATTCCAAGTAAATGTGCTTGACGCGGAGGTAGTTGATACGCGAGCGTGCGCATCTAAGTATGAAGTCTTATGGCTAGTTACTGACATTCTGATAAAGAAGATGGAAGATGCCCGTAATAGATAGAATGAAAACATTAATGCAGCTTGGAACAAAGTGGTCACTCTAGAGCATACCATACAAGGGTAGAAGTTAAATGCCTTAGAGCACCTGGACGAGAATACGAACTTGCGTGATGCAAATATAAAGTTAGACGCTGACTTATTGCAGGCGGAGAATCATCTTGATGAAAGAAAGGTAAAATGGGAGCACCGTGAAGTGGAACTTGATGGGTCAATGTATTTTATTTATTATATTGATGAGTTCATGGCAGTGCTGGAGTCTCAGAATTCTGCTGTGCTGGATGAGAAACGTCGAGTAGAGAAATATTATGAGCATTTGAAGACTTTGCAGCAGGAAGCTCAAAATAAACTCAGTGAGCTAATTCTGTCTAAGCAAGTAAAGACTGAAGCAGGTAACGTGTATGAAGGAGATATGACAACAGTAATTTCCTTCTTTGTATCAGAGTTCCAGAGATTAGAAAAAGAAAGTAACTGGTGTATGACGTTGTAGTTGGAAGAAGTGCGCAGTACAACATGGAGGCGATACGGTGTGAGTATCTAGGTGCCATGGTAACCAAAATTGGGGTTCTGAGACAGCGTATGGTTAGAGAAGGAAAGAAAATCATTATGGGAAAAATGCCAGAGTTTATGCGTCAACTGCTGTACACGGGTTATACACCTGATGTTGTGCGACCTTCTAATATAGATGATTGCTCGAGTGATAGCTCTAGTGAGGAGTAATGATTGCGAGGATGCTCTATGTATACTAACACATATAATGTATGATAATAGGAATGTCTAGAATAATGATTTATACTAACCTTTCGTTAGATCAACGATACCGTATTAGTCGAACATTTGTTGTATAGGATGGTCCCCAGAGGTTATCGAACGTAAAGGAACATAGATGGCTGATTGGTTCGGTTGAAGCCATAAATGATTTATAACGTAAGAGGTGGTTGGTTTGGCTAAAACAATAAACGATCTGTAATGTAATAGATAATCAGTTTGGCCAAAGCAATAAATGATCTGTAATGTAATAGATGATTAGTTTGGCCAAAACAACAAACAATCTGTAATGTAATAGATGATCAGTTTAGCCAAAGCAACAAACGATCTATAATGTAATAGATGATCAGTTTAGACGAAGCAACAAACGATCTGTAGTGTAATAGATGATCAGTTTGGCCAAAGCAACACACGATCTGTAATGTAATAGATAATTAGTTTGGACAAAGTAACAAATGATCTATAACCTATATATGGAAGTACTTGTTGGATATATTAGAAAAGTGCTATAGTGTAGGGCAATCAAACATAAGTATTTCATTGGTATAAGATTGACATACGATGAATGTGTTAGATAGAACTGTATGAAATAGTAGAAAGTACTCAGATGTATTTAGATCGAACATAAGTCTTTCATTGATGTAAGATCATCGTACAAGATGATGGATTGATTTGTAGAAAAGTACACTATGATTGATTTTTATCGGCGATACAATTTTAATCTCCTCGTATTCTAAGGATTAGGGATTCGATCTCCATGTTCAGTGGCGAGATCATAAGAACCAAGACTGCTTTTTCTGATAATAACAAAAGGGTCTTCCCAATTATTGGACAGTTTCCCAGTGCTTATTTCCTTTCAATGTTTGCGATTTTTTTGTAGGACGAGATCTTTGATTTCGAACTCTCTGTGACGAACGCGCTTGTTGTAAGATCGGGTTAAAGCTTGGTGGTATCTTCCCAAATTTATGATTGCTTTGTATCTAGTCTCCTTGATCCAATTCATGTTACATGTCAACTGGTACTCATTCTCTTCATTCGTCATGGTATGGTCGTGTATTGGGTAATGATATAGAGTGGGGATGATTGCTTTTGTACCATTTATTAGAAGAATGGCGTGCATCCAGTTAATACCTGAGGTGTTATGCTATATGCCCACAGGACATGTGGTAATTCTTGGACCTAATTACCCTTCTTCTCTATCAAGCACTTTTTGATCCCATCCACTATAGATCAATTAGTGATTTCTGCCTGGTAATTTCCTTGAAGGTAATATGGATTTGAAGGAGAGTGGATGTTATTGTGTTGATTGAGGAATTCAACGACTCTGGAACCAACGAACTGAGGTCCATTATCGATTTTAATGAGATGGGGGCAACCGAATCGGATTATGATAGTTTCTCAGATGAATTTGATGACTTTAGCTTCGCGTGTACGGCACAGAGGGACTGCTTCTAACTATTTTATGAAGTAATCTGTCGCTACTATAAGGTATTTCCTTTTGCATGGTGTCATAGGGAATTCTTCTACAAGGTCGAGGTCCCATCTTTTAAATGGCCAAACAACGTTGTGAGTTCCAAGGCTGGAGCTCGAATTTAGGGTCCATATCATTGGCAGGCATCGCACTTGCTTACGAGTTTAATGGCTTGAGCTTTTATCTTGGGCCAAAAGACTCCTTGAGTAAGAGCTCAATTTACGAGAGATCGTTCCGTTGTATAAGAACCGCAAGTCCCCTCACGGAGTTCGTGTATGAACTTTTGAGCTTCCTTGTTCGATAAACATTCGAGGTATGGTCCTGTGACCGAAAGTTTGTAAAAGAGACAGTTGTCCACGATGTATCGCTTAGCATTATCAAGTACGCGTCTCTTCTCTGTGGAATTTGTAAGGAGTTCGCCATCAAATATGTTTTTAGTCCCAATATACTTGAGGTATGGTTGTCTCCAATCGTCCTTGTCCTCTTTGATTCCCCCAGTATTGACAGAATTTGAGCTTATGATGTTAATGCTGGTAGTGGATGATACTTCAATCTTTTGATAACGCGCTTCCGTACCAAGTATTCTTGCCAGGTACGCGAGAGAGTCTGAATGTCAATTATTTTTGCGTGTTAAATATTCGATAGTAATTATTTTAAATCTGCTCATTCTGTCGGCTACCATTGCTGCATAGTCGACCATCTTTTCCTTCTTCTGGAACTTTTATGTATAATAGTTCACAATGAGTAATGAGTCCGTGTAGACAGATAACTCGGAGATTCCAATCTCTAGAGCCATATCTAGACCGTGAATCATTGCTTCATACTCGGCCTTATTGTTGGTTTCTTCAAAATTGAGCATGACTGCTTTCTCGATCTTGTCATTGGAAGGTGTGATAAGTACGATTTCGATACCTGATCCGCAGGTCCGGAAGATCCATCAGTTAAAAGATTCTATCCATTTCGAGTTATCAAATTTGACTTTTCATCAAACTTTTCTTCGACTTATTCCTCATTGGTATCCGCACTGTCTTCTTCCCAGTCAGGATCTTTTACTGGGAAGTCCGCAAGAATGCCTGTTACTGTTTGACCTTTTTCAGAATGTTATGGTTTGAAACGAATGTCATGTTTGCCAAGAGTAACTGACCATTATTGTACTCGTCAAGATTTTTAACGTTTGGATAAAATCTCTCGTAAAGGGTAATTTGCACTACTCGAACTGAGTGTGCTTTAAAATACTGTCTCAATTTTTGTGATGTGTATACGAGAGCTAAGAACAATTTTTTAATCTTGGTATACCAGGACTCTGTAGGAGTGAGTCTTACTGATGAAATAGACAGGTTTTTCTGTCTTCCTATCAAGTCGAATGAGGACAAAACTTAAAGATTCTTCAGTAACTGTAAGATATATTGTGAGTTCTTCCCCTTCGTTAGGTGTACTCATTACTAGAGGTGATCCCAAGTAAAGTTTGAGCTCCTGAAACGCTGCTTCACACTCTGTTGTCCACTCGATCTCGGGATCCTTTTTAGACTTATGTTTTGTTGTCCCTTCACGTAAAAGGTTAAACAACCATCGATATCGATCTGAGAACTTCGAAACAAAATGATTTATTGTGGGGATCTTGCCTACTAACTTCTGTACATCTTTTTTTGTTTTCTGCGAGGGCATAGACTGTAAAGCACAAATACGATCAGGATCAGCTTCTATACCTCTCTTACTGATTAAATATCCCAAGAACTTTCTAGACTGGACCCTGAACTGGCACTTTTCAGGGTTGACTCTCATCTTGTAGGAACGAAGAGTTTCGAAAGTAGTGTGCAAGACTATGATATGGTTCTCCTTTTTAAAGATTTTACACAGCATATCATCAATGTAGACTTCCATCATTTTTTCGAGATCATCTTTAAACATTTGTGGCCAGGCTATAGGTCGACTACCCCGGGTTTTGGGCAGGGTAGCGTCAGGCTCTTTGCCACGGACAGTAGTCATTTTGGCCTCTAAACTACGTTGCTGTTTTGTCCTCTAAACTACGTTGCTGTTGCCGTTTTGTCCTCTAAACTACGTTGCCACTAGGCTGTTTATGATTGCTGTTGCCATTTTTGCAGACACGAAACCCTAGCCATACGTCGTTGAACCTAGTCTATAGTAGCGGGTCAAGCTTCGGTCTAATAGGATACTAAGGAAAAGTAGTTTACTTGCGTACGGCTACCTCTAAACCACTAAAGAGCCTCATCAACCGTTGATAAGTGGCTCTAGTATTCTTGAAACCAAAAGGCATGACCTTATAACAGTATAAGCCATGTTCTGTAATTAAAGTTGTCTTTTCTTGGTTATCAGGTAGCATAGGTATTTGATTGTATCCTGATACGGTATCCATCATTGACATGAGTTCGTGTCCTGCAGTAGAATCGAGCAGATGGTTTATAATAGGAAGTGGAAAAATGTTCATTAGAGTACATTTGTTGAGGTCCGTGAAATCCACGCACACTCTGATCTTATCGCTCTTCTTTGGGACTACCACAATATTCGAAATTTATTCTAGGTAATTGGCCTTTCTGATAAAGCCAACTTCGATAAGTTTGTCGATCTCTTTATTTACTTCTTCTAGGAGTCTCGGTGCTAAGGTCCTCTGCTTCTGTTTGACAGCTCAGTTTTGTCCTTTAAATTGAGCTTGTGGCAAGCTAGATTGGGATCAATACCCGATATTTTGTGAAATGTCCAAGCGAATACATTACTGTTATTTTTGAGGAACTAAATGAGGACATCTCATTCTACCGCTGGCCAAAGAGTGCCAATGT
This sequence comes from Kingdonia uniflora, assembly GCA_014058105.1. Taxonomy (NCBI): domain Eukaryota; kingdom Viridiplantae; phylum Streptophyta; class Magnoliopsida; order Ranunculales; family Circaeasteraceae; genus Kingdonia; species Kingdonia uniflora. Next base: position 4,505,998 of record JACGCM010002768.1, on the reverse strand, counting down.
ATGTTCCTCACTTTTCGCCACTGATTTCGACGTATTATGTTGTTTCTGCGCTTAGCAGATTGTTTTCTTTAGAGTTTACTATATAGTTTTTTGTAACTTTTCCTGTTGTTTTCATTATTTTCTATGTGAGTTGTGGCTCTGAGGATTCTGGAACAATGACGATAGAATTTTCACATGCTCGAGTGAGCTTCTAACTTCCTTTGATCTCGTATACGCCGCCATTCCACTCAAATCGCAGCACTGATCTCGTATACGCCGCCATTCCACTCAAATCGCAGCGCTAAATGATAGGTGGATGAAATAGCTTACATATTATGTAACCAGCAGCGCTCCATTATCTCCAAATAATGGGATTTCGTATTAATAACATAAAAGACAACGTCAAATGTCGCAAGTCCTGCCATGATAGGAAATATGATTTTTCCTACACGTTCTTCTTTAGATCCGTTGAATCCACAAATATCAAGGTCATTGGGCCATACTTTTTTGGCCAGTCCCATCTGATCAATCGTGCTTTGAAAAAGTAATTCGATAGTACTCCCAATATTTATCATCATCGTATGAAGCACCATATTTCGCATTTTCAACATGATCACCAAAGTATCATGGTGAGGATAGTTGATATGACGAACATCACAGTCGTCGAAAGAAAATCATGTTCGTTGAGAGCTGGAAATGGGAAGCAAACAAGCTTCTTTATCTTTCATGGACAGGTCATGACATTGGTTGACCCATCGTCTCTTAGTTCTATTTGATTGGTTGACGATCTGAGTCTCGACGAAGTGGCAGAGCGACATATGGTATACGTATTTCTCTTCTGCTGGCTCTTATGTTTGTAAGGCATCTGTAGGAAGTTTGTACTCCCATTCTTATAACTTTTGATGTCTTGTGGTGAATGTAATATGGTTTGTTCTTAATGGGTTGGAGATATTGTGCATTACGAAAGAAACGATCCTTCTGAAGTATAGGATAAATGTTGGTTATGGTCACATTCATCTTGGGAAGGTAGGGCTTGGGCAAGTTATTCCCCTTTCGAGGTTGCTCGTTGTTAGATTTTGTTTGTTTTCTGTCTCCTTCCTGATCAACAGTACGATTAATGTCTTGGTTGGCTGACTGATCTCGAGCTGTTAATGTTAACTTCTGGGGTTTCTCTCTATCATACACCATTCTTTCCAGGTTGATTTAGCCGTTGACTTTTTCGATCATGTCTCCCAGAGTTGTTGGTTTGTTTAGGACGAGGTATTCCTTTGCCCTTCCATCAACAAGTAACGCAATGGTGAAAGCCAAAATGATAATCTTCTGGTCGAGTCGATCTACTTTTTGAGCTAACTCTAACAACTTCTTAGTGAACATTTCAAGCTTCTCACCCGACATCTGCTTAAGGCTAAAAAGGGAGTATAGATTCTCTTCTTTGACTCTGTTATGCGAGTAATTATTGACAAAGAGTTCTCGCAGCTATTCAAAAGTTGTGATGGATCCTTCAGGTAGTATGTGAAACCATCGCAGAGGTTCTCCGGATAAGCTGGTTCGAAAGAGCTGGCAGAGAATGTGGTTGGACATGGAATGTAGGCCTAAAGCGTCCTGGAACTCTTGGACGTGCTCCACTGGATGTGTTCTTTTGTATTTGTGAATCTTCAGAGTATGGAATCTGTTGGGGACTCGCCATCCAATAGCTCTTGTGCGATCGGGCTCTTCTGTAATATGTTATGGATTCCTTTAGTCAGAGTCTGAGCTTCGAGCATTTCTTTGATTCGTCTCTCGACATGTTCCTGAGTCATATATTGTCGAGCTGCGGTGGTCGGGTGGGTGACACGTCCTTCTCCAGGATTATGGTCGTCACTCCCTTCACTTAGACATTCTTTTGCTGGTACTCAAACTCTTTGAGGTAGATTTTCAATTTGTCTGACTCCCGCTGGGCCGCCGTCTACTTCTTGGTGGGCCTCCTTAATCGGGATGGGTTCTATTTCCAGTTGATAATGGTTAGATCGAAGTACACCTCCTGCGTGATTGCCTTTCGGAGGATGTCATATTCTGTCATAAACAGAAATTCGTGAGCCTTCAGGTTGCACGACTTTATTCTTTTGGGTGGCGACTTGCTGACCCTGTAGAACCTTTAGTACATCTTGTACACTCACCAACTGTTACTCCAAAGCAGCCTGTTTTTCTGTTACAGAATTTAGGGTGGCCCGCAGATCTGCTAGCTCGACATTTTTTCTACTTGAACTATTGACGTACTCTGACCTGAGGGTGACATTCTGAAAGGAGATGATCAGCGGTTTCTGAGATAATGAGTTTGAGAACTTTGGTTTCCATAGATGGCACCAAATGTAATAGCCTAATTCTGGGATTCAGACTTAGCCTAAACCAGATGTAATCAGGACGGCAATAATAACTAACACAAAAGTTTAGCGTAGAAAATCTTTGAATAGGTTAAAAACTATGACCTCTTTTGAGGATTTTAGAAAGAAAGAGATATTATTGAGTGTGCTAACTATTAACATAAGCACTCTAAATCAATGGAGTTTCAGAGTAGGAATTCATCTGTATAGAATTGCATGTCCTTAATCTGTAGTTCTCTGGTCCTATTTATAGGTCTCATCATATGACCGTTTGACGACCATTAATATTCTTAATGGTAGACGTTACAAAGTAAATGTAAGATATTTTTTGACCAGATGATATAACGTCCTGACCTCGGTTGTTGTACAGCGGCTTTATTAATGACTATACACTTGCGTACATCAAACTGCTGATGTAGAGATCGAAAGCGATGATTCGAACTGAGGAATATTGGAAATGTCTTTAGTAGTATTTCTTGTATGCTGACGAGGTCGAGGATGAAGTTTTGAGTCCGAGATACGAAATAAGCTATTACAAGACGGCTCTCAACCAATAGTACGAGGAGCCTCATGGACGAGTGGTGTTGGTTAAGAAATTCGTACTGTATTTGCTTCCTGACGTTGTTGTCATGATTATTTCTGTGCCACGTGCTCTGTTGGTGAGATCGAAAGCTCGTATGTAGTTCGATGATGAAGTATAAGTTTGAGATGTAGAATACGTCACTGCACTTTTGAACTTGCGAATTCTATTAAAAATCAAAGTAATCATGAAAAAAATAAGTTTGAGGACCTGAATCTTGAAGACTTGTATGCTCAGACTTTTACGAAGTGTATTAAACTTGGTAAACTTAACAAAGTTTTAAAAGGCCAAGTTAATGCACTTACGCATAAAATTTAAGAAAAAACTGAAAATACAAGTCACAAGATAGAAATTCTTGAAGATGAGAAACAAGGCCTCCATGACAAGGTTATGATTTTATAGAAAGAAGATCATAATGCGAAGGAGAAAATGAAATCAACTTTGGACGAATTACATACGGCCAAACTTGATTTAGTTTTATCTCAACAGAAACTTGAAATTTTTTGTCATGGAGCAAAAAATATTGATAAGATGTTATGTATGGGGAAAATGGATACTGATAAAAGGGGTATAGGATATGAGGAACATCTCTCTAATGCCAAGACTCCTCAAGTCACGAAATTCGTCAAAACAATTGCTACTATATCAATGCCCAAACATTATATAATATCCTCAATTCGTAATCAAGCCAAAAAGTTCTCGTACTCTCAGATTTATCATTATGGAATACGCGGTCGAAAGGGTCATATTGGGTCTTATTGTAGATTTGTTGGATCTTATCAACCATATGCTCGACCATTCTATGAGCAAAGATATAACACAAATGTGATTTTTACTAATGTGAAAAGTGAGAATGTAAGTAGGTAGTTTGCTCAAGAAACATCACCTCGAAAGGTTAGTCGGGCTGTTTGGGTGCGAAAGGATGACTTATGGCCACAGATAAGGTAATGAATATCAACTGAGAAGGGTTATCTGTATGCTCCATTGATAAGGTACATTTCTTACCCTGCCTCAGTTTGTTTTTATTTTTATTTTTAGGACAATAGGGTACTGTTTTGATTTTATTTCTACTTTGCACCTTAAGAGCTTTTGTATGTAGAATATTTTTTCTAAACTTGAATTGTGTTTTTGTGTTATATTCATTCATGGGATAATTATTTGGTAAAATCACATTTCATAATAGTCATTGATCATCTTGTTTAAACTAAAAGCTCATCGTAATTAGAACTACGTGATGATAACTGTAGAGACTTCGTACTTAATGTTATGTGAGGATTTAGCCCTTTTACAAGCTTTGAGTGTTATTTCATAAATTATTTCTAGATTCAACATTTTTTTTCATGATCTCATTTTTTTTATTCAATTGTCAATGGTAACTTCAAGTTCACGTTAGTCTAATAGAACATTCCTTATACTTGATTCGAGACGAAAAATATAATATGTGAGACCGAAGATATGATAATATGCTTTTTATTGTTACACCTTTTTGGCCTTCGTTTGTGCTTACCCAAAATTTTATCCGATTGCATCCCTTTGTGCCTTAAAATCTGTCGTTCATTTTTCTACCCAAATCCTTTATTAGTTTACTCGTTTGTTCTAAGACTTTTCAGTAAAATAAAAGTTAAGGAAGGAGTGAAACCATGTGGTTTAAATATGGAAAGATGGATAGAAAAATAGAATATCCCCAATGTTTTTGCTAGTATATCAAAAAGAGTCTTGCTTAAAAAAAGAAGAGAAGATGTACTATTTTCAATGTGTACTCAATAAAGAGTCTTACGGGAGGTGAACTCAATTTGAAGAAAGAGGGGGAAAAAGTATAAACTGTAGTCTCAGAATACTAGCAAAATACCTACTCCGTCATATCCCTTCCCTTGCCTATATTATAATATTTTCAAGACCTGTTTGATCTTGAGTTCAGCATAGTTAGTTTAGTAGAGATGAGAGATAGGGATTCTATGTTAGTTAACTTGACACCATCTAGATTTCCTATCCGTGAGATCTTTCAATTTACAGTACGCAGTTTATTTGATGAAATTTGAATTTTTATATTCATATACTCATATTCATATTTCACATAGAGTGTTTGCTAGTCAATTCTTAGTGATTTTTGAGTGACCACCCTAGTGAGGCCTAAGTTGAAATAATTTTTTAATATAGTATTCTAACTGCGGCTGAGTAATACGTTAAAAATTAGGTATCCATTTGACTATATATATATATACACACACACACACACCAAGTAATTCTTTTAGTAATTGTTTAATAACATATGGGTGATGTCTTGGTCTTTATAAAATATTTTAGATTTATTGTCTTTCTATCATGCCTTGTGTTTAGGGGGAGTATTGTCTTCTTTTGCTTACTTATTTCAGAGACACTCCCCATGTGTGTTTTCCTTTTATTTTATTTTAAGGGGGTTACCATTATTTTGAGGGGGAGATACATCTTATTTTGGGGTATTGGTGTTTAGTGTTTTCTTAACTACATGTTCGTTTTGTTTAGTTTGACTTTTTGAGTATCCTAACAGTCTATCTTTTCAGAATATTTGCTCTCACATTTGCTGGTATATATTTCTTATATATTTTGTATTTAACTCATTAAATGAATGTTATACATTTTGTTCTATTGTTTTGCTTCTCCTTTTATTTATTATTTACCCTTTGTTCATCTGTGCCAAAAAGGGGAAGAGATGATCCTGACAGGTAAGCCAGGTAAGTTATATTTTTTTCCTGGATCCCTTATTTTATTTGAACGGTTACGTGATGTATCTTGTTTAGTGTGTAGGGATTCCAAAGTATATGTTACAGGATAAAAGTGGAGCTTTGAGCATGGATGTTCATTGAGTTGCATTTTTATTTCTTATAGTTCTAGTTTTGACACGAAATAAACCAAAAGGGGAGATTGAAACATCCATATTTGGAGTTTGTTTCATTTCGTGTCTAGAATAGATGTCAGTACTTCCTCGTGGTTACTCGTCGTCAGAGATTGCACATGGTGCGACTACAGCTGGTCTGACACTGAACAGATACGTGGGTTTGTACCTCTTCGCTCAAAAATATCAAACCCTGAATGTTTTTCAAAATATCATAAAAGAAGTGATGTCTTTTGGAGAATTTTTTTCTGTTCGAACAGGCTTTTGGTCTGTTCGAATAGACTCTGTTCGAACAAACTTTATCTCTGTTCGAACAAATGACTCAGAACTTTGTTTGTTCGAATATGATCATGGCTCTATTCGAATAAAAACAATGTCTGTTCGAACAGACTATTTCTCTGTTCGAACAGAGGTCAGGTTTTTAGTTTTTTATAAAAGATTTCCTTTCTTATTTTGACTTCACCTCTTCCAAAACTTATTTTTCTAGGGCTTGAGATTTTAAAGGGAATAGAGATTTCAACGAGCAATTCAATATGAAGTAAAACTCAAATTGAATCAATCGAAGATTGAGAAACCTAAATAATCCAATTTCAGATTTTGTGAGTTTGAGCGATTCAAGCTTTGAAGTTTTGGTACGTTATCCGAGGCGAGGCGTTGCGAGAATGTAAAATTGATTGCGAGGAGTTCAATTAGAAGAGAGGTAACCACGGGATGTGCTTATCGAGTCTGTAAGTAATTAAATTCTTATAATTTTGTTTCAATATTAAATTTTTTAGCTGTCAGGCAATTCAGCAGCGTCCTGTGGGTTTTTCTCCTGAGAAAGGTTTCCCACAGGGTTAAAATTGCTTGTTTTTGTGCTAAACCTTTGCTTGTTGTCACTAGAACATTGGACCAACTTGAAATTAGGCTAGGGTTAGACCGTTAATTCCAGGTTTTTTGGACCTATTGATTTTGACCTAAAATAGTAAAACTCAAATTGAATCAATCGAAGATTGAGAAACCTAAATCCAATTTTAGATTTTGTGAGTTTGATCGATTCAAGCTTTGAAGCTTTGGTACGTTATCCGAGGTGAGGCGTTACGAGAACGAAGGGCGTTGCGAGAATGTATAATTAATTACGAGGAGTTCAATTAGAAGAGAGGTAACCACGGGATGTGCTTATCGAGTTGTTTAGCTATCAGGCAATTCAGCAGCGTCCTATGGGGTTTTCTTCTGAAAAAGGTTTTCCACAGGGTTAAAATTGTTTGTTCTTGTGCTTAATTTACCTTTGCTTGTTGTCACTAGAACATTGGACCAACTTGAAATTAGGCTAGGGTTAGACCATTAATTCCAGGTTTTTTGGACCTATTAATTTTGACCTAAAATTAATCAAAATCGGCTAGTCTCAAGTGATTATTTTATTTCAGTCCCAGTACATTAAATAATGAGGGAAAGGATAGCAAGCCAAAATTTGTTATTTACACGGCCTCAATCGTAGCCAAAACCAGAAAAATCAAACCCTAAGAGAGAGAAAACAAAAGATTTGAGATCTGAAATTGTAATATAATTGAGAAATAGAGTGCAGATCTGAGACATATGGTTTGCGATACATCGGATATTAGCATATTTGATTTCAAGCGAGAGAATATAGAGAGATGAAACATCTAGATATAGAAAATAAGAAGAATGAGAGAGAGAATGCATGTTTTGAAAAGTGGAGGAAGAAAGAGGTTATCTTTTCCAACTTGTGTTGGACAGCTCATTTCTACCTAATATTATTTAAAATATATTTGCGAGCTCCTCTATTTCAAATGAGTGGTTCCTATTGAGTGAGACTTTAGTATCTCATTTTTGAGTGTCTCTAAATCCTTTCCCTTTTTGTATAGGGTCTTAATACTTTAAAAATTACATTTAGTACCTCATACTTCTTAAAACTACGAGAGGACCCTATTTTTGAAGTTTTATTACATTTAATACCTCAAAATTATATTATTCCAAATTTGCCTATGTCTTTTAATTCAAAATTCAATTCTTTTACTTGAAACCTGAACAACAGGTAATATGGATTGGGAAAAATACTCAAGCTTTTTTATAGGCCTTCTTTTCCAAACTGTTCGATCCATTAACAACGACGTTGGAACCCATATAGGCATCTCGTTTGTCGTATTCTTAGCAATTGTATCAGCGGCCATATTCCCTTTCCTAAACTGATGTTGGATTCAAATTTTATGAAGTTTCCCAATGCATTCCATGTTCGTCGGATGTAAGGTTCAACTTCTCACGGAAGCTGCTTATGATCATAACTGAAGTTAGTAGTTTGAAAAGTTGGAGGGAATCAACTTGAACTTGAAGGAAATGAACTTGGTCCTCCACTCCATTGCCAATAAAACATCTTCTAGGTGTGCGATAGTTTCAGCATAAGACTATTTTGGTTATTCCCACCGCACTTTGGAATACCCAATGTAAAAGATTAGGGTATCAAATGTTAGGGGTTATTCCCACCGTATTTAGATAATAAAATAAGGGTAGTTCAGGCATTATAAAAGATTAGGGTACCAAATATAACAAAACTTCAAAAATAAGGTCATCTCATAGTTTTTAGATGTAGGAGGTACTAATTGTTTCCAAAGTACATTTGAGCTTATACAAAAAAATATCAACTGCTAATTCCTTTGTTGACGTCCTTGTCTTCAACTATAAAAACAGAACAGCGTTGCGTACATGTTCCATCTTCCACCCTTAGACAAAAAGGCTGATAAACTAATGGGTACTTTTATCAATTACAATTTAAATATTATTTAAATAAGCGGAAATCAGATAATCAAACGACCACTTCGATTTTTTCCTTGAATTTTTTTTAGTATACAGCTCTCCTCTCACCTTTCTCCCTCATCTCTCCTCTCTCATCTCTCTCAATTTTTGTCCCCCAAAATCAAGCTTCACTTCCTCTCATTCAATCTCGTTCTCTCAAAATTTAAAACTTCCCGCCTCTGAATCTTACCCTCATAATCTCCATAATCTCCATCTGCAATGGGTCTCTAAACAAGAAATTATCCTTCCCTCTACTCCTCCAATATCATCTTCCCTATTGTTAATGATTCCATTAGGTTTAAGGAGGTTTTGGTGAGGTATTTCCTGATTCGATTTCTCTTCCAATTTGGCTTTGGTGAGTTCGATTTCATGCTCTAACTCTGAGTTCGATTTCATGCCCTAACTCTGAGTTCGATTTGCCACATTGATTTGTACAAGTTGCACTCGGCATTGAAGCAACAAGGTGAGTTTTTTATTTGGGTTTTGTAATTGTTTATTTTGGCAGTGATTTAGGGTTCTTTGGTATAATTTGGGGTTTTATAGCCGTTGTAGAACAAATGCTGATAAAGGGGTTCTAAGTTTCTAAATCCTTATGGTTGGGATTAGGTTGATTATGGTGTTCTTTGGTTGTAAAAATGCAATTTGATTAGTGAAAATGTTGGATCACTGAGTAATGTTTAATGGGTATGGTTTTTGATAACTTCCGATTTCAATGAAGAACGGGGTTTGATATTTTAATCGAAGGAGATGACTATCTGGACTGACCAGTTGGGAAACTCTAGCTAGAAATTCATCTTCCTCTACTCCCATCCCCCAATCACCATAACATCACCCTTTACCTAAATTTTAACATCTCTATCTCTCTCTCCCCGAATTACCACAACTACACATTTTCTGATTTTGCCATTTTGGTTTCGCTTTGGATTTGAATAATATCAATGAACCCATTTGGGTTTTAGCTCAACAACAACAAAATGTTTGTGAGATTTGTGGCAGCTTAGAATGTATCTTCTTCTGACAAACCCCCCAAAATTGCATCTTCTTCATTTTCGTAATGTAGTATTTAGTGCATTTCTTTCATAGTGGTTTTGATTTATTTTCTTTATTATATAATGCAGATGTTCAGGAAAAAATGTTAGATAAGGCACATCCTTATCATCTTCTTAAGGTATTGCTCTATGTATTTTTTTCATTTTGGATTTTGTAACAAAATAATGTTAAATAATTGGTTATTCGGTTATTCTTCAGGTATTGTTATATGTATTTCTATTTCCATATGTTTATGTTTACTATGTCTTTCCTATCTGTTGTCCTCTCTGCTATTCACCTGTCCTTATAATTAAAAGTAGAAACACTCCCAGGTTTCATCTATGCATTAAGGGATGTGTTTTTATTTTTATTTTCATGTAGGACTTGAGAGTGAACAAATAAGATCTTTGCTGCTAAAGGAAGTTGCGTCTGAGCTATTTTGATCGTTTTCCACCGTTTTTGCGGTATACTAGTTTTGTCATCTCTCTCTCTCTCTCTATTCTTCTTCTTTTACCGGTCCCTATCTCTCTCTCTCTCTGTTCCCCGAATCTGGTAGGTAAGATTTAATGCCAATTTTTTTTTTTTATTCTTGATTTTGAGATTAATTTTGGTTCCCCCAAACAGGGCCTTGATCGTTATGTTGTGTTTTATTGTTTAATGATTTGCAGATTATGAAACGATTTAGATGGAGAAATTTGGCACTTCTAATCTTGTTTTTCACTGTTTGTGGAGCCAGAGGTAACTATGGGTTTTTTTTTTCTTCTTTTCTTTTGAGATTAACCCATAGAGCTTAGTTTGAAGATTTTGCATTGGTGGCTATGAGGTTAAGTAAAACCTTTCTAAGTAGAGGAGAAAAACTCTGACTTTTTTGATTTGGGTTTAATATATTTATGAAGAGAGAAAGATGAAATAATGGTGGATGAAAATATATGCCCCCAAACATGGAAGGGATAATAATGAAGAGATGTAGAGAGAAGCTTGATTTGGGAAGAGGGTAGTTGAAGGGGATATGGTGGGAACGAGATTCATGAGGGTGAGAGGTGAATTGAGTGAGATTCACGAAGGAGAGAGTTTTGTGTTTGATTTGGGAAGAGGATGAACGAACATTAAAGTGTGACATCTTTTGTTTTTGCCTTTGCCTGACATAAAACGCTCCCTTCATTTGTATGATTATAAATATAATCTTTTGAGGTGGGTACGCCTGGAATAAAAGTTATAAAACATAATATAGAAATAATTATCATCACAACAGCAACAACAACATGACCCCACTTGGGGGGGGGGGGGGGGGAAGAAGGGATAACAATGGAGGGATGTAGAGAGAAGCTTGATTTGGGAAGAGGGTAGTTGAAGGGGAATGGTGAGAAGGAGATTCATGAGGGCGAGAGGCAAATTGAGTGAGATTCATGAGGGAAAGAGTTTTGTGTTTGATTTGGGAAGAGGACGAACGAACATTAAAGTGTGACATCTTTTGTTTTTGCCTTTGCCTTTGCCTAGCATAAAACACTCCCTTCATTTGTATGATTATAAATATAATCTTTCGAGGTGGGTACGACAGGAATAAAAGTTATAAAAACATAATATAGAAATAATTCTCATCACAACAGTAACAACAACATGACCCCACCTCATAAGTCATAATGAGACCACCCCTCTCAATATGTTTGTTTTGGATGTGCGATAAAGAGCAACCACATTTAGTTTTCGAACAGGATTAGGGCTAAGGTCATCTCCATCTCTTCAAAGAGCCTCATAGTTTGGCTCTTATAAAAGAAAACGACTATTAGATGACATTTAGAGCTCGTAGAATGGTTCCAATGCCTTTCGTTAAAGCCTTCCACCTTCATTATTTTATAAGAACTTTAGTTATCTACCAGAATAATCCCAACCTCAGCAACCAATCTCAAGAAATGCTTAGACTCCTTTTTCGAGAAAAGGTAAAGCAATAGTAGGTAATTAATGATTTCCACTTCAAACCCACAAAATAATCATAAAGCTTCATATCTATTTACCTTCTTTACGTTTTGTTCCATGAACCCTTTTGTTTATCTCTAGCATGCAACGGATTCTTTGGGTCCAAACACTAAGCCGTTTCAATGTGCCACTTAAGATTACGCCCCCAAAAAAGAGAGCAAATTTTGAAGGATTTATGGCTACTGCTTCCAATCATGGCCAACCGAGAAGAAAACGATCCAACAGATCTGTGTTAGCAGGGTTATTTTATGTTCTCTTAGTCCCACATTGGTTATTCACAGAAGTAGTTTAATATATTTTTCCTATATATAGAGAGTATATTGTAACTTAAATAATTAATTCAATAATAATATTTTTCTCTCTCTAATCTATTTCTACATGGTATCAGAGCAAGTTACCCTCGTTCCGCAATCTCGCTAATCGAACTCAGCGGTGAATCCGTTGGGAGTTCGTAGGAGGGCAACACACTTTGGTCTGATTCGCGCCGCCGCTCTCTCCTATCTTTGAAGAACGACGTTTATCACTGTCTCTTTGGTAATGTTGTTCTGATCGCAACCTAAGCTTTTGTAATTTTTAGTTTTTTTGGATCCGATCGTAAGATGCTGTAGATGCTGATATGAATCTCAGATCTGTTTGGTTTATTTGAGGTAATCAATCGCGATGACCATCGGTGACGAGTCGAGTTCGAGTTCGAGTTCTACCGTTTCGTCGATTGGAACGAGTGAAGATGTCCAAGTCCTTCAACTCTATTCATGATAATTCGAATCTGAAGATTACTTCACAACTACTAGATGGCTTAAATTATGTTTGATGAGCGCAGTCTATGAAATTGTTTGTTGGTGACCGTGGAAAGATAAGGTTTCTTCTTGGCACAGAGAAAGAACGTGCAGATTTAAATTTGAAATATGCGTGTGGTTCTCGGATGATTCGATGGTGTGAACTTTGTCGATTAATTCTATACAGCCGACGATCTTTGCTGTGTACTTATTTACGAACAATGCTCATCTGATTTGGGAATCACTTCGTAAGGTATATACTCAGTGAGAGAATAATGCTAGGATCTTCCAACTTTTCAATGAGATTGAGAATTTTAAACAGGGTAGGGGATGTATTATGCGGGACTTTGATCGAGTTGGGAAGAATTATCTCATTATGATATTGATAGCTTCATCGAGTGGCCTGCTGGTGCACCAAGTGAAAATGTTCCTACTCCACCTATGGCAGCAGAGATTTATGCGAAGATTATGGTGAAGACTCGGGTGTTTCAGTTTCTTATAGGTCTCAATCTCGATTTTGAGTTTGAACAAGTTGATCTACTTGATAGGACTCCTTTCCCAACTCTTGAAGAGGCATACACATATTGTCTCTTTGATTAGAGTTGTCAGTCACCTAGGTGCCTCCTATTTCTGGGATCCCTTCAGAGACTTCTGCTATGGCTGTTCGTTATGCTTATCCGGTACCACCGTCAGTTCCTTCATAAACTTTACAGACATCATCACCTAGCCTTTTTCCATAACCTGCATTTTTCGTTAACTCTTCCCCCCTCCTAGGAAGAAGTGTGATTATTATGGTAAGTGGGGACATCTAAAGATAGTTTTTCATGCTTTGCACGGTCGTCCTGCTGTTCATCAACCCCATCCATCTCAGTCCTCATCACACTTATTTGTCGACTCTAGTACACGAGATTCTTCGGCCTTTAGTGATCTCTTAGGATAAAATCAACAGGTTTCGACAGCTTCTTTCTATGTCTTCCACACCGGCAACTTCTCATGTATGTAACTTCGCATTCGCAACTAGTATTTCAGCATCTCTGATTTTGCCTTGGATTGTTGACTCGGGTGCCACTGATAATATGATTTGTATGTTGTCTCTTTTTCGATCTTATGCTTCTATAGTTCATGGCGACGGACTGTTAGTCTTGCCAATGGAACTGAGACTCCTATTGCAGGGAAGGGCTGTATCCCAATTACAGATTCCCATTCTTTACCCGATGTCCTTCATGTCCCTCAGTTAGATACAAATTTTCTTTATATTAGTAAAATTACCAGGAAGAAAAATTGTAGTATAACTTTTAGTTGTTTTTCACGATCTGGTATCACAGAAGATGATTGGCAGTGGACATGAAGAGGGTGGTCTTTATTTCCTGGATGGCCCTGTCTCTTATTTTACCAGGAAAAAAAATTGCAATATAACTTTTTTTCCTGATTAAGTTGTTTTTCAGGATCTGGTATCACGGAAGATAATTGGCAGTGGACGTTAAGAGGGTGGTCTTTATCTTTTAGATGGATCTGTTTCTTATATTTCTCCTCAAGCTCTCCAGTTAAAGTTTCTATCTAGTAGTGAAAATGTAAAGCGTGTGCTACGTTAGCATTACTTCTTAGGCCATATTTCCTTTGAGTATCTACGTTATTTGTTTCCGTCTTTCTTTTCCAAAGTATTCATGTCTGATTTGTCTTGTAAGATGTCTGAACTAGCTAAACATCGTTGTAACACATATCCGTTGAGTATTAATAAAACTTTTGTTTTGATATTGTGCATTTAGATGTTTGGGGTCCTGCCTCAATTACCTTTAGTTTAGGATTTCTTTATTTTGTGTTGTTCATTGACGATTTTTTGAGGTGTACTTGGGTTTATTTGATGAAATCCAAAGATGGGTTATCTTCTATTTTCCAGACATTCGCTACAATGGTTCATACTCAGTTTGGGAAAACTATTAAAGTTTTTTGTTCCGATCAGAGTGAAGAATTTATGTCCCAAGGTCTTCGCAAATTCTGCAATGTTAATGACATTGAGCATCAAACCTCTAATGCGAAAATTCTGCAAAAAAATGGCAAATTGGAAAGAAAAAATTGTAATCTTGCTCGTGCTATGTCTGTTGGCATGAATGTCCCCTCGCGTTTTTGGTCTAACATTGTTCTTATGGCGGTGTTTCTTATCAGCTGGTCTCTCTCTATCTAGAGTTCTTGGTTTTCGCACCCCGTATTCAATTCTTTATCCTAATCGTTCTATTTTTCATATTCCACCTTGTGTTTTTAGGTGTTTGTTTCGTCCTAATCATTGGGTCAACCTCTAAACTAGATTCTCGTGCCTTGAAATGTGTGCTCCTGGGTTACTCTCAAGCTTAGAAGGGTTATATGTGATTTCATCCCTCATCCCGTCGACATTTCACTTCTATGGACGTTACTTTCTTCGAACACGCTCCGTTTTTTGTGGGCAGTGTTCTATCTCAGGGGGAGTGTTTTCCCGTTTGTCCTCTTCCTTGAGAAGATTTATCTTCTCCTTCTTCAGATCCACTTCCGTTGAGTGTTCCGTGTGAGTTTGCAATCCCACCTTTAGTTTCACCTTCAATTTTATGTCCTTTACAGGTTTATACTCGACGATATCCAGGATGCCGGCCTCCTATACCAGACTGCCAAGCATCTTCTGTCGCTCCAAGTTCGCCACCAATTCAACTTTATCGGGTATTGAGTCTTCTCCAACCTCTTCTATACCAATTACTAATGATGACGATTCACATGTTTCTCACAGCGATGATGATAGACCTATTGCTATTCGGAAAGAGAAGCATAATGCGGGGAAGCTTGATAGCTATTCAGATACAGCGGTTTATTCTATCGCTGATTATACTTCAGATCATAGTTTATCTCCTACTTATAGTGCTTTTCTAGCTTCTCTCTCTAGTTGATATACCGCGTATAGTGCAGATGTGTTAGCCAAACTTCATTGGAAGGTTACGATGTTGGAAGAATTACATTAATTGGAGATTAATAATACTTGGTCATTGGTTTCTCTCCCGCCTAGACGTACAACAGTCGGATGCAAATGGGTGTTTACGGTTAAAGAAAATTTAGATGGAACGGTAAGCAGGTACAAGGCTCGGTTAGGTGCTAAGGGGTATGCACAAATATAAGGTGTTGATTATCAGGAGAGGTTTGTTCATGTGGCTAAGATGAATAATATTTGAGTCATCTTCTCTATTGTTGCTTCGAAATTGTGTCCCTTTTTCCAGATGGATGTGAAAAATGCCTTTTTGAATGGAACATTGCAGGAAGTCTATATGTCTCCACCTCTAGGTTTTTGGCCCGCTTATGCTTCAGGCTTGGTATGTAAGTTAAAAAAGTCCATCTATGAGTTTAAGCAGTCTCCTCGTCCTTGGGCTGATACATTTGGTGCCGCTATAATTGACTTTTGTTATGTTCCGAGTAGTGTTGACCATACCTTGTTTTTTTCGACATTCTGGTGGGAAGACTGTTGCATTGCTTGTCTGTGTTGACGATATTGTTATTACAGGAGATGTTATTTAGGGTATTAGTGACCTAAAATCTTATCTATATACTCGGTCCCTTGTACTATCTCTTTGGGATTAAAGTTGTTTGTTCTAGTTCTGGTATTTTTATCTCTCAGGGAAAGTATATTCTTGATCTTCTCTCTGCTTCAAGACAGCTTGTGTGTCGTCCTGCTGATACACCTCTATAACATATTTATCGTTTTGCCGATTTTGAGGGGAAGTTATTGGGGGGACATTGGTCAGTACCAGCGGCTTCTTGGGAAGCTCCTCTATCTTCTCTTACCCGTCCTGATATTGCATATGCAGTTAGAGTTCTTAGTCAGTTTATGCACAAGCCGCATCTTCCCCATCTCCATGCAGCTATTTGTGTTCTCCGGTATCTCAAGGGGTGTCCTGGTTGTGACGCTTTATATCATGTTCATGGTCATTCTCGAGTTGAGGCTTGGACTAATGCTGACTATGTAGGTTCATTATCAGATCGTTACTCCACTTCTGGGTATTGTACCACTATTGGTGGTAATTTGGTTACATGGCGGAGTAAGAAACAATATGTTGTTTCCAGGTTCATTGCAGAAGCTGCTTAGAGGGTCATGGCTCAAGGTGTGTGTGAGTTGATATGGCTTAAACGTCTTCTACAAGAGCTTCGGATACCGGTCTCTCTTCCTATGACGCTCTATTATGACAACAAATCTGCTATTAACATTTTGGCTAATCCGGTGCAACATGATCGTACCAGACACATTGAGGTTAATCGGTACTTCTTGCATGAGAAACTTAAATCTGGACAGATTCAGATTCTCTATGCTTCTACTTTGCAGCAGCTTACAAATTTTCTCACGAAGGCTATTAGTAGCAGATTATTTTCAGATATTTTGTCCAAGCTGGGGCATGTGCGATATTCATGCTCCAGCTTGAGAGAGTGTTAGCAAGGCTATTTTATGTTCTTTTAGTCTCATATTTGTTATTCATTGAACTAGTTTAATATCTCTCTCCTATATATAGAGAGTATGATGTAACTTAAATAATTAATTCAATAATAATATTTTTCTCCTTCTAATCTATTTCTATTTCTACACTATGTTCCTCCCTTGCACATTTAGTCTTGGGCGACCAACGACAACAACTAAAAATAACTTAATAAAGTTCTAGATTTTGGACATCTCTACTGTCTCCACTCTCTCGATGCGAGTTTATGCATCAGCTCTACAATGGCTTATATCTCCAAATCATTACCTTACCTCAACCGGTGAATCTGTGCGCCCCACTCAGGTATTCCCCATTTAGATCCACTTTCCTTAAAAGTCGTGCGCATTTCTCTTGTTCTCCATATCCCAAGACAACACAAACCAAACAACTCTCCAAAGAACCGTATCCTTAAGAAGGTTTATTTGCCAACCATGTACACCATTAGCATCCAACGTAGTCCGAAGCTTTCAAGGATATCCTAAAATCTGATCGACCACATGACTATGTAAGACTAACGGATCTAAAAATCTTCTGTAGTTGTACACACAAAATTATTAGAACCGTGGAGTTCTCTGGAAACTTTATGGTCAACTATGAAGATTTTATACCTGCTGACCATATACACAAACAAAGCCACCTTAGAACCCCAAATTTTCTTGACCTCTTAGAATATTCAGTCTCACTAAGTAATCCTTCTAGGAATGTCATACTTTTGTACCATGAAATTTCCCGAAAACTCCACATTTCTGGAGCTAAAATTACAGTATTCAACATTGATATCTGGAGCTAATAGTTTTGCTTCTTGTAATTATCTTTTTATCCATATTTGTAGAGTTCAAATTCAAGGACAATGGACCTATCTACAATCACACTCTTGCAACAATACTGGTGGAGTATGCTTCTGCTGTAAGTGTTAACATGTGTTTGGTTTTATACTTCAATTAAATTGGTTTGCTACCAGTCTTTAATATTTGTTCTCTTAAAGGCCAATTAGATTTAAAAATAAGTATAGTTGTTATAACAAGGTTATCTAACATGTTGGTTATAACTGCTGCCTCTTGTAGGTATACATGTCTGATTTGACAGAACTGTTTACTTAATAAGTATAGTTGTTATAACAAGGTTATCTAACATGTTGGTTATGACTGCTGCATCTTGTAGGTATACATGTCTGATTTGACAGAACTGTTTACTTGGACATGCTCTAGGTGTAACGATTTGACAAAGGTATCTAATAGAGTTGTTACTTAATTGCGTTCAACCAATCAGTTTGTTTTTTTTTTGTTTTTTTTCATTTTTTCCTAAATGAAGAGGTTTCATTTGTACATTTACAAGGTTAAGTGGTTTTCTTAATAAATTGCCTTCCTATGTTTTATTTTCAATGGAGCAGGGGTTTGAAGTGCTAGAACTGATAGTTGATGTCCAACATTGCCTACAGGTTCATTCTGATTCCATAATAAGTTTCAATGAAAATAATATTATCTTAAAATTTAGTTCTTCATTTCTGTCTCCCCTTTCCTAAATTATACTTTAATCCTATCATTCAGGCATTTGTTGGGGTTGCGGAGGATCTTAATGCCATTGTAATTGCATTTAGGGGCACTCAAGAACACAGGTAAGAGTGATCTAATAGGCTGCTAGTTCTATTTTGCAATTCAGGATCTGAAGGATGAGTTTTACACTAAGCTTTTGAACCTAAATATTCATCCCTACAAAATATAAGCCATGGGTGTTGTCCCAATATTTAGAATCATGTGTACAAAGGTGGACGACCAATGCAACTTGCTTATAGATGCTTTTAGTAGAAATGTTGGGATAATTCTGAATAGCAATTACTTGACTTTGTTTTCTTTTATCAATACTCAAACTATGCATGGCTCGATATGAGCTGAAAAACCATGATATGAGATATTCTTTTACCTGCACGCTTAACAATTGTTGTTAATTTCGAAAGTCTTTTTCAAGGATACTACTATAGAAGTACTTTGTGAGTGTGAGATTATGAATTTTTTGTAATGATAACTACATGTGAAAACCTATGTAAT
Source organism: Kingdonia uniflora (assembly GCA_014058105.1). Lineage (NCBI taxonomy): Eukaryota > Viridiplantae > Streptophyta > Magnoliopsida > Ranunculales > Circaeasteraceae > Kingdonia > Kingdonia uniflora. The sequence goes on along the minus strand of JACGCM010002768.1, from coordinate 4,487,115 downwards.
ACTTGAGACCCTTATTACATATTATCTAAAAATAATATGTCATGGGTCGTTCACACTTCTACCTTTTTTTTTCTCTCTCTCTCTTCATTCGATTTTTTTTAATATTGTTTTTAGTATCTTTGGTTCTTAGGAATTTATTATCTTAATTGCTAGGAATAAAGGATTTCTTTTCGGAAGTTTCTACCTTTTTTGTAGGAATCTTTAATATACAAAAGAGATCCATTGTTTAGGGTTTCATTTAGATTTTGTTTGCGAATTAATAAAATTCACATCTCCGAAGTGAAGTCAAGTTTGTTTCCTTGTTCGATCCTCATACCCTTGCCTTTAAAGTGATGAGACAAAAATAGCTGCCAGTAGAGCAAATGAACAATCTAATTAATATTCAGCGGAAAAGTGTTTACTTCTTAACACTCTACATGCAAAAAAGAAAAACATTTAATATTATTTTTCTCTCCAGGCTAGCCCTCTCCTAGATCCACCCCTGACAACCATGTTGCATAACGTTTCTCGACTGGTAGATGCCGTTGAAGGTAAGATATATGGTGAAGGGATAAGCTACCATCTGCTATCCGTAATGATTCGGATGCCTTATCGAAATCTGAACCATCTCACCGATCCCATGTGTTCACTTCTAAAAAAAAAGGTTTTTTTTCCCCGAATTTATTGTGTCATCAACAATCATAGCGACAATAGAAATATATTTACGCAAAAGATGACGGTAAGACTAGAAAATCTGAAGGTTACTAGAGAGAACTTTCATAATGGTATTGTCCCATATAAAGACCATGTCCTTTATAAGGAACGAGAGAGGTAATGTCGTTAATCCAACCGCGAAAAGAGAATATCGTCAACTAGTTGATTCGCGCGAGGCGTGGTATTAAACACACTTGTTTTCGAAAGCATTGTGCCCCAATAATTGATCAGGATTCTTTCGAGGAATTTACGGGATATAATTTTGATAGCTCTCTCTCGCCATCCCCTCGTCCTCCTAATCAAAAGGGACGACGCAAAACCTAAGCAAATACTATAGGCAATTTAGATATGAATCGTTTATTGCGTATTTTAGATGAAGGAAATATCAATATGGAGAGAAGTAACGCCGTTAATCCGACCGCGAAAAGAGAGAACATCGTCAATTAGTTGATTCGCGCAAGGCGTGGTATTAATCACATTCGTTCTCAATAGCACCGTGCTCCAACAATTGATCAGGATTCTTTCGAGGACTTTACGGAATATAATTTTGATAGCTCTTTCTCACCAGTCCCTCGCCCTTTTAATCAAAAGAGACGATGCAAAACCAAAGCAAATTCTTGAGGTAATTTAGATTTGAATCGTTTATTGCGTATTTTACAAGAAAATAAATCAATATGGAGATATTAAGATTGATGTGCCTGAGTTTGACGGGATGTTACAGCTCGATGCCTTTATTGACTGGTTAAATAAAATAGAGGTGTTTGATTACAAAAATCTAGAGGGTTTGAAACATGTTAAATTAATTTCAACAAAATTGACGAGTTTCGCTCTAGTGTGATGGGATGGGTTGCTGTTTTAGAAGCAAAAGATTGCGACTTGGAATCATATGCGTAAGATGCTCAATAAGAGGTTTATTCCTCTTGATTACTCGCGATAGCTGTTAGGTTGCATAGTATGTGATAATAAAGCGAGACTATTAGGTTGTACATGGGTCGATCGGTTCGGGTTCAGCCTGGTCCTAATCCGACCTGGATCACTCGGGTTCACAATTTTCAAACCCGAACTCGAACCGACCACCCCCAAAGCCCAAACCAAAACTGAATCGGAATGGTTGGGTCGGGCCGGTTCCGAAGCTCGGGTTTGGTTACTCCCCCAACGAAAAACTTTGTTCATAACAAAAATTTCTTCACAATCTCCCGATTTGGTATCATAGGGTTTGTGAAGAGAATCCATGATGAAGTAAACATCATCGCAAACTCATCATTAATCCCAAAACCCCAAATCAAATACCACATGAAAATTCTCAAAATTGAAACAACCATAAAATACCTCTCATAAACCATCATCATAAACAAATCATCACAAACTTCATCCGCATCATCGCGAAGAATTAACCGGTATTATTTGGGATTGTATGTGAGAGGAGATCATGGAGATAGTATTTTGAATCTTTGATGCTGATGCTTGTATCATTCGAGTGTTCGCGATTTCTTAAGATCTAATAGAAGAGAGAGGAGGAAACTCGATGGTGGAGAATAGAGTGATAGAGTGAGGACTGTTTTTCTGGAGGAGGGAGAGAGATAGAGAGATAATAAACTTTTCAACTTAATTTATTCTAAATTGGTTCCTCACTCTCTCTCTATTCTAAACTGAGGTTTTCGGGTAACCCGAGGCCTAAACCAAGCCCAAACCAAAAACATCGGGGTTACAAAACTTAAAACCGACACCGAACCGACTGTCCCTCAGAACCGGACCAAACCAGCTGATTCGGGTCGGTCTGGATCGGGTTCTCGGGTTCACCGGTTTGGTGTACAGCCCTAGAGACTATTATTGCATACACCAAAGAATTTCTTTTGTTGGGAGTCATGGCTAACAAGATAGAAACTGAAGATGAAGAGGAGAAGCTATTTGAATAACCTACGAACATAAATAAGCAAAAAGCTCAAATTCCAAGATATTTATGACATGTTTGATGCTGGTAAGTATGCTCTCAGAGCCAAAGATTTGTTGAACAATTTTAGGGCTACTCCAAATGTGGCTCTGACTAGTTTGCATAAACCAACGGTCAGTTAAATAGATTTTCATTTTACGAATTTGGAGATCCCAATCATGTAGCCATATAGATTGTCCAGTGAAGAAGTAGAGATTGGATCTATTTGCAGATGTGATGCGCGAGCACGTGGTGGTCTGACACAAGACAAGGGCAATAACTTGAATTGGAGCTGACACCACCCTCTTTGAGTTCCTCTGGTCCTTTGATGAATAAAAAAGAGTTCAGGACGAATTTTCGTAAGAGGGGAGAGGTAATTGTCATGGGTCTTTGACACCCCACGACGCCTTTTTCTCCCTGTCATCTCTAGATTATCTTTTCTTATTTTCAGTATGTTTTATTTTTAGGAAGTTATTATTGAAATTGCATAGAATAAGGGATTTCTTTTAGGAGGTTTCCACCTTTTCTCTAGGACTCTTTAAATCTATAAAAGAGATCCATTGTTTAGGGTTTGACTTTGATTTGTTTGAGAATTAATAAAATTCAGATCCCTTGAGTTAAGTTGAGTTTGTCCTTGTTCGATCATTAATTTGTGTGCTTCCGCCGAATTCTTTTCTTGTAAAAATTATGATGTTTAATGCATCTCGTGTACTTAGTTTTGGGTAAGCTTTTTTTTAAGTAAAGGAGAAGACGAAAACATGCTCCTAGAACATAAATTCTTGAGAGATACAGAAACGAAAAAAGTAATTCTCTCAACAGTGTAAAATCTAAGGCATAAGTGGAAAATAAATCACAATGTACATAACATCTGGTGTACTTATTTTTGGGTAATTTTTTTGAAGTAAAGGAGAAGAAGAAGGCCTGCTTCTAGAACATAAATTCATGGAAGAAAGGAAATATAAATTTTTCTTACCAGATTACCAAATCCTTAAATCGGAATATATGGTTATCTCCTCCCAATAAGGTGAAACGTGTATTTGTGTTCCTTTACTAACATAAACTCTAGATAGGTTTTGTGGTAAAGCTTTTTTACTTCATGTTAAATCATGTTCTATTCGTAAGACGTAAATTTATTAGGCTGGAACAGAACATCGAAATAAAACGTGTATTTGTGTTCCTTTACTAACATAAACTCTAGATAGGTTTTGTGGTAAAGCTTTTGTACTTCATGTTAAATCATGTTCTATTCGTAAGACGTAAATTTATTAGGCTGGAACAGAACATCGAAATAAAGTCGGTTGCTTATCTCACATGACTCTGTGGGATATGCAGCATACAGAACTGGATTGAAGACTTATTCTGGAAACAACTTGATCTTAACTATCCAGGAATGCCTGATGCGATGGTATATATCTGTTTTTCTTCTTCTTCTTCTGTAAATAACTATTCTTGAATTACACTTATGCCCACCTTCTATTTTGGTTTCAGGTGCACCACGGGTTTTATTATGCTTATCATAACACGACTATGCGGCATTGTGTTTTACAAGCTGTTAAAAGAGCCACGGAGATGTATGGGGAAATTTCCATTATGGTGACAGGGCATTCAATGGGTGGGGCTATGGCTTCTTTTTGTGCACTTGATCTGTCAGTAAGGAATCCTTCTTGATATACTTGGCTTTTGTATGTTTTACTTGATCCGAACTTGCCAACTTAGTATCTCCTGTATTATATTGGATTTTGTAAGAGCATCCCCAATTGAACTCCATTCCCTATTGCTCCCTTTTCCTTTTTTTTGAAGTTTTATGACTTGGCTTAGTACTCAAACTTTAACTTCTTCAATCGCCTCGTTTTTTGCAACAAGATTGGGGGAACCTTTTCTCGTTATTTACTTTTTGGTAGTAAAAACTAATGTAAGTAGGGTTACTATGTAAGCTTCTCTTGTTGAGATCGTGGGTTAATTTTTAAAGTTGGAATGTTTGACCTCACCGGTTTAGTTTTCGAGGACCACGATGGATGGAGTTATATCAATATGAAAAAGAAAATATTAGGCGTACAGCTGGAGGAAAAAAAAACTTCGTTAGGGTATATAATCCACTATATGTAGAACAACTTAGAAGCACATCCCTTTCAAGTAAATCTATTGTACTTTTATTAGCAATTGTGAGATATTGAATGAAAGGGTGGCCACCTTTATCCTTCCAGTTAAAAGTTAGTGTATTATGCAAATTTAGACACTTTGATGATCTATTTAATCTATTAGCTTTAAATTTTCCAAGCTAAATTATCTTTTTATTTAGAGTTAGGACTCGTCTTCTCCTTGAGTTAATTATTGTGTTTCTTTTCTGGCACTTTATCTGACTAATTTTCGTTTCTGTAGATGTTACTGTAGTATGGCCATCTTTCTTGTAAATCTAATATTTTACTTTGTTCTTGATGGTTTATTTTGCATCTGACTTCGATAATATCACCCCTAGACAGGGTCCACTTTTGAAAATACTGTGAGATTTTGAAAATTTTTGATAATGTAATGGGATCAAAGTTCATAGTATCTGATATGTTCAAAGTACGCGGAAGCTAATTATAAATCACAAATAGAAGAACTTGATTTTTTATTGATCTCTCTTAAACAATCGCTCACAACTGCTCATAAATCACTCATAAATCTCTCTTAAATCTCTACTAATACCACCACCTAACACTAACCCTAACCCTAACCCCCCTCATTTATAAAGAAAGAGTTTCTAAATCCTACATCTTCTACCAGCTATTCTACCACCTAGCTCTCCAATTACAAAGATTCTCCTATATCTTAGGAGTTCCTAATATAATTAGGATTCTAATTGAAACATAAATAACATAAAATAGAAAGTGAGTCGTTGTAGATAGGAAACGACCCAACGAGGTCGCCCACGACAGTCACGAAACCTATCAGTATCCCTATAGTTGATCAATAAATGTAGGATCAAAGATCATAATATCCCTAAAGTTGACGTCGTCTAATTTTGCTGTGTAACAAGGTCAAAATCGAAATTCCTTCATATGTCTGCAGGTAACAAATTTTGATATCTGATTTTCTTATTTTCAGGTAAACTGTGGAGCTCATGATATTCAGCTGATGACATTTGGACAACCACGTATAGGCAATGGAGTTTTTGCCTCATACTTTAGTGAGAATGTGCCAAATACAATTAGAGTAACACATGAGCATGATATGGTGCCACATCTGCCTCCGTACTACACTTACTTTCCGCAAAAGACGTACCAACATTTTCCAAGAGAGGTAATCTAAATTTTACCATATCAGAAATCAATTTTCTCGTGAAACTATGGACCGATCGGTACCATTTTTATATAAAAAGAGGTTATTTGGACTTTAGTCCTGTTTCAATGACCAAGAGCGACGTTAAGGGATGGATTTCGAAGGTGCGCATAATGTCTTAACTCCAAAGACAAGAAGATAGCTTAATTATTTCTTAAATCTAATGTAAATTGTGGAACTAGAATATTCATTCAGTATTCTCTTAAGATCATTGGTCAAAGTATCAGAAGAGGACTCTTCATGTAATCATGTCCAATCTCTGTAAGCAACTCAGCTAGGTAATCAGGGCCTCTATTAGTCTCTCTGTAGAAATGATCAACAAAAAAGAACATAGAGCAACATTCTTTTCTTTCTTTTATTAAAATTTGGAAGATCTTTAGGTAGAGAGAACTCTTAGAAAGAAAAAGAGATAGAGAACTGTGGAGTTTTGATAGATAGAAAGAAATTTTAGAGATCTAAAGGGAACAGATGGATGATGAAGTGATGGCTGTTTAATGATGTTTAGCTGGGAACTGGTGGAAGAAGATGGAGCAACCACATTTTGATGTTGGATTCAAATTTCCAGCCAAGACTAGAAGGTCGGCTTGTGGGAGGAAGAATAGTTTTGGTCTGTTCATTTTAAAATGTTGATCTTCACCCACTAATCTAGGAGGATTTATGAAGTATCACTAATTTAGTGTCCTACTTCTATTTAGAGTATTTCTCTAATTTAGTAGTAGGAGTCCTATTGTAACTAGGAACTTGTAACCCTTATAAAAGAGCAAGGCTAGACAAGTCCTATTGGAACTAGGAACTTGTAACCCTTATAAAAAGGGGCAATGCTAGGCAAGATTAGGAGGGGAGATCAATGGAAATTCTAGGAGAGAGACTTAGGGTTTGAGATGAATTCGATTGTAATGTAATTGATTTCGATTAAGCAATTGAAGCTCTAAAGAGATTTTTCCTAACCAATTAGTTTGTTCTTCGTACTTTCCTGTTAATGAGGGTTTCTCAATTCGTATTGTGGATTAAGTGGTATCAGAGTGGTGTTCCGTTCATCCTTGGGAGATTGTGGTTTATGGTCTAGACATGCGACCGACTTAAGCAATCTAGGAAGAGATCTAATTAGAAGAAGAACATCATGTCTACCGCCAAGATCTCAAAAGCTTCTTCTTCCAAGAGACGACATGATCGTGAAGAGAAGAAAGGGAGGAAAGAGAAGGAGGGGGATGACGATGAATCTAGAGATTCCGAAAACGCCAAATCCGAGGAAATCACGGATGTTGGTAAGTTTACGAATCCTAGAAAAGACCTTAAAATTGATTTTAAGATTTATTTCACCGTTTTTCATGGATTTGTGGATACCAAAAAAGAGAACAATCGTTTTGGTAGATGGCCAATACTAGTAAGTTCCGCATTATGGATAATCTTTTTCCAGTTACAATTCTCGGGGGTGATTAGTTTAACAATTGCGTCTCACGAACCTCGCGAAGGCTTCCGCTTCGGTGAAACGGCGAGGCCGCTCGAGGAAGAAAGGGGTTCTGGAGGTGGATGGAGACGAGAGTATTGCAGAGATAGATACTTATTCTAGTGATGCTGAATCCGTCAAGGAACGCTCGGGTATTGGTAAGTCAATGAATCCTATGCACAATCTTCGTATTAACTTTAAGATTGAAATTCCAGTTTTTGATGGTTTCATCGATGCCGAGAAGTTGGATAGTTGGTTAGATAGGTTAGAGACTTATTTTTTTGTTTAGGAATATTCTAATGCTCAGAAAATTTGTTTCTCTACATCAAAATTCACTAGTCATGCACTCACGTGGTGGAAGTCCTATCGGAAATGCCACGAAGTAGGAAGTTTGAGTTGGAAAGAATTCAAGGTGTTAATGAGGAAGCAATTCTATCCAATTGGGTATGAACAAGAGCAATGGTACAAATGACAAAATTTGTGCCAAAAGTTTGGGCAATCCGTACAACAATTTACTACAGAGTTTCATAACCAAGTATTGGTTTTGGATATTGATGTGGATGAGTATGAGGTGTTCATGAAATATAGGGGGGGGGTTTATCGGAGTTCATTAGAAGAGAATTAAAGCTCTTTAATGTGGAAAATATCAAAGATGCTACCGTTAAAGCAATTGCTATTGAAGGCAAGTACTTGAAGAGTGACAAGAAAAACGACGAGAACAAGTCGGGGTACAAGTCTGGTTTGAGGACTGAGAATAAAGGGGAATCCAAAGGAGAGGGGTCTTCATCCAAGGGGAATTACTGTAATCATTGTAAGGCAAATGGGCACATTTCTGATAAGTGTTTGAAACTTCACCCGGAGCTTAAGATGAAGGAGGAAAGGGGCAAAAAAGATAAACGTGTACTAGCCGTAGCGATTGTGGATCTTCCAGATTTAGATAAGCCAAATCCAAAACTTACTCTAATGTTCAAACAACCTATAGCTATCGATGAGGCGCGTCGGGAAGAACTTTTTCATGTCAGCATTCAAGTGAAGTAGAGCTTAGTCAAGGTCATCATTGATCCGGGTAGTCAGAAAAATTTGAATTCTGAAGCGGTGGTGAAGAAGATGGATTTGGCTACTGTGGCTCATCCTAAGCCGTATGGTTTGGGTTGGATTCAGAAAGGCGCGGAGTTGAAGATCACTGAGCAGTGTACGTTCAAATTTGCGATTAATGGGAAGTTTATTGACGAAGTGACATGTGAGGTGGTTCCGTTGGACGTGTGTCAAGTCATCTTGGGTAGCCCTTATCTTTAGGACCGAGATGCAATCATTTACCGTAGAGCTCGCAAGTATCGTCTTGTGAAGGAGGGGACGGAGTTTCATATCAATACGTGCAAGGAACATATCACTACCAATAATTTAGTAACGGCGACTCATAATTTAGTAACGGCGACTCATGCAAAAAAGTTGGTTAATACGAGCGGCAAATTGTATTGTTGTTGGTGCGACTGGTTCAAGAGGGTCCGTCGGCTAAGGTCTTGTCTCCTAAGCAACAAACCGATATGGGGAAGTTGCAAGAGGAGTATGAAGACTTGTTTCTGGGCATAGAAGGGATGCCGCGCAAGAGGGATGCGAAGCATGATATCACTTTGGTGAATAGTGAGCCACTACCCAATATTGAGTTGTATCGAACTTCTGTTACGGAGTATGATGAGATCAAGAAATAGGTACATGAAATCCTGGAGCAAGGAGTTATTATTATTATTAATTCAAGTTGTTCACCTTGTGGTTCACCGGTGTTATTGGTGCCGAAGAAGGATGGGTCTTGGAGGATGTGTGAATTATCGGGCGCTGAACAAGATTACTGTGAAGAATCGTTATCCGCTTCCACGGATTGACGAGCTTTTAAATGAGTTGCAGACGGCTCGATTTTTCACCAAGTTTAATCTTAAGTCGGGTTACCATCAGGTTAAAATCCGGGAAGAAGATACTTGGAAGACAACGTTCAAGACCAAACAAGTACTATTTGAGTGGTTGGTGATGCCTTTTGGGTTATGCAATGCTCCGGGGACGTTTATGCGGTTAATGAATGAGGTACTTCGTGCTTTTATTGATGATTTTGTGATTGTGTATTTGGATGACATCTTAATATATAGTCAAACATAAGAGGTGCACCTTGGGGATTTACGCAAAGTGTTGGGCGTTTTACGATTACAACAACTTTTTATATATTGGAAGAAGTGCAAGTTTGGGAAGGAGCTAGTCTACTTGGGATTTATTGTTGGTGGCGGCGAGCTTAAGGTCGATCCAGAGGTCTCGGTCATTACTAATTGGCTTAGACCCTGTACAGTGACAGAAGTGAGGAGTTTTATGGGTTCTTGTCAGTACTTACGAAAGTTTATTCGGCATTTTTTACAAATAGCCGCACCGTTACATTCCTTGACAAAGACCGGGGTACAGTTTGTGTGGGAAGAGCACCATGAGAAGATTTTCCTGTTACTGAAGCGCAAGATTAGAGATGCACCAGTGTTAGCGTTATCCAATTTGCAACGGCCTTTTGAGGTCGAGACAGATGCGTCAGAGGATACATTGGTGGCACTTCTTTTGCAGGATGGGAAGCCGGTTGCTTACCATTCTGAGATGTTTACAGGAGTAGTACGCAACTATCCTACCTACAATAAGGAGTTTTACGCATTATATCAATCAGTGAAACATTGGCGAAGTTACTTATTGGGGAAAGAGGTTGTGGTACATTATGATCACAAACCACTACAGTTTTTATCTACACAGTCCAAGCTACAACAAGCTCGCCATATGAAGTGGATGTCGTACCTACAACAATTTACCTTATTGATCAACTATAAGAAAGGAATGGACAACAAAATGGCTGATATGTTATCTCGACCCCCTTTACCAACTATTTATGCTTTGTTGGTAGCTATGCAGATACAACCTATTGTTCCTTCTGATTACGTTACAGGGTATGACGACGACAAGGAGCTCAGTGTGATTCACGAGAAGTTGTTGTAAGGCAAGACATGCGAGTATATCTTGAAGGATGGTTTGATTTACAGGGGCAGTCTACTATGTATTCCTGAGGGTGGCGATCGTTTGTATTGGATTTGAGAGGTACATTGTTCTCGGGTGGCAGGTCAATTCGGGGTTGAGAAAACTCTTTTGAATTTGCGGCGTTATGTCTATTGGCCGAAGATGCAAGTGGATGTTGCTCGTGTGGTTGCGTGCTATGCAATACATCAAAGCCTTCCAATCGGAAGATAGAACTGCATTTTCCATTGCCAGTTCCTAGTCGACCTTGGGAGAGCATTTCGATGGATTTTTTGGGTGGTTTGCCCATGACTAGGTGTAAGAATGACTATTTGTTTGTGGTGGTGGTGGATCGATTCAGCAAGATGATTGTTCTTATTCCATGCTAGAAGACGGTCACCGGGGAAGGAGCAGCGCAATTGTTTTTTAGAGACGTCTGGAGATATTTCGGGCTCCCTTTGTTTATTATTTCTGATAGGGATAGCCATTTTTTAGGGCATTTTTGGAGATCTCTATGGGGAATGATGGACACTAAGTTGAAGAGAAGTACCGCTTTTCACCGCAGACTGACGGGGCAAACAGAGGTAGTTAATTGTACTTTGGTACATTTATTACGGGGATTCCATTCTAAGCATCCTAAAAGTTGGGATGAGAGTTTACCGTATTTTCAGTTTGCGTTTAACCGGGCGATTCATGGTTCCACTTTGAAGTCCCCATTTGAAGTTTGTTTGGGGTACTTGCCTCAAAGCCCTTTTGATTTGGCTTTTAGTTTTGGCGACAAGATGGTGTCAGGGAAGGAGGAAGATGAAAAAGTTAAAGCTCAGCGTTTCATTGAGAGGATAAGCAAGGTTCATGAGGCGGTTGAAGCACAATTGAAGAAGACTCAAACGAAGTATAAGGCTCGACACGACAAGTATCGGGTTGAGTGTACTTTTCAAGAGGGCGACCTAGTTTGGTTGCATTTGGGTAAGGAACGGCTAAAGGGGAAGGTAAGAAGCTCAAACTTATCCGTTATGGTCCGTTTATAATACTCAAGAAGATTAATGACAATGCATTCCAATTAAATTTGTCACCTTTCATGAAGATGTATTCGGTGATTAATGCCGAGCATTTGAAGTTGTTTGAGCCGTCTCTTTTAGATGAAGACTCTACAATCGACACCCGCCTACTGTCAGTTGATGATTTATGAATGGAAAGAGAAGATCCGTTATAGAAGGATGGTATTCTAGAGAGGAAAATTCATGCTACAAGACGGGGTGGTATTGAGTCGTTCTGAGTTGGGAAGAAGGGTTAAGTGCCTAATAAGTCGAAGTGGTATAACAGGGAAATGGGCATAGTCGCATTCCCACATCTCCAGTTCTAGCTAGCTTGAGCAGGACGGAAATCTAAATAACTGTGTTATAAGTTATAGCACATTCATCAATATTCCTATAGTGATAAGAGGCGTGTACGAGCCTTGAACTCAATTCCTTCAGTAGGGCTTGGGATGCAATTTAGTAAATAATTTTTTCCCCTTATTTTTTGTTATTTTTGAAGATCTAAAAATTAGAAATACGGGAGCCTTTATCCTCTTTCTTTTCTTCATATTATTTTGAAGTGAAATGATAGCGTTCTTTTTGTTTTAACAAACATAAGATGGGTTGGGAGATTCTAAAAATTATAAAGAAACCAAACAAAAAACATGCGCAACTTACATAAATGTAGTCTAGTGCACATTTCTCTTTTTTCATCTTCTTGTACAATTCTAATGAGTTCTTTTGGAAAGTTTTTGGAAAGTTTGGAGGAAGGAGACTAACGAGACCTATTAGATTGAAAAAGTGAATTTCAAGCTGAGCTTCATATTAATCCTTTCTTTCCATTGCCACACTAATTTCCTCCGTTGTGGCATTTTGAAGCATTAAATTTACTTTACTGGTATTTGCAAATGCCTATTTTACTCCAATTTCATTCCACTACTCTATCAATCATTACCATATTGTTCCCTACTTGCAGGTGTGGCTTTACAACATCGGACTAGATAGTTTAGTTTACCCAGTCGAGAAGGTCTGTGATGATTCTGGTGAAGATCCTTCGTGTAGCAGGTATTTCTTCATTTTCTTTCCTCCATGGTGTACCATAGTATGTTAGAAAAGGGATACTCTAACTAATTTCTAGTCCCGTTATATATCATTAACACAAAGTTGACTTAAAAACTTTGACTAAGCAAATTTTACTTCGATGATTTTATGATGGTTGTCGTCAAATAATATTCCTCCAAATCTTTCCATTGTTCTCATTTGTTTATTTTAATACAGGTCTGTGACTGGAAATAGCATCTCCGATCACTTAACGTATTTCGGCGTAGAATTACAGGCAGAGACTTGGAGATCTTGCAGAATTGTGATGGATCGACTTGTTGTAAACTATGGTGTTCGAGATTTTGGTGGAAACTTAGTTTTGTCGAGAGATTCTACCGCTTCATTACTAGAAGTTAATACCCATCTGGGTGGCAGTGGTAGTTCTTTTTTGTGACATACGGGGATAGTCAAGTGACTATCGTTGTGAGATTGCCCCATTGTAAAGAAACTGGGAAGGCCAAAATGTAAATGAGAGATCCTAAAATATGTTTGAGGGAATCCTTGGGGAGGCTCTGTGTATATTACAACAATTCTTATGTACATTTATAAACTAGATGTTAATATAATAGACTTTTATGCTTTACTTGAGACGCTTATGTTTTTTTTTCCTGATAAAATTTATGAGTTACAACACAACAATGAAACTTATTGATGTTGTTGGAAAGTGGAAATTGTCACGGTGCTATGTAACAAATAGTCGTCAGTGAAACTTAAGCCTATGTTTTTGATTTAGCTTCTTCATTGCCGTTTGTTTTGTGTATTCAATCTGACAGCATTTGTTTGCTTCTTTGATGCATCTAAACTCTTGTGTGCTCCCTCTGATTGTTCAGTACTCTTTTTGTTTATTAAGTCGAAAGAATGATTTTCAAGAGATCATAAACACCCCGTATAGTTTGCTCTTTTGAATTAAGAGTAGAATGGTCAATGGATTGGATATAATCCGAAATCCAATTCTATTTTAGGATATCATGCTATTTTTTCCAATCCGATCTGATCTGATCATATCCAATTAAGAAACATTTGGATTCGGATAGTGCCTAGTCCAATCTGATAAATATTCGATCCGAAATTATATATCGATTTATTAATAAATTTGTTAGAAGATGATAAATCTAGAGCAATCTAATAATATAGCTTATGAACAATAAGAGAGAGATTTATTGATTCATCATAATTGTGTTCTAAACAGCATACAAAGATATATATATATATAGGTAACCAACCTACAACATAAGTTACCCAATCTACTCAAACTCTCCCCATAACCCTCTCGGGCCTATGGGCTTGTTAGGAGTCTGTATAGAACACCCCAACCCTGTTGAGTTTCTAACTTGGGCTTGGACCCAACCCCTAACACTCCCCCTTGGGGTGTTCCATACTAGGACGACTTGCCTCATTAAAATCTCTGCCTAGCAAAACCCCCTTGGGCAAAAAGTTGTGCAGGGAAAGAGAAATCATATGCCCTGTATGGGTTGTGGACGCGTATATGTTGCCTCATCAAAACCTCCAGCCAGTAAAACCTCCTAGGATAAAAAATTGCGCTATCAGGAAAAAGAGTATAACACGCTGTGTCCACGTCAGGCTGTGACTACTCCCCGTGACGTCGATCTCCCTGAGATAATAAATCTTGTAAACTTCGCATGTCGATTCCATGAACCAATCTCTTGAACGGAGGATATGTAAGAGCCTTCGTGAATAGATCCGCCAGGTTGTCTTCTGAATGGATTTGAACAACGTTGATCTCATTCGTTTTTTGCAACTCGTGTATGTGGAAGAACTTTGGTGAAATATGCTTCGTTTTGTCACCTTTAATAAATCCGCCCTTGACTTGAACGATACAAGCTGCGTTGTCTTCATAAAATGTCGTCGGTTTATCTTAGATAAAATTCATACCGCAACTCTCGTGAATGTGGTTGATCATAGACCGCAACCAGAAGTATTCTCTGCCAGCTTTATGTAGTGCAAGAATCTCCACGTGGTTCGAGGATGTAGTAACCATTGTCTGCTTCACTGATCTCCATGAAATTGCAGTATCTCCATGCAAAAACACATAACCCGATTGTGATCGGCATTTATGTGGATCTGACAAATATCCTGTATCGGCGTATCCTATAATTTCCCGTTTGCCAAGTTGTGGATAGAACATACCCTAATCTTTCATGCCGATAAAATATCTCAAAATGTGTTTGATCCTATTCCAATGCCTTTGGATAAGAACAGAATTATGGCAAGACAAACAGTTCATTGCGAATGAGTCATTGGGTCTAGTATACCCAGCTAATTATAGCAAAGCACCTCCTAGCTAGTACCATGGCCCTAGGAGTTTCTCTACCCATTAGGATGGTAGAAGGTGTCGTTGTCCACACCCAAGTGTTGGATGCGCAATAAAGGACTTAGCACTGTATGCTACATTCATATCGAAGTGTTAGATAACTCTTCCGATATATATTGCTCGGTGTATGAGTGCCACTATCAAGATATTCGATCTGCAAATTGAGACACTCTTGATTCCCAAGGTCTTATATTTTGAATTCCAAGGAATTCGGCGGCTCTCGCGATCTCCCCCGGAGGTCTAATGATATTTAAATCATTTAGTACACTGTTATGATGATACTGAAGCTAATATCTGTGTTCTAATAAGAATGCATGGAAAAATAATGATATTTGCAAAGTCCCCGACCTTTAAATACTCAGTCGACTTACTATGTCTCATGGGCCCCAATTGCTTCAAGTCAACAATAACTTTTCCAGTTTTATTATGTACACACCTCGTGTATTGGGCTTAATTGCTTCCAGAAACTTATACCTTCCCAAGTGGCTTCATGTAGATATCCGTATCTAGTTTCCCATAGAGATACACGGTATTTACATCAGACACATGTCTAGCTTGTCCCCGACAACTTGACAGACTGATCAGTACCAAAACGTTATAGCGTCCATAACTGGGTAATAGGTCATACTGCAATTGATGCCAGATCTCTTAAAGATTTCCTAGGCAACTAGTCTTGCTTTGACCAAATAATCTCTCCGAATTAATCGTGTTTCCGTACCTTTCCCATTTATAATCGACAGGCTCAATGGTATCATTTCGCATTATGCTCAAGCTAAGATCCGCTTGGATTTCTGACACCTACTTTTGTTAATGTACAAGAACACACAATCGTTTACAATTAGTGGTTTTGAATCATCATCCTAGATAATGAGCACCACAACGAATATGAATACCTTGTCAATGGGTGGTTTCATCCACGATGAACCGACTACACCATTAGTCATATTTGTCCTTTATTCTACAGCTCCCCGTCTCAGAATACTTTCATCCAATGGTGCTCCGCATTAAGCAATAGCCTCAGATTTGTGTGCGGTACTAATTCCCTTGGAACGTTCTGTTGCGGTACTAGTTCCCCCGGAACGTTCTGCTGTGTAGGTGTATTACTTACAGGTACATACACTTACGGTACTTCAATAGTGTCTATGAATATTCATTTACGACCTATTGGAGGCTTGTAATCCATTGAACCGTATTGTTACTTAACTTATGTTTAGGGATCTAGATGAGACAACGTTGGTGTTTTCTAGGACCTCTTAGAAACATCCTCAGTATTGACTGTCATATCTCCCCCCAATGTTGGGAATATCATCTCATCAAAGTGATAATTATTTGCCCTGCAGTATATACGTCGCCAGTGGGTCCAAATATCCATTGATAAATACGAATCATAACCCACATAATACCAGGCTGACGTTAAGGGTCCCATCTTCATACATTGTGGTGCAATTGGCACCTATACGAAACATTCAAATATTCGTCGATGGGCAACACCGGGCTCCGACCCAGTTACTAGTCATTTTTTGGAAAACATAATTAGATGATTTGCTAAGGGACGAACCCTAATCAGTGTTGTAGGAACAAGAATGCATATCCACAGATTAGCCGGAAGCTGGGATCATAATAACAGTGGCCTAGCAATTATCCAAAATCACTTGATTAGGTTCTCTGCCAATCTCAATTTGGGTATGGTATGGGGTACTCATGATGCTTAATCATCTATCCCATGTAGTGGTAAAATAATCATCAAAAGCCTGTGAGTCACACTCTCAAGCCGCCGTCAAGTCGCATCGATCGACTTTGATCGGTTAATCTAGGAACTAAGCCTGCGATCAAATGATCTAAGTGAGAAGTCGTGCTAACGTTGCATTCCTAGATTTTATGAGTAGGCAAACGTAAGACTATCTCCTAGATGCGTCTTTTATGACCATAAATATTTAAGTAGGCCACTATGTGGATGGAAAGGTCCACATGGGTCTCCATGGATGCGTTTAGAGTAAAGGCTGGAGATCCCACTCCACCTTGGTCATACTAGGATAAAATAATAGACTTTCCTTGAAAGTAATCATTACACGTACACTCTCTGGATCTTCTCTCATTTCAAGGAAAGTTGAGATGTAATCCCAATAATCCTCCTCACTATCCGAGCCCCGAGGTGTGTATTGGAAACCGTTTCAATAACGTATTCTAACCTTTAGACATAGAGTGAATGCGCAGAACCTTGTTTGCCATTTTCTCCGATAGTCATTACGTGATAAGTATTATCATGAATCTCCCTAAACTCAGTAAAATCCGGCTGAATTTACTAGTTTATAAAGTGGACTAAATACCTTGTATCATACCGTTAGAGAGTAATAGCGTGACGCACACAATGCATTCTATCATGTTGGCCGTGCCAATAATATTCGTGTCATCCCCGATGCACAAGGTTATAGATAAGAAATATGTTCATATCTCAAAAGGATCGAGTACGTGGTACTAATGTCTCTTAGATATGTGTCGCCACTCATCCGATTATCGGTCGAGCTCAATGAGCAGATAGATCCATAGGCGGGTTGTATATAGGAGATCAACTATCATACATGAAATTTAACTACTTCCCAAGCAATAAATTCGTAAAATAAAATCAAAGAACAATCTCACATAGATGGGAGTGCATGTCACGAGTATTCTATTAAATTAAACACTGAATAGTTCCCAACTCAATCAATGATAGAACTAATAAAGCAAAACTACTACTTCAAAAAGTAAAGCTACTACTTGGCAATGCTTTCTAGGTGACATCATTCATCTATTGAGAATTTACTACTGTTCATTCTTAGAACTTGATCCAATACAGCATTGGTATCATAGGAGGAATCTAAAGCTGCAAACTCTGCCGTAGCGGGGTCTATACTAGTTGTGATCACGTGATAAGTCTGGGGGTGATCTCCCTAGATCGTCTGGGGTGTCTTGCAATCCTGTACCCTACTATCTCGTATCCATTTTAGAATTCTTCCTATTCCATTTTGGTCAATTGGTGAGCTTCATGTTCCCCTTGCCTCAGGTTACAAATGGCTAGAATTAAATCATACCATTATTACCACCTCTCGTTAATCCATGGTTACAACCCTTTCTGCAACTTCCCCTGTCATTAGACCCAACATTGTGTGAACTTGTCACATGCTTACTTTTAGTAGGCATAAGCTTGAGGTTTGTAACCAGTAGCTCATTGTTTTACTCATAAATGAGGAAAATAAGAATTAGGCTTGCGTGTGCAGTGATCCATCAAATGTTGCCTCGGAAGCGCAATATTTGAAGCGTAGAAATTGTAATAGAATATTCCTAATATTTTTATTTACCTAAACTATTTCTCATATGAGATAGTGGAGTTGCACTGCCGAATAAAATTTATGCCGCAATCGTATAATACTATCATAGTATAAGTTAATCCATTATCAGGCCTTCCTGAATATGGAGGCGAGGGTACCAAACAAAGCTCCTACTTTGTTATTTATAGACTCATTGTTCTCAATAATAATCTTTTTCAGATTCCGCAATAGCAGATGGATTTCAGTATCCTTACAGGTCAAGTTTATTGGTACCTGAAATAGAAATTGCAGTATGGGAAGTACTTAATGTTCTGAGTGTTACCAACATCTATTATGCATGTTAATCAATACCAGTAATAGTAGTACTTGATCAACATATTAATTGCATTAAAGGCAGATCGTAGTACTTAGAATAAAGATAAATAACTGATTCCCAATCATGTTATAGTTGAACCCTGTTCATATTCTAAAACTCATGAATTTTTTTCTAATAATTAAATCCCTAATTTTTACCCTGTAAAAATGACGGTCTTAATCTTATGTGTGCGTTTTAATAGAATCTTAACAAAGATTGCAATTCAAAACCACTAGATGTGTGATGTTCTTATTATGAGAACTAGGGTGTTCTAAGCCCTTAAGTTCTATAAAGGTAGGTATATTCTAGCGAAATGACCCTATTTGCTACGAATATGAGGGGTATTAGATGTTTAGCTGACAAGTGGTCCCATCCCGAAGTTAGTTGGGTTCACAAGATAAGTTAATTATGCCTGTCTTTAAACTAACATTCTAGGGTACTATAGGTTGCTATTAATGCATATATACCTCTAAATGTTATTATGTAACACCTAATTGCACCTAGATATAAAAAATTGGTTCCTCAGATACCAAGTTTTTAGAAATAAGACTAAGTCAATTCCCAATTGAGCTCTAGCTATTTCTCCTTAACAATTAACTGTGATTTAGATATGACTCACAGTCGTATGCTAAATTAGTCTTGGTTTTGTATTATCTGTGATCCCCGATCATGATAATTAATATCCTAGGGGCATACCAGTAATATCTTATTAGCTATCGTAAGATACTTAAATAGGTATTACACCATTTACTTATATCACATATAGGTGAGCCAATGTTCCCATACGAGGCACCTCTTCCCAAAAAAAAATTTAATTATTTTTTCATAAAATAAATTCTAAATGGGTCCCACCCGGGGTAGGTCCAGTCAATAGGAATTTTTCAAAAAAAATTGGGCTCAATTTGACCAAAAATTGGGATATTTATAGCCGTTTTAGTGTCTGGACCAGTCTGACTCGGTCTTGGTCAAGGCCTAGACCGGGTTGACTGATTTGAACCAGTCTGACCCGGTCTGCCACGTGCCACGCATGCACGGTCACACGTGCCACAGACACATGATGCACACGTGCCACGAACACGTGTCACACACACACACACGTGTCACACATGCACACGTGCCTCGCACGTGTTTGTCACGTCGTCACCTCTCCGATGCCTGCTCCGGTGACCGACGAAGAATATTCCGGTGAACGTCCGATGAATATTTCGGCCAAAATTTCATCGAACTTCCGATGTCCGGTGACTACCACGTGCCAGGCATGCCATACGTGTCATGCATGTCACACGTGTCGTGCCACGTTACACGTGCCACGCGCGTACCATGCCGCGTCAGCGTGCCAAGTGTCTATCACAGTGGATAAGGATGACGTCATATATGATAAATATTAAAAATATTTTTGCTGACGTCATCGACAAAAAAAAAATGTTATTTTTGGTTGTGAAACTGCCTAGTTTCAACGTGCTATTCCCGACGATTGGGACATCTCCCAGAGACGTGCCATATACCGTTGGAAAGCTCTCGGAGTAGGATATCCAACCAAAGTGGTGCCACTTCTATCCGATGTTCACAGGGAAAGTTATTCAAGTTTTAATACAGCCCTTTATCAAGGGTAAAAAACACCATAAACCCTAATTTTTAATCCGAAAAAAATAGGGAAAATAGGTTTTCGAATCATGATAATCTATCATATAGTATAGATATGAAAATATGTATTTAAAAAATTGTAAAATACCTCTTCTCCTGATCGCTTGGTTTCCGTGAAAACTATGATCAGAACGTAAGTTTATGCTCTCATCGTTCCTAAAGCTTGCGTGCTGATAACATGTTGGAAGATGATAAATCTAGAACAATCTAATAATATAGCTTATGAACAATAGGAGAGAGAGAAAAAGAGAGATTTATTGATTCATCATAATTGTGTTCTCTGTATAGCATACAGAGATATATATAGGTAACCCTACAACATAAGTTACCCAATCTACTCAAACTCTCCCCATAACCCTATCGGAAATATGGGCTTGTTAGGAGTCTGTATAGGACACCTCAACCCTGTTGGGTTCCTAGCTTGGGCTCGGGCCCAACTCCTAACAAAATTTAGTTTTAATGTTCAAAAATAATTAAAAACATATTATATACAATAAAAAAAACAATTTATAACACATTTACGTCATGGGTTCAAGCCGTTGCATCAAGTTTTTAGTCATCAAATACAATTATGGTCGAATCGAATTTTAGATTTGGACCCCTGAACCTAGATTCGGACATGTCGAATTCAGATTTAACCATAAAAGTTTCGGATTGGATTGGATAGGATAGGATATGGATGTTACTTCAAAAGATTTGAATCGGATTTGGATTGTAATAGATCCGGTTCGAATTCGATCCATTGATAACCATAATTAAGAGTATATGTGTAGTCTTACGAACTTTAATGACAATGAAAGCAGCTTCTCTTTTGAATTAAGAGTATATGTGTAGTCTTACGAACTTTAATGGCAATGAAAGCAGAATCAGGGTTTGCAGCTATGTGATTGAACTATTATCATTTCGACAAAGTCGAAAAAATGTGCTTCTTGATTCCGTTTCTTAACATTACTGTTTGAGCTCTCTTGGAGAAGAAAAAATTGTTACATACCTTCCATAGTATACCACTCTACCTCATTAAGACCTAAATGTGAGTTCACTAACACCGTAAGTTTTTGGTGGAACAAACCGTATCATTTGGTATCACAGTTTCTACTAGCGCTTCATGCACCTAAATGCCAACTTAGCGGGGCTTGGGTAAGAATAGGATACGCGGACGAGAGACTGAGTGTTCAAAGTGTGATGTGATGGCAAAACTCTAAAACAGGGCCGGCCCTGGCTTTTCGAGGGCCCTGTGCGAAGAATTAAAATGGGCATTTTCTATTTGATTTTTTTTTTGTTCAGAGAATTTTTTTTTGTAGTACTAAACATAAAAAGCCGTTTGGAGAGAGTGTGAGAAAAGAGGGAGATAAAAATATAAAACTTAAAAGACTAAAAAAGTTGGGTTTGGGTATTTGGTTTGTGATTGTGGGCCTTGTAACTTGAAGTTGAATAATTGGTTTGGATGTTTGGTTTGTCTTGGCTTAATTTTTTTTTTTTTTCTTATTTTCTTTGGGCTATTGGCAAAAAATTTTTTTTGGGCCCTATGCCGTTGCACACCCCCATGGCCGGGTGATAGAAACGTAATATTTACGTGAACAACTCCTAAATTTATATCTACCTAGTCATTTATTAAATAAATGTGACACTAATAGTGTTTTTGTTTGTATTTACCGAAATCGGTCACATGATAAACAAGTCGTACAATTTTCCAGTTTTTAACGAAGAACAAGGGTGATACACTCCAACAATAATTCTCATTTGAAGTTGTCAACGAAAGGCCCATGGAAGCCCATTGAAGAGAATTAGATATATATATTATCCTCATGAGTTGTAATGCATAATTTTAGGCATTGTTTAGGAGATTTTATATTAATGGTAATTTTTAGTAACCTTTCCTATACTCTATAAATAGGAGGGGAATCCTACCCATGAGAGATCATCTTGGAGAGTGTAAATCAAAGTTCATAGCAATAAAGCTTATTCTTTCTCTTTTTCTTGTCTTTTACTTTTTTCGTAATAATAGTAGTATGACAATGATCAAAGGGATGAGTAGCTAATCTTCTTAGCCAAGGCTAGAGGAAGCTCCACCCAATGTAGCATTAGTGTAGATTGTGTAGCTTAGTTAGAGTAATTACTTTCTCTTTATCCCAGAATATTACATATTTGTATTCCTTCATCCTAGGCTTGACCATAACTAGGATTAGGAGGAATAAGAAATATAAGTAACCATCTTGTTTGACCATAGCAAGATAGGTTAGGAACATGGAGAAGAGAACATAATCCATGCTTATCAACCGGACCATGGTTGAATAAGTTGGTTTATGGGTAGCTCTCAATTACTAAATCTTTTGTATTTTTTGATGTATTGCATATGCCCGACCAAGGATATGCGATACGGGAACTCGTAATTTACTTTAATTATTTATGCTATCTAACGGTGGTTATAAAGGGTGGAGTGGAATTGATGTCTTGGTTTCCACTCCAATTTATTTTGTAATTTGTTTCGTTCTTCTTTTTATTTCAAAACCTACACAAACTCGTTGTTATTGGATAAAACAAATAGCTCGAAGTATAATTCGCACCACAAGTCTCTTGGGATACGACCCCGCTTTCCTTTGTACTCAACGGTACACCATGCGCTTGCGGGTCTTTTAAGATGTCGGTTTATAATCGATCACCGGGCCTGCCCTAAAATGCAACCTTACTGACACCTTAAGATTATGTCAAATCGCCAATTAACTCCGAGTTATAAAATGTTGTGGTTTATCCCCCACATTGCACCTGGTTGGGAATTTGAAAATTTAAAAGATGGGTTAAGCTGTAGGACAATATTATTGAAACTAATAAGAACATTTGTATTCGTTTCACTAAATTTGATAGCCAAATTTTTTTTTTTAGGGTGTTTGATTCAAAATTTTCAAGTGGAAAATAAAATATTTCTAAAAAAAATATGGTTTTCCACTATTTGATAACCTTTTATTAAAGGAAGGAAAATTTTCTTAAAAATAAGCCATTTATTTTCCTACCTCACCCTTAAATTTTTTTCCTAATTTATTTTCCAGCCTCACCTATCTCTTATCTCTCATCTCTTGTCACTTCGTTTACATAGAGATAATAAATATGATTATTTTCAATGTACTAATTAAACATCTTATAAATGGTTTTCTTAGAAAATTTTCTCAAAACTATTTTCCATGAGAAAATTATAATTTCCTTAGAATATTTTCTATGAATTTAGTCATTTTGATAAGGTTTTCTACATTAGAATAGCAAAATTCCTATATTTTATATTTCTACTTAAGTCTTGACTTTCGCTACCAAACAAGGTCATCAAATATGGCTACTCACAATGGCTCTAAGCATTTTTGACTTTTAAATGGAGTCTAATATTGTAAAATTGCAATATTTAACTCTTCAAATTTGATTTTAAAGCAAAATGGAATATAAATGCTCTAAGCATACCATGCAGGACAACATTATTGAAACTAATAATCATGCCATGTCTGTCAAGCAGCTTGGTGAAGGTCACAGCAAGTCAACAAATATTTCAGAAAATCAGGCCCAAACAGTATAATGATGGTAACCAAGATAAAACTACTTAAATCATCAGCCCAAAAAACATATTGTAGCACAAATAAACATTATCGTGTCGATTAATAGTCATTAGGACAACCCCATGATCCTTATATAAAGAGACGACATGCGCGGAATCAGGCGAATGGTTTGGTACAAGTCCCCACTTTTACTTCAGTAGACCCTAATCACCCCCCCCCAAAAAAAAAAAAACTGTTTCTAATGCCCATTTCATTTCAAGTAAGAGCTTTCTTATATGTTGAGGCTGGCACATCTAGATATGAGATCCTGCGGGCGAAAATATAAGACAAGAATCAGTATCTGAAATAGAAATGATGGGAGGCAATTTTGGAATAGCTGGTCAAAATTAAAATCCTAAAACCACGAAAAGGATTAGGTTTTTTTTTTCCTTTCCAGTCTTCTATGCTTCAAGAGCCATTGATAGGGAAAATACTTAAATATCCCTGTTAAAATTCAAAACACTACTTTAGCCCATTTTAAAAGGGTATGTTTTGACTTTTAAGTCAAAACTGTTTTTGAAGCAGAGCAAAATCTGCTGCATAATTATTAATTTCCTACTACCAATATCTGAAAAGGAAAAAAATAGTCGTACACAATGAAATCGTTTTCCCGAAGTGAAAAGGAGTTTGCACAAGTTCAAACAAAAAATACCTGAAAATTTGCAGTCGATAGAGGTTCAACAAGTTGCTTTTCACGCAATTTGTTTACAGTTTCATCTATCAACTGATATTTTGCAACCTGTAATCCCAAAGATAGATTAGATCAATTCAAATACAAATAATATTTGAAAGCTTTAGTAGAAGATTGTGGTGTACATATTGTCAAATTCATCTAAAATTGAGTTGAAACATCACCACAAAAAAAATGTTATTTTGGTTTGGAACGATTCTTTTAGCAAGCTACCTACTTTTATTGCAAAGTACTAAAAAGTCTAGTTGTGAAGGTATGAAGACCTTTCTTTTGTTCTTGCATTATAGTGTTAGGATAACAATATGAGAAACCATCCTGTCAAATAATAGTCACTTGATGTTCTTGGTCCTTGAGGGGTGGTTTTTTGGATGCAGGTTTTCCTTGTTGGAGAGGTGTGTGAAACCTTTTTTTTTCTTTCTTGTTCTCTTGTAATTTCTTGTTCTCTTGTAAGATTGTTCTGTTTTTGTTGTTTTCATCTATCAAATCTACATTTATCAAAAACTCAAATAAAGTTCATCTAGGAGTGTCAACTGGTAACTTATTTTCAATACCCATTCAGGTTTGGGATGTAGGAGGACCAAACCCATACTAACTGAAATTGATTAATATTACGATAAAACTAAACTTTACTTCACTTTCTTTCATGTTCACATCAAATCAAGATACATATGAAATTGTTGATCTTACACTCAAATTCACGGGCAGGATTCCAATGCCATTCATTCTACCTGACCTACTTTTTTGGTAATCTCATATCTTTTATTATAAATAAACTGTGCATTTAGTGTTTGGAATTGAAGTGATAGTTGTACTACAATATTTGCCAAAGATCCTTCACCTGTGTAAAGTATTTCGAGTTAATTTAATAGTGTCTATCTATGAGTCAGCATATTTTGTTTTTCTCTCTGCCTTTTCTATCTACTTGTAATGCTTTTCTTGAAGTATACCGAGAATTCTTGTGGCAGTTTGATGAATATGCTTTTCTGCCTTTAGTATGTCATATAATCAAGTGCTAGATACATGTATCCTATATCACCAGGTGCAGTATGCGTATCAACTATTGTTCAGCTGATAATTTTTGGAGTGTGTTAAGGAGCTAAAAGGTCATTTCCTCTTATAGTGATAAGCAAAGCCTCGTGTCTTATGATATCCACTTTAAAGTATGAGACATAATCAACATGTAATGAGCTACAGGTGAGATTGGGGTATAACTACTGGGAATTTTTCGGCAAATGGTCTCTCAAAGTATGGAAGTGCACAGCTCACCAAGCAACATTGGAATTTAAATACCTTCCCAAGAGCAATTAGAATATCCTTGTTCCTGGAAAGGCTAGGACTGGAGAGAGTGATTATAATGTAAATGCACGATGCAGAAGCAAAATCGCATTACGTTTAACAGTGACCTAATCTCAATTAGGGTTTTGTTCTAAACTCTAAAATCAAATTAAACAAAATGACTAGAGTTTTACTCAATTCAACCTTGACAACTGAAAATATACTTAAACAACCGAAAAACAAATAACCTAAACCTCCCCTTTTATTATGCACAAGGAGGATTAGAATTAGCAACCCTAATTTTAATCTAAATAGAGATTTACAAAAATTGGAAAAACTTCCTCTTTAACCTTGTGTTGGTTAAACAAGCAAGACCCTAAATCTACTTAGCATCTCCAACAATGGGATTGAATTAAAATAACAAAAATAAAGATAATCCGTAAACGGTGAAAAACAATCACGAGGACGATTCACATCAAATCCCTCTGTCTTTGGAAGATTTTGATCACAAAATCGCAAAGTTTTGGAACATTATGAAACTCGAAACTCTCTAATGTGGCATGCCAGTCTTCAAATCTTGAATTCTACGCGAAATTTACCGTAAACTGATGTCATACCCAAGAGCAGGGGGTACGATGTTGTCACCAATATCCCTATGCCCATTGACGTTTAAAATTAAAAGCTTAAAACAATATTGTGGTCCGCTCTTCAAAACCTGTTGCGAAACTTTCCAAAAATGGGTCAATATTCAAAAATAACTCATCTCCTAGGGTTATCATTTCCTCATACGGATTAAATGTTGGGACATCTCGAAGTGTAACATGTGTGAACAAAGCTGTTGGATAAGGTCTATCTGCATCTCATGTTGCGTACATGTCTCTTGACTACTGTGGGCACGGTGATTGGTAGCTACTATTGGAGATGCACTTGTTTGATCTAGCTCATCACTTTTATCGTGTTTACTGCTGGAGCTTATAAGGCACGTGCTTATCATATGTTGGATTTGGAGATGAGAACGGTATATCCTGCACCGAATCCCTCTCTCCTATTTCTCTCCCTTGATCAAAGACATGTAACGTGATTTTGATACGAAACCTTAAATCCCAATCTTCCCGATCACAGCTGCTTATCTCTCCTCCTCTCTCTTGCAATTGCCATTAATGAGTCTTTCCTTCTTATTATAAAGAAAAAAATGATACTACATCCCACCCAGGTTCAGCTTCACAATTCTTTCGTTAGTGAAAACCTAAGTCCCAATTCTTGGATCGTGGGTACTTCATTTGGCAGCGAATATTCTCAGCGAGCCACTCCATCAATTTTATCGTTAGGGCTGCCATAGTTGTAGAGAGTACATCCTCTGTAAATTTTGCGTCAGTTAGCATGGCTGAGTTACTCGGGTTGGGTGGTTTGGGTTTAGGCTTGGGCCTGAACTTGTTCACCGCTTTAGATATGGGTTGGACCTGGGTATGCTGTTGAAACAGCACGTGAGAAACACGTACTCCTTCTCTCCTACCCGCGACTTCTTTCTGGCGACAAACTGCAACTGTCTCTTCGGGTTTTGCAAAACCTTTTAAAACTCCGGCTAAAATACCAATTTCAAGGGCTCCATGGACTCCGGCGAGGGTTTCCTCCGTTCATCTCACGCTAATCGTACCTTTTCCTGCAATTGTCTCGCTCTTCTTCTCGAAACTTGCAACTATTGTGGATTCTAGGGTTTGTGAACCGGGCAACCGGCTAAATTCTCGGTCGAATACTTCTCGGGGAGTTTTTTTTGTTGACGACGACAATCGCAACGATCGCCGGAACCCTGGGATCGCCGGTTGTCAAGGGACTTGTCTCAAGGACAACTTTGCCTTCGTCGATGTCAAGGGACTTGTCGCGTTTCAACTACCCCTACTCACATTTAAGAATCACGACGACGTTGATCAACTCGTTAAGTTGATTCTTAAATGCCGCGACTGTTTGCATATTATTCTTTTTCGTTGCGGCTCTTATACGAGACATCGTAGATATCGGTAACTTGATTTTTTCTTAAACTTTAAACATTGTTCTTTTCGTGGAACGGAAATGGCTTTGGTACCAATTTAATATAAATGCGCGACGCGGAAGCAAGATTGTGCTACGTTTAACATTGACCTAATCTCAATTGGTTTTCTTGTAAACTTTAAAAACAAATTAAACAAAATAATTAGAGTTTACTCTCAATTCAACAACTGAAAATCAACTTAAACAACTGAAAAACAAATAGCCTAGATCTCCCATTTTATAGAACACAAAGGGGGATTAGAATTAGCAACCTTAATTCTAATTTCTAATCTAAATAGAGATCTACTAAAATTGGGAAAACTTCCTCTTTAACCTTGTGTTGGTTAAACAAGCAAGTCCCTAAATCTAATTAGCATCTCCGGCAATAGAAATGCTTGAATTAATAGAACAAAAATAAAGATAATCCGTAGACGGTGAAAAACAATCATGAAGACGATTCACATCAAATTATGCATTACATTTCATAGGCAAAGCAATTTGCAAAAAAAAAAAAAAACATAATCAATGTTACCCTATATCATATTTATGATACGATTTAGGTTTTACTCGGAGGTGTATTCACAACTTCTTCAATCAGATTAGAAGTTTCACACAACAAAAATGAAGATTCAAGTAATGTAGACCAGTGGCTTGCGTGTAAACTGAACTTTTGTGTTTTAAAAAAGATCAATATATAATATTTTCTAAGTTTTAACTGGTCAAACGGTCAAAAGGCTAAAGTTTGAAGGTGATAGAAAAATTCCTTTGCATTGGAGTACAATGACATTATTATTTTTAAAACCTCCATTGCTCTCGGAAATGAAGTAGTAGAATTCCACATTATTTGGGAGAGGAGTGGGTGAATGAAGTAGTAGAGTTCCACATTATTTGGAGAGCAGGTGTGGTTCTTAGATACAGATTGCAGACTACTGCCGCAACGTAGACACCCTACTCAAAAATTACACGAACTTATAATGACAGTACAAAGTTTAACTATCTTAGGGAGTACCTGTAGTAATGGTTCCCATTTGGTACAGTCCAAGTAGCGGCAGATTCTTCCTCTTTCTTGGTTCAAGCACCAGTCGGCCTGAAAATTTTACAGACCATGAATTATATTTCTAAAGTATATAAAATCAGAACAAGTCAAATAGTGAAGTCGCAGAAGTTGCGATAACTACAAAAAACAAAGAGAGGACATTTTCAGTGTTTTTCTCTAATGCTGCTGCTCTCTCCTGATCTTATAAAGGGTAAACATGGGAAAAGCTGGCCAAAAATAAAAAGTTCACTCACGATAAATTGCCGGAACACAAATGATGTATAAATTACACCCCAGGATCCCTGCTTTTATCCTGGGAAGTCAATCAAAATGCCGTCCACCAATGGGACATCATTCTCAGAGACGCTACCTGTCATTTTGACTTGCAATTTAGGGTCTGCTCAATTTCTGTTTTTACGTGCAAAAATCATTTTTGAAGATTCTCTAACTAAACTTAGC
The DNA here is from genome assembly GCA_014058105.1 of Kingdonia uniflora. NCBI lineage: Eukaryota > Viridiplantae > Streptophyta > Magnoliopsida > Ranunculales > Circaeasteraceae > Kingdonia > Kingdonia uniflora. Next base: position 4,457,880 of record JACGCM010002768.1, on the reverse strand, counting down.
AACTTCAAATTATATCCAAAACAACCTTCATAATATAATCATTACAAGAGTCCTCCGCAATCCACTCTGAAGACTTCCGAGAATAGTAAGCAGCAGTGTGTGCAAGCATGGCCTGTTCAAACTCCATTCCGCATTCTACAAGCAAATCCATGACATGCTTTACGAGGACAGAGTCAATCTGGTTTCCATCTCTCTCGTAATCGATCTGACAAAAAAATAAAAATATGTTATACCTTAAACATATATTTAGATTCATATAATACTAGTACAATAAAATAACTTTTTTTTGGGTATATAGGTCCATATATCGAATAAAATGATAAGTCGCGGTTCACAATTTATTACCGAATTATTTCTCTAAAACAGGTTAGAAAACATATTGTGCCTGAATTTCAATGACAGGTATTTCGAATTATGTATCAACGTACCATTGAAAATAGAACATGCAGAATTTTTTGGAATAACTCCTCTTGTAAGGCCTGAAATCAAAATAGAAACTGGAAGTATTAGTAATTCCTCAAAGTGAAGAATATTTCAAAATATGAAAATAAAATACATAATATAGGATACGAGTATGACAGAGCTCTTACCAACCGACGGAAACATTGTGTAGCAACAGCTCTAAGTGGTAGAAGATCCTTTCGAGCGGTATAGAATCGGTCAAGATAACCAAAAAATTTTGCCAGCCAATTGGACATAACCTTGTAAGCTGACCACGCCTTCACAAGATCTGTTAATAAAGGCATGCCATCATGGTACAGTAAGCATGGGAGAACCTGTGCGAGCAAAAAGAAAGATAGATAAAATGATGGAGAACAAAAACCGCAAAAGCCATAATACTTGGCACGAACCAGTGACTGGAAAAAAAGGGCATAACAGCCATGGCGCATGGAAAACCATCATAGTAATTTAAAGGCAAGAGAAGAATACATCCTATTCGGAATACGTGATTAAAGTACTCTTTCATAAGCCAACTAATAAGCTAACCAATCAAAGGAGGAGGGTGCAGAGAGAAAAGCTGAGAAAGAGGCCGAGTGAGTAAAGAGGGACCGGTCGAGAGAGGCAGGGAAAGACTACGAGATAGTTGTAAGCTTAGGGCTTCAAACACAGCAAAATGGGTTGTTTTAGGTGAAATAGGAAAAAAATTCCAAGGTCATTAGGAATATTGAGGTAAACCATAGTATATTCATTAAAAAATATCAAATTACACAGCCATGTCAAGCTAAAAACAAAAGGAAAGGATAAGTAGAACAGCAGAGGAAACATAAAATCACCAAATATAGTTGTTGGCTTTCTGTATCCTAACACAATCAACGATTATTTCACTAATTTCCAGAGAAATAAGTATTTCACCTTCGCGTTGATGCTATCTTCTAAAGCGGTCCTGTATCTTTCATAAAGCTGTGCTGTGTATTCACAAGGTTCCCTCTGAATAGCCATATGATAAACACATCTAAGGAGAGATTGAAGGATATCCAACTTAACGAAGAAGCAAAAAAAAAAAACCAAAGCTACTTTTGAACTATCTACTTCAAAGAGAACATAAAAGGAAAATAAATTGCTTCTGTTTGGGTTATTAAGGATACTCGTAGTACTTCATATATTCATTAGCAGTGAAGTGCATCTCAGGACATCCTTCCATAACCTTCCCAGCCTTTACGATAGCCTCTTCCAATATAGCTAATCCTTCATTCAGTGGTATCACCTTCATCTTGTATCTAATTCCATAACAAAAATACACAATTTTAGAATAGGAAGAATGTAATGTAAATTTCTTGGTGATATTGAATATGTATACTCATAATAAACAGTCATACACAAAATATAATCATTATTTATACTATACAAATCAAATGTGTAAGAACACAATAGATTGGCTCATACATGGCATATCTAGATCAATGATTTACAGTAAACAATGGGATGGCATTATCAAAAAACCTCTATTACATTCTTTTACGATTTACGAAAATATCCCACATATTAGGCTTATATGAAATAAAAGTCCAGAAATTTTAGCACCAACGCCATTTATATATATATATTATATATATATACCTATTGTAGGAAAACATACAATCCAATGGAAACAAGACCAATTTAGCAAAACCCCATTGCAGAAGAACTCAAATAAGGGTCTTAGAGTGAAAACAATAACACCCCATTTGAAGGTTACCAAACCCCATTGTAGAACAGAACCCACTGATTTTAATCCAAGTAAACCCTAAATTGGAATCCCTAAAGTTAGAGCATGAGTTAGAATTAGTAGAAATTCTTAGAGATAGAGATTTGCTTACGTTGAAACCCTTACAGTGGTAGCCAAGTAGAGGCGTTGATTCGCCTCTTCTATGATTGTTGAAGATGGAAAGTTTTCTCTGAAGTTAGAGAGAGAGCGGGGGGGGGGGGGGGGGGGGGTTAAGACAGTAGAGAGACAAAAAGGAGAAGATTTGCTTTACGAAGCCACAAAAGTTACCGTTTCCCAAGCAGTTGGTGGATACAACTTTTAGAGCATCCCCAGCAGCAGTGGGTGGTGGAATACCACTCTTTCCCCATGCGGTCGTACCACATCGGACCACTCTTAAAAACTCACCCAACAGCAAAAGACTACGTGGAAGGGGGAAGGCAAAAAAAAAAAACTTTTGGGGTCTTAAATTATAGATGGAAAGCTTGAAATTTAATCTGGGGGCGTTGAATCAGTAGTAACATTTAGAAGGGCCTCGCTTTGGGTTGTTTTAGCTCCGTTTACAAAAACACAAGGAGTGTGAAAATGCTCTTTTAGAATTTTAATTTGTATGACTAGTAATCTGGTAACCGGAGGAAAAACAGTCGAAATAAATGGTAATTACATAGATAAATGAAAGAACAATAGAGTATTTGAAAGATTTAGAGAGAATCAGCTATAATTACAAAAATTAGAAGAATGGTATTCCCAATTGAAGATAAAAGCCAAAAAAGAATAAATAACCCTAATGATTATCAAAATTTGTATATTTTCCCACACTAGGGTATCACAATAGTTGTCCTAAGGTTAGATCCTTCCCTTGCAGACGACTTAAATAAAATAAAAGCTGCAATTTAAAAAATAAAAATAAAGACACCCCCAATTACCATTTATGGGAGTTTAAATAATTTATTATGTATTTATTTCACAACAAATTTTAACATGGAGGAGTTCCAACCCTCATTTTCCAAAGCTGATATTCTTCTAATCATCACAACATAAATCACCTAGCTTTAGGTTCATTTGATTTTATCTGAAAAGGAAACTGAAATAAGGAAAAAGGTGCGTGTAGTCAGCAGCAATCCCTCCTATCCTCACAGAAGTTCTAAACATTATATCAGCAGTTTCAACGATGTTTCAAAGACAATTCCCACTATTACTAATCCAAAATATCACAATTATCCGAAACATCATTAAATATCAACACTATTTTGTAGGAAATAAGGTACATGATGTTTTGGATTATGTCAATGTAAACATTATATCTTTATGTTGGGAACTGTAATGGCCTAATTCTGTAGTTCGAAATAGCTCAAAATTAGATCTTACACCAAATGTACCTGTGACAAAAATTAATGTAATACAAGAAATGACACAGACGATTTAGCGTGGTAAACCTTTTAATAGGTAAAAAACCACGACCTCGAGTTGAGGGTTTAGTAACTGTAACTTTTATTGTTTGAGGCTAATATCTTATTATAAGTAATCTCTTGAGCTAGAAATGCTTGATCTTGCAATAAAAACTTTTGTGGTATTTAGAATCTAGAAATTCCTGTGTTAGAATCTAGAAAATCTAGTTTTTCTGGTCCTTATCTCCTCTGAAACTTTTTATTTATATAGACCTTATCTGCAGCTCGTTATCGTGTAGAAGCATGTTCTCCGGATAATAAGGTAAGTGGTAGTTGAATGTGTAACTATTAGTTCATGAGAGATAGGTGTCTTTGACTTGTTCATATTTTACTATAGTACTCGATCCACGTTCTTTATCAGTTCGTGGTCTAGGTGTCAATGCTGACTGTACATGTCACGTATATAATGTATGAGTCTGATATTAAGGTAGTTCAAATTTAGACTAGGTCGAGGGATAGGTCCTTACAATCGCCCCCTTGCAACTGAAGGCACGAGTGGCTTTGGTTGAGATGGAACATTTTGACTATTGGTGTTAGAAGTTGTAAAGTTATGATGTATTGATGGGGAATTTGACTGGTTGGGTACTTGGTATTTATTTATAGAAGATTGTATTTGACATTTATGATGGTGGAAATGATTGATGTACTTGACGTTTGGGGTTCCCAGAGAAGTTGTTCTTTGAATGATGACTGTTTTGGAAATATTTTTTTGCATTGATGCGGGTTTGATATAAATAGTACCTATAATGTAGCGTCTGTCATCTCAGTGAAAACATCTTGCTACGGTGAATATCTTCTGCTATACTCTATTTTGATAATGATGAAGACCAGGCGGCAGGTATATGAAGAGAGGGTGGTTGTTAAAGTTCAGAGGCTGAAGTTACGCTACTTTGGCAACCAAGTATTGGAGAACCCCACGCATATTCCCGTACCACCAACTTACCATGGTATGACGGAGGAGGAAGCTGCTGAAGCTGAAGATGATTACTACCATATGTGGCAATTTCACTAAGTGGTTCTGCCTGGGGAGCAGCATCGAATATACCTTTGCCTGTTGGCGGAGGACAAGGTTGAGGAGATAGATGTAGAGGCTGGCGTATATTCGAGGCAGTACTGCCGGCATCCTGCGATGGACTGGGTTATAAGGTAGGACTTCATTTAATCTTTACCAACTTTCAACTAGTGGGGGTTATGGAGGAAGAGACGGTGGTGGTGGAGAAGGGAGACAGAGATTGAAAATCTTCTTCTGCACAATCATCGCTCTATTTTGTGAAGGTGCCCTTTGCTAAATGTTGGTTCAGGCACTTATACCACTAACTTCCTCAGTTTCTTGTAGAAGTAAATGGTGTGAAAACCATTGCCTGAACCTTTCTTGCAGAAGAGTTTCGGAATGAAACAATATTTGAAAATTGAAATGTAATGTAACCTGTAGATCGATCTGCAGAAATAGCTAAAAAACTTGTTATCTGTAAAGTATTCTGTAAGCAGTGTTCGAGCTAATGAAAAATATGTTTGTGCAAAAATTGTATTGATAGATCGAATTTGTAGTTATTAGTTTAAATCGAACTAAAAGAAAGATATGTTAGAGTATGATAATGTAATGTTTAAAAAGCGAAATAAAAATGAGCATAATTATTCGAACTGTTAAAGATTTGTGGTATGAATATCGAACTGACGAGGTCTGAAGAATCGAATTATACTAATAATCTTATGTAGAATAGAATATACAGAAATCAAATATCGATATGGGGAAGTGTTGTGAAAATTAGCTCACAAATATGATGGACGATTTTTAAAGAGGTTGATTTTGAAAGATAAGTTCAAATAACTTTCTATCATGATCTTAGGATTTCCAGTTATGGCAAGGTGGAGCAGATAGAGTTGACACTACACGGTATGTGGGGTATTTGAAGTTATCTCTAAGAGGTGTATAAATAATGCTTGAAAGGTTATGTAGAGAGGAAGAAGCAGTTAAAATGGTGAGGACTCGTTCTCAAAGAGCTCGTCACACATCTGAGGAGCGTTTAGTTATAAAGATCGCTGAAGTGCGGGAGAGAATTTTTTGGGTTGTTAGATTATGATGCAAACTTGCCTGAATCTAAAATCTGGTTTGACGGGTTGGATGTGAGGGCGAGGGAGAGTGAGACTGGGCGTCATTTTTACTCAGAGATATCTGTAAAGCGATCTTGGAGACTGAAGCTCGAAAGGCTGCCATGAGGCAAATTATTGTGGAAGTGATAGCTGAGGAAGATGAGAAGATTGTTGGAGGTAAACTGATTAGGTGTGGCGCTCCAAGACATCTTGGCTGTTTGATGTGTGATTATGTATGAGTGAACAAACTGAGTTAGATCGAATAATTAGAATGTAAATGTAGGTAGAATATTTCTTTTGAATTTGTTCATGTTTTGTTGTAAATGTTGTTAGAAATTGTGGTGAATTTAAAATTTGAAATTTAAAATGTTAGAACATTGAAAATGACGTTAGTAGTTCTATAAGTAACATAAGTAGGAATAGAGAAATCGGATCAGCTTTAATTTTTGTCTTTTGTATAAGGTTAGAAAAAGATCGATTGCGTGTGATATAGAGTCATCATGAGTGGAAGGTCAGAGAGAGACTTGGGTAAGAGAGAGAAAAATATATTAAAATATAGGATGCTGGACGCCTCAGTTCTAAAACCGAGGGCGGTTTGTGCGAGGCCTAATAACTGCCATCAATTAGAGAGAACATATAAATAATAGTTCGCCTTCCTCATTCAAATGTTTATCAAATCCAAAAAAATGAAATAACAAAGGGAGAGAAAAGATAGTAAGTTATAGAGATTCAAGTGAGAGATTAGACGACAACAATCATCATATAAGGAGGGAGAAGGTTTTGGAGGCAGAGTCAAGACATTGGGTGTGCGGTGCCGTTATGAAAGGGGGATTGGGTGTTGTTCCTAACTTGTACTCAGACGTTGAAGGTTAGTGATTGATTTAAAGTTTGTGATTGTGAAGTTTGAAATGGAATTGCGATATTTGTGGATTTTTAAAATTTAAATTTTTTGCTATTTATAGTAAACTTTTGGAAAAATCTATTTTATTTGCATGAACAATGATATAGGTGTATGATATATGTATAAGTATGTATGGATGTGTATAGACAAAAGAAAATGATTGAGAAAATTGACAGAATACCTGAACCTGTATGTAGGTTGAGGCATGATGAGAATCTGTTATAGAACTTAGCCTCATCCTCTAGCCTATATCAGATATGAAGGTTTCACCTGATATGGAGGCATCGACCTCTGGTCGTTCGGGTGAGTCTGAAAATATAGAATCTATAAATATAGACTTTGAGGGGGAGGACGAAGTACAATTTCTAGATTTCCCTGGTTATTTGGTATACTATCCTCCAAAGTCTGATGTATTCAAAGAATTCTGTAAATCAAAAACAATTTAGGTGGGAAATGGGGTAATATCGTAGAGTATGCTGGGAGGTCTTTTAGGGGTTGTACTGTGTCAACAGGGGAAGAACATTTCTTCTTGTTGCCTGATTTAGAAAAGGATAAATCAAAGAGGAGAGTGGAGGAATCGATCTTTTTTGAATACTTTGATGGGAATGTCCAAAGTGACTTGGAGAAGGTTTTTCTGCACTGTCTTTCTCAGTTAGAATACGAACTGATGTTGCCTCTTAACAATCTTGCTAAAGGTATTTTGAATACCATAGAGGCCTGTCCTGCCCAACTGAATGGGAATATGTGGGAACTAGGTGATAAACGTCTGTGATAATCTGAATAGATTATGGGAGGAGAATTAGGTAGAGAGGAGAATAACTCCTGTAGATGTTTTGTAGTATTATGCTGTGAAATATTATACTGCAACTAGAGGCGCGTATTTTTGTTTTAGTTCGTCTCGATCTCTTTTCTTCGATCTGAACTCAGCAGGACGAGCTTGAAACGGTAATATGATATGGGTGAAAGGTGATTGTATTCAGAGAATGGATGAGGAACCCATGAAACTTATATATAGAACTTTGAAGAAAAGTAAGTAATAATATGTGATGTCGAACTATTGTTGTGGTAGGGATATTATGTGTTTATTGAACAATTTGTGATGTTATGTTGCAGGCCCTCGATCTAGAGTGCCGAGAAAAGAATCGTTGCTGGATACTATAGCTCGAGAAGGTGTTGAGCTCGAGATTGTCCTGAAAGAGCTCATCATCAACATAAATAAAATAGCTAATAGCAGGTCAGAGAAAGTACAAAGTCTCGAGCCAAGAGACAAATGACAGGAGCTGGAGCAAGTAAGAAAAGAGCAACGGATGGGGAAGAGTGTCGGTGGTACTGAGGGCTGCGCCAATGTCGCTGCAGGATATTTCTGGGGGTACTACTGCGAACAAACTAGTTCAAAAGCACTCAAAAAGGAAGACCGTTAAGGGTGGCTCGACCTCGGGGACCACAGTGAGTGGTGAGGTCGAAGTGAACACGAAGAAGAGGAGGGTGGATGCTCCTGCTGCTGTGAGTGGGGAAAAGGTTGGGGAGAATCAACCTGTTGAGGGTGATGAGCTACTGGCAGTGGAGAACCGGTTGAGGCTAACAGTTCGAAGAGGCACTGAGGAGCTGAATACCTCCGCACTGTTGGAATTGAGCAGGGTGGTAAGTGATGTCTTGTAATATTTGAGCTTATATTTGTTTTCAAGCTAAAAATGTATTGTTATGTTGTAAGCTGCTCGCATGTTAAAGGGTATCTGCCTTGGGCACGAGGAAGGAAGGGTTGAGCTCGAGGGCAAGAGAGCAGAGCTCGAGAAGAAGGTGGCTTAATTGGACTCTGAACTGGCGTTGGAGAGAGAAAACTTGGTTTCGGTGAGGGACTCGTATAAGGTGCTGATACGTGAGGTCACTGACAAGGCGCAAAAGAATGTTGATGAAGTTGCAGCTGCTCGGGATAGCCTTGGGCTCCAGCTTCTTGTAGTGGAGTACTCTATTGATGACCTCAAATTTATTATAGCAGGTACCTATGTCGAGGAGGCCAAAGCGGAAGAGGATCTCTAGGTTGATGATGGCTCTCTCCCAGGTGTAATTACAAGGTTGGACCCGGTCTCTGCTAGAACTGATCTAGAGAACCATGAGGGAGATAATGAGAAGGTAGACTAAAAATTATTTAGAGTTTGTTTGTGTTTTTGTGTGGGTTAAAAAATTGTAAGTGTATGATAAATTGATTTGTAGGATAAATTTGGGATAAGCTAAGAAATGTTTGTAAACATTAATTTGTAAGAATGTAAAGATATGCGCCTCTGAATTAAAGAATTAGAGAAAGAGCTCGCTAGGGAGAAAAATACCTCAACGTCCCTGTTGACTTCGCAAGCAGAGCTACAGGTTAGAAAAGTACAAGAAATATTTGACTTGTATGCTGCGCTACTTTAGAGCTACACAGTAAAGTTAGAAGGTAGATATAGATCACAAATATGTTAGAAAATTAGGAGCGATAGTAATCCAGTATGTTCAGATGATTTCAGAGGGTTACCAAATTAAAACCTAGAAAATGTGTACATTGAAAGATGATGTAGATGTTATTGCCATTATTGTAAGATATCTTCTTATCTTGAGGTCGAAGTATAATCTCAGCTTGTTGGCATGTCAGAAACAGAAATCAGTAAAGTTATCTATAATATGTATTGATTGTATCTGTGAAGTATTGTGGAATCGAGCTCGTTGATGTAGGTCGAATTAGAGACTGTTTGCTTGGAATACAAATTCAACAATACTTCCAACGAGCTTGATTGATGTAGGCCGAATCATGAGTTGAATATGTACTTCCAACGAGCTTGATTTTGTTAAATCTGTACTTCCAATACAATCATAAGTTTGGGGCGGAGTTTGATAGGATTAGAGATGCATTTGAGGATAGGGAAGATCAATATGTCAAAGTACAAATTCAGTTTGCTAAGGCAACAAAAATCATGGACGACCTGACTTGGAAGATCAAAGATAAAGATGTTGAAATTGAAAAAGTGCAAAAAGAAACTCGCAGGGGCGCAGACTGATACAGCGAAGCTCAAAAGCAGGATAAATTTGTTGATGGTGAAAGGTAAAGAAGTGGATATCGCTCAATACCGTATCAGGTCGTTAGAAACAACTGAAAAAGAGTTACGGGATTTTGTAGCTAATTTGAGGAGTCAAATGATCAGGAAAGTAAATGAGCTTGAGAAGGCTCGAACTAACCTGGTAAGTTCTGAAAGTGCAATTGAGCAATTGAAGAGCAAAATGATTAGGAAAGAAAATGAGTTGGAGAAAGTTCGAACTGACCTGACAAGCTCCGAAAGTGTGGTTAAGCAGTTGAGTGAGGTCTTGCCGGCTAAAGATATAGATCTTTGGTTGGCCCAAAAATGGTGTAACAAACTGAACGAGAGGGTTGTAAGGTTGATGGTGGATTTGGCAATGACCGATTCGCGAGCCAAGAAGGCCGAGGCCGGAGAGTGGTCAAAGAAGAAAAATACTGACGCTGAGATCTCGACTGCTAAGGGTGACGTGATTAACTTATCAGCTCGAATTAAAGAGTTGGAGGCGGATGTAGCTCTTGTTCAATCTCATATAAGGAGGAAAAATGAACGTTTAAGGGAGAATGAGTATAAGTTAGATATTGATCTTCGTAAAGAGCTAGAGTTAGAGGAGATGATCAAGATGAAGGATGAGCTGCTGAAGAAGGGTCCTGTTGGGGGAAGTGATGCAAATGAATGGGAGTTGGTGGAACTTCGTGCTTAATTGGAAAGGCTGAGGACGATAAATAAAGCTGAGCTGGATAATGCGGCGGGGACAATAGCGCGGTAAACTGAGGCGGTAAAAAGCGTAAGGAAACAAGCAGAGAGGGAAGATGTTTTTCATAAAGATTTGAAGCAGCGTTATCAGAGGTTAAAAAAATAGTTTGACAAGGTAATCATGATTGACTGAGAGAAGTATGACCTGGAAGAGGTGCACTCAAGGGAGCTGATGGCTGTCATTACTTATTTTGTAGAAGAAGTAAAGAGGCTTGAGCTCGAAAGGGATACCTTGCATGACTGGATGGCATTCTGAGGCTGTATCAGTAATACTGATATAGATTGAGGATATTCTTGAACAACATGGAAATGGAAGTAGGCTCCCGACCTACAGAATTAGTGGAGCAAGGCAGGAATGTTGTTATTGCTCGAGCTCTAGATTTTATGGCTGCACGACCTCCTGAGTAGGGAAAAGCGCTGCTGACCTCCCATAAGCAAAAATCCTGTTGAAGTGATCTGTAGTTTTTGTAATTGTAGATATGTATAAAGATGAAAGCTAGTTTTACCTTTGCTTTATCTTATGTCTGATAGAGATCATTGATTAAAAACTAATATTACCTTCGTTTTAATCGTTGATATATGTATAGATGGGCGATTGAAAGCTAGTATTATCTTTGCTTTAATCTGTATAGATGTTCGATTAAAAAACTAGTATCACCTTTGCCTTAATCTGTATAGATGTTCGATTGAAAGCTAGTTACCTTTACTTCAGTCTATGTATTGATGTTCGATTGAAAGCTAGTATTTACCTTTGCTTCAATCTATGTATAATGGTCGATTGAAAGCAGTATTACCTTTGCTTCAATATATGAGATTTAACAGATTCTACATAAGTAGAGAGTAATGTGGGAAAAAACTTAAAAGTTTTCATTGAGTAGAATAGAATGACACTGTTGGAGAATGAAATCTCACTTTTGGAATATAAAGGACGAGAATAGAGTAATTTGTAATGGAGAGACTAGGGATTTAGTGATAATATCATTTTAATTGCCTAGTATTCCATGAATTTGGGATTTGAACTCCTTGCTCTGTTATGAGATAGTACGATCCCAGTCCAATTCGGCCAATGATAAGGAAAGGACCTTCCCAATTTTCTGCGAGCTTCCCTGCATGTGCTTCTTTTCTGCTCTGTGTTATTTATCTGAGGACGAGATCATCGATTTGGAACTCACAGCTTCAAACTCTTCTATTGTACGAGCTTACGAGCATATAATAATATCGACCTAGGTTGGCAATAACGCGTTTCCTAGTTTTATCAATCTAGTTCATATTGTAGGCCAGCTCGAATTTATTCTCTTTATCTGTAAGCTTGCGATCTCTGACAGGATGGTAGTACTCTGTTAGAATGACAGTCTCTGTGTCATAAGCTAGGAGGAAGGGGGAACAACCAGTTGATTGTTGTGGAGTAGTACGGTATGCCCATAAGATGTGAGGAAGCTCCCGTATCCAATTTCCTTTCTTCTGTGATTGAAGCCTTTTCTTGAGTCCATTCACTATGGTTTTGTTGGTGATTTCGGCCTGTCCATTGCCTTATGGGTAACATGGATTGGATGGTAAATAGATGATGCTGTGTTTGTTGAGGAAGGCTACGACCTTTTTACCAACGAACTGTGGCTCCTTATCGATCCAAATCAGGTAGGGGCATCCAAACTGTGTGATCATATGTTCCCAGATAAAAGAGATGACTTCTTCTTCTTTACTGCGACAAAGAGGAACTGCTTCTACCCATTTCATAAAATAATCTGTTGCCAAGAGTAAGAAACGTCGGTTACCTAGCGTATTGGGAAATTATCCCACGAGATCGAGCGCCAACCGTTTAAATGGCCAAAATACCTTCCTTGCATGTAGTTCAACTGTAGGGGTGCAGATCATGTATCCATGTGGTTGGCATGTGTCATATTTGCGTGAGTACTCTTCTGCTTGCTTGTGCATTCTTGGCTAGAATACTCCTTTTGTAATTGCTTTGTTTGCAAGTGATCAACCTGCGCCATGGGAGCCACAAGTTCCTTCATGTATTTTTTTGAGCATTGCATCAGCTTTCTTCTTGGAGAGGCACTTGAGATAAGTCCCTGTCACTGATTGGCAGTATAGCCGGTTATTATGAACTGTATAACTCTTAGAGTTTTTGATCAACTGTTGGTGCTCTTTTGGATTTGTCGAAAGGGGCCCGTCGTATTTGTTTTTCAAGCCGAGGTAGGCAATAAAGGGTTTTCGCCAATTATTGCCCTCCTCTTCCTCCTCACCCCCAGTGTTAATCGTGCATACAAAATGGAGATCAATGCTGAGGGTGGATATCACTTTGATCTGTAGATATTGTGCTTCCATACCCAAGACCTCGGCCAAGTAAGCCAAGGAATCGACATGTCTGTTCTCACCTCGAGGTAGATAGTCGAGAGTTGCTCTCGCAAATTTGCTCATCCTATCGGCAACGAGAGCTACACATTCAATCATCTTGCCATTTTTCTTGTACTATTCGGAGTAATGGTGAACGAGAGCTTAGGGACGCCAAGCTCGAGTGTTAAGTTAAGTCCATGAATCAAAGCTTCGTACTCTGTGACATTGTTGGAGGCTTCAAAATCTAAGCAGATTGATTTCTCAATTTTGTCGTTGGAAGGTTTTCGGATGGTATAACTACCACCACCCAACAGCAATAACAGTACATTAAACGATTATATATATCTGACACATTCTGCATGGCCTTTGATGAAAAAGTTAAAGCAACCTAACCTATCTCCAGATAAGGAATCAACTCTACACTGGAGTACTACAACAATGGGTCTAAAAAGTTCCATCACTTTCTCCATGATTGGTTTGAACAACGACTGGTAGCTTTCATTGTCAATTCCATCATCAAGAGGGACATTAAGTGAGTAATATTTCCCCTTACCATGTCCAATATCATGTATATCTCTAGTACCAGGAAAGTAATTACCAAATTTGTGAAATGAAGCGGTTATGACTCTATCAGTTGCGTAGAAAGCCTCTTCTACACCATCTCCATGGTGGATATCAATGTCGATGTATATAACTCTCTGCAACATGGATATGAAAAGCATATCAAAACTTAATGAATAGTATCAGTGTGGATAACAGCAAACATGAAATATTTAGTTAACTACGAGAGATTACAACATCCAAGTTTTCTTTTAAAAATAAAGATCAGTGTTAAATTCATACGTTAAAAGGGGGAAGGCTAGTAATAAGAGACAAGTCACAGTACATTTCATAATATAATGCTCATTATGAAATTACGAAGAAAAACCTCAAATCCGAGTAGTTAATAAATTCCTATCCATAACAAAATTTATGTTATCTGTGCCTGCTTAATAAAGAATATTAAACTAACCTCATGTTGTTTGAGAAGTCCGAATTTGCGAGCACAATATCATTAATGTAACAAAATCCAGATGTCTCACACTTCTTAGCATGATGGAGACTACCAGCCCAATTGATTGCAATATCACAAAGCCCATGATTTAACTTCATAGCTGTTGAGCCGCAAGCCGCAGAAGCCGAACTCCAATCAATTTGGTTAGAGCACAAAAAAACTACAAACCCAAGGGAATAAAAAAAAATCAAACATAAGGTTTTAGGTGGTTCGGCAATTGCCTACATCCACCGTACAATACAGAGAAAGTTTATTCAAGATCCAAGGTTACAATCTCACAAGCAATTTTAAGGTTTCTCTCTCAAGATTTCCTTTCTCAATAGATCTCACCAAGGGTGGCTAAAAAAACCTAACTCTCCCTTATATACTTGGGATAAACATTTACAATCACTCGGATCTCGAGGTAAAAAAAGGCTTCAAATAACTCAAAAAATGACTTTTCTCGATGTCTGTTCGAACAGACAAGACCCTTTCTATTTGAAAAATCAATTTTCTGAGCAGTCTGTTCCAACATACTCAAAGTCTATTCGAACAGAAAACTGGGCAGCCTCACAATTCTCTACTCGGTGAAGATTTCTTCAACCAAACAAACCGAAATCTGAGCCGAACATAGCCACCAACCAAGCAGACCCAAAACGAAACCATCTCTCACCAAATGTCTATAAGGACCAAAATCAACGTCCCTAGAAACCCAAACAAACCAATGCCCCAAATGACCAAAATCAACTGTACCAAATCAATGGTTGCCTACGTACCGTAGATCAAGTCACCCGTAGTTCCCAAAATCCAATCAATCAATGTGAAGAATTTGAACTAAGTCCAAACAATGATTAAACTTAATTCCTGAAACGACTTTCATAAACATATTTGTCGGGTTATCTTTAGTGTGAATCTTCTTCAAAAGAATCTCACCCTCTTCCAGGACTTCTTTGTCAAAGTGATAATGCACATTAATATGCTTTGGGCATTGATGATGAACCTAATCTTTGACCAAGAAGATAACGCTCAGACTATCATAGAAAACATCAAGATGGTCAATCTTAATGCCTAAATCACGCAGAAGACCCTTCATCCAAATAGATTCTTTGATCGCCTCATTCACTGCCATATACTCTACCTTAGTAGTAGATAGTTTCACCATTGACTGTAGCGTAGATCTCCAACTAACCGGTCCTTCACCCAATGCAAACATATACCCTGTAGTAGACCGTTGTTTATCCAAATTACCCATATAGTCAGAATCCACATAATCCACACAAAACCGATCAATCGAATCTTGTTTACGAAATTCCAAACCAATATCCACAGTACCTTTGATATACCATAAAATCTATTTCACAGCTCGCCAATGATCTCTACCCGGATCATGCATGTATCGACTAACCATACCAACCGCCTATGAAATATATGGTTGAGTACATTCCATAGCATACATCAAGCTACCAACAACGATAACATTAGGAACTTGACTCATATAATCACGTTCCGCATCAGTGTTTGAAGACATAGAAGCCTTAAGCTTAAAATGAGGAGCAAGGGGCGTACTTATAGATTTTGTGTTCCCATCAATGCCAAATCTCTGAAGTACCTTCCTCATGTACGTTGTTTGAGAAAGATGCATCGTCCACTTCTCTCTATTTCTATGAATCTCTATACCAAGAATCTTTTTTGCATCACCAAGATCCTTCATTTGAATTTTTTTACCCATTTGTTTTTTTAGCTTGTTAATCTCGCCTTTGTGTTTACACACAATAAGTCTATCATCCACATACAAAAACAAGTAAATAAAAGACCTGTTACGTAGCTTGCGTAAGTAGACATAGTGGTCGTAATGACTCCGCTTGTACTTCTGCCCAATCATAAACTGATCAAACCGTTTGTCCCATTGTCTTGGAGGCTGCTTCAAACCGTACAATTACCTTTTCCTCTTACACACATAGTCTTCCTTCCCCGCAACTGTAAACCCACTCAGCTGAGTCATATAGATATCTTATTTTAAATTTCCATGTAAGAACACCGTCTTAACATCGAGTTGTTGCAACTCTAAATCAAATTATGCCAACAAGGCCAATAGGATACGAATGGAGGAGTGTTTCACCATTGGAGAAAAAACTTCATTGTAATCAATCACCTCCATTTGAGCATAACCTTCGGCTATGAGTCTTGCCTTGATGCGTATATCATCATCAAAAGATCCTTATTTCTTTGTGTAGACCCATTTACAACCGATCGCCTTCTTTCCCTTCGGCAACTTCAAAAGTTCCCAAGTTTTATTCTTGAGAAGGGAATGCATCTCTTTCTTCATCGCTCCCTCCCAATGTTTAGCCTCGGAACCGTAAATAGTTTCATTATAGGTGGAAGAAACATCCTCTTCAACGACCGGTAGTGCATAGGCTACCATGGCCTTTGCCCTTAGAAGTACCATGCCCTTTGTAAGCTAACTTGGTTTACTTACATCCCTCTTTGGTTTACTCGTTGCGATTGATTCTACTATCGGAGTCACTTTATCCGAACTACGAAATGTTCCACCTTCATCTGTGTTTTCATTATTTGGAACATGAACTGGTGGCTCATCACCCGTTGTCACACCGGTAGATGACACCCCCTTTAGTATGAAACTCTCAGGCCAATGTGAAGACGCATCAATCTCTACCCGTTGTAATACCCCACTTGCCATCTTCTTTGTGTATACAGAAACATGTGACTTCATCATAAAAGCCTCATCAAAAGTGACATCTCTGCTCAGAATGATCTTTTGGTTACTTGTATCTTATAACTTGTAGCGTTTTACACCCTTCTCCTTATCCAAAAAAATGGTTTTCTTTGTTCGAAGATCCAACTTACCATCTTTGACATAATAGTATGCTAGACACCCAAAAATACGAAGAGTATCATAATCTGTAGCAAGTTCTCCCGACCAAACTTCCATTGGTGTTTTACCCTCAATTGTAGCTGAAGGCAACCTATTAACGAGGTAACATGCATATGTTAAAGCTTCGGCCCAAAACGCTTTGCCCAACCCTGAATTGGACAACATATACTGCATATTCTTTAGCAAAGTACGGTTCATGCACTCAACTACCCTATTTTGTTATGGTGTCTCTCTAACGGTGAAGTGTCGAACGATCCCCTCATCCTGATATACTTGCAAGAATGGATCAGTAGTGTACTCCCCACCACTATTCAAACAAAACAACTTGATCTTTCTGCCAGTCTGAGTCTCAATCAATTTCTTCTAACTGATGAAAAATTTTAAGACTTCATCCTTCCTCCTCATAATATATACCCATATACGCCTAGAAAAGTCATCCACAAAAGACACAAAGTAATGTTTCCCCCCTAGCGATGTATTCTTGGAGGGTCCCCAAACATCAGAATGAACATAATCAAGGGTTTCCACGAGTACGGCGGATAGCAGTGCCAAACTTTACCCTTGTCTGCTTGCCCAATACACAGTGTTCACAGAAGTCTAATTTGTATACTTTAACACCCTTCAATAGCCTTGGTTAGCTAGAACCCTTAAGAACTTTTTCCCTGCATGCGCCAAACGTATATGCCATAGCCATGTGGTATCTCTGGAAATGGTCTTCTCACTTCCCGCGATAGCAACCTCACTAAGAACAGCTGTACCATCTAGATAGTACAAGTTGTTAATTCTTCTTTGGCCCTTCAATACAACAATGGCTCCCTTAAGAACCTTCTTCACCCCATTCTCAAATACAACCTTGTAGCCTTTGGCTTCAAGTAAACCCGTTAAGATAATGTTCTTCTTCATCGTCGGAATATACTGAACCTCTTCAATCTCTTTAACTAACCCATTGTGCAACTTTAGAATAATGGTACCTATCCTCATGATGCGACAATGATCATCGTTTCCCATCAACACCGTTCTACCTTCTAACCTTTTCAAACTAGAAAAACAACCCCTTTCGGGACAAATGTGATAAGTAGCGCCCGTATCTAAAATCTATTCTTTTGAATCAATAACACATGCACTAGATGATATAGTCAAAGAAAAATTAGAATCATTACTTCCATTTGCCAGGTCTTGAGACACATTTATCGAAGAGCCCGATTTTCCCTATTTTTTCTTCTTAGAAAGCGCGGGACATTCATTTTTCTAATGACCCGTTTCTTTACAAATGTACATTGGTCCTTTCCCAAGTTGTTTCGATTTCTACCACGACCTCTTGATTTTGACCGAGTTGTTACCAACCGGCTTCTTCTTTTCCAAAGACCTTCCTCGAACTGTCAATACCTCGGACGTCGACTTATGAGACTCACGTTTCTCCTTCCTCCGGTACTCATAGTTTATAGCCGCCGTAGTCACATCTGAGTATTGCAACGAACTCTTCCTGCATAATATCATCGTAACGAAATGCTCAAACTCTTCGGGAAGTGAGTTCAAGAACAAAAGTACCTTGTCTTCATCACCAACAATCTTCTCTAGGTTTGTTAAGTCGGCTAATAACTTAGTGAAGTCATTCAAGTGCTCTGACATAGAAATCCCTTGGCTCATCGTGAAATGGTAAAACTTCCTCTTCAAATGAAGTCAATTTTGGATGCTCTTCACTAAATACTTCTCTTCTAGAATGCTCAAAATTTCCCTTGCCGAGGTTTCATTCATTACAAGGTATTTAATGTCTTGAGCAAAGCATGAGTGAATTTGACCACAAGCTCTCTTGATCATTTTCATCCATACACTCTCCTTTATATCCTCTGACATGCCCTCCAATGCCTCATCTAAGTCTTGTTGACTTAGGACATCAATAACCTCGCATCTCCACATGCTGAAGTTATTTGTGCCGCTGAGTTTCTCAACATCGATCTTTGCATTGTTGAATATCACCGTTATATTCTATTTAGGGGTCGAGGAACTAAGTGCCATTGAAGAACTAGTTTCATCTCCTTCTACCATAGCTCCCCCAATTTTTATACATTAACCGAAATTGAAAGCCCAAATAAAATCAAGATAAGGCGACGTTACCTCAATTTCATGTACTACCGAGGAACCAACCTCGCTCTAATACTAATTATTGAGTCGCAAGCCGTGGAAGCCAAACTCCAATCGATTTAGTTAGGGCATAAACAAACTACAAACCAAAGGGAATACACAACAAAATCAAACACAAGGTTTAAGATGTTTGGACAATTGCCTACATCCACCGTACAATAGAGAGAGAGATAGAGAGTTTATTAAAGATCCAAGGTTATAATCTCATAAGCAATTTTGAGGTTTCTCTCTCAAGATTTCATCTCTTAATAGATCACACCAAGGGTGGCTAAAAAAAACTCTCAAGATTTTCTCTCTCAATAGATCTCACCAAGGGTGGCTAAAAAAAACCTAACTCTCACTTATATACTTGGAGAGATATTTACAATTGCTCGAATCTCGAGGATAACAAGCTGAGGCTTCAAACAACTCAATTTTCTCGATGTCTGTTTGAAACCCAACTCGAATAGACCCTTTCTATTCGAACAAAACCCAAAGTCTATTCAAAGAATCATTTTTTGAGTAGTTTGTTCTAACTGACTTTAAGTCTGCTCGAAAAGAAAATAGGGCAGCCTCACAACACCACCACCAACTAACCCTCAACATAAGTCTAGTAGAAATTGTATAGTCCGTCAAATACAAGACAATCTTCACCAACATTAAGCCTCTTAAGTTGCCTCAGTTGTTCCTGTTGTGTTTCTGGCATGATGCTCCATAAGAATGTCAGTCGCCAGCATGAAACCGACATAGATCCTATCTCTGGCAGGAAAGGGCTTGAGGATCTGCATATGTTAAAGCAATCCATAATGTGCAAGTAGGGTATGCGTCAATCTAATGCAATGTAGCTTCATTTGATAACCCTGTCCATAATAATTGTTTCCAACTTCTAGATCATAGAAGTAATTTACCTTCCTCTTTACTCCATCGGGGCCAGATGGAAGGGAATTACCACATGTTTCCATTAGATGACCAAGTGAATTGATGTCGCTGCAATTAAAAAGAGACAAAATAAACCATTAATTACATTTAATCTTGGAAGTTAGTGTGAAACATCCAAGTTAAAGGCCAATGCAAAAAAAAGGACATTTAAACCAGTATAGAGGAGTAAAAAAATTCGTATAGGGTGCCATACAAACTTTACTCGAATCAATTTTGATACATAGAAATTGGTGTTGCCACCCGAGTAAAAAGAATTGATTAATTAGAGTAGCATTGTCTTAAAAGCAAATTTGTTGGTAACTACTTAGCTCTTATTATCATAAAACTGAAAATCTGAAATAGACAACAACTATTTTGGATGATGAATTTCTTGTCAAGCTCAAAAATGTTTTGCAAATGTCCACCAGATGAGAAACTTTGCAGCATCAGTTATAAAGAACATGTGATTGTTGACATGTATACATCAGTGTTCAATGTTTCTTTCTCAAAATTAGTCTCACACAGTCACACAACAATCTATACACCTAAAGGAATAACTCATCAGCCATTTATAGATCTCAGCCCGTTGTTACCCATCTCTCACGAGTCGAGGATTATTTAGGCCGCTCGAATCTTTCCTGTGCTTTAAAATTAAGTCTTAGCCGTCGGATCCCACAAAAAATTTTAGAATTAGTTCAAACTTCAAAACTGCCAAATTATCTGCTGATTTAGCACATATTTTCAGTCAACCATCATGTTTTAAGCTTTAAAGCCAAATCATATGGCAAACTTCAGTCTTTCTCAATCAACAACGCTTACTCCCCTCAATTCGAATCCCTCCTCTCAATCTTCTAAAATCAATCTGTCGAATTAGTTATTCCCTTCTTCAACCCATGAACAAATTGATGATGATACATGAAGCGCAGAGGATTTTTATAAACTCGATGGTCTTCGTGATCGATTAGAGGTATGTATGATTCATAACTAACGAATTCGAATACCCCTTTTGATTGATTTAATTTTGGATTTTTTTATATTGGTTTTGATACCTAATTTGAAGTATTTGGTGGTTGCAGATTGATTTGGAAGGATTTTACATGATTGGAGATTAAAGGTATGATTAATGATTTTGAATTAAGTTTGGGTTTTGTAAAGATTTGATTTTTATTAGAGATTTAATAGGTTTTGTGTGTTTGGTTGAGATTAGGGTTTTCGAATGATTACAGAGAGTGGGTTATAGATGTTGTCAGATTTAGATATGAGGGGGGAGCTTAGGAGAGGGAAAGTTTGGGTTTTGTAAAAATTTGATTTTTATTAGAGATTTAATATGTTTTGTGTGTTTTGTTGAGATTAGGGTTTTGGAATGATAACGGAGAGTTAGTGCGCCTCCTACAGTCGAAAGATCTATAAATGCTGTAGAGAATTTGTTTGGGAATTTGAATTTTAAGGTACCCGCGATTAATAATTCAAATAGGGTTTTATCCGAGGAAGAGATTCGGTCGTACCCGGCGTACCTTTCATACTATTATTCACATGATAATTTAAATCCTAGACTTCCTCCACATTCGTTGTCAAAGGAAGATTTCCAAATGGCACAGAGATTTCAGGGTGAAAATGTGCCAATGGCGTCAGGTTTTGGGGGTATTGGGGATAAAAGGAAGAAAGAGGTATATGATGATGGTAGTAGCTAGTCGTTGTTCTCAGTATAGCCTGGCATTTTGACTAGAGATGGGGAAGAAAATTTAGTTTATCAACACTGCTCCTTCCCCTCAGTTTGAATCCCTCATCTCAATCAACACTACTCCCTCCCCTCAGTTCGAATCCCTCATCTCAATCTTCTGAAATCAATCTGCCGAATTAGTTATCTTCTCCAACCCATGAACAAATCAATGATGCCACAGGAAGTGTAGAAGATTTTCTATAAACTCGATGGTCTTCCTGATCGATTAGAGGTATGTATGATTCATAACTAACGAATTCGTACCCCTTTTGATTGATTTAACTTTGGATTTTTTATTGGTTTCGATGCCTCACTACTCTCTCCCTCTCTCTATATCACCCTCTGGACCCTGAGTTTGCAAGAGTTGGGAATCCAGTTCCAAAGCTTCTCTACACTTATGTAAACGCCATCAATGGATTCGGTGTGTATCTATTTTCAAAAGATTTGCAGACCTTACAGAAAATAGTTAAAAATAAAGTATTCAGTGCGTCGTAGATCTTCAAAATAAGGGGAAGAAGATCATTAGATATTTTGTAACCAAACCCTTCATTACTCTTTCTCTTTCTCTTTTTTTTTTCTCTCTCTCATATTAGGTTCCAATTTGGTCTTAGCTTATCTCTAATTCCAGAACCTACATTGGTTAATCTCTATTTTACTCAATCATCTGATTTTATTCTCCAATTAGTTCTATCTTGTGTTAGAGATTTAAGTTATCATTTATCTTGGTTCTTTATACATTTTTCTATAATTCGTTATATTCATACTCTTTAATTCCTTAAAAGCGATCACTTAAATCTCAAACAGAGGTATGCAAATAAATACAAGGGCATCAAGGATACAAGTAGGTAATTCCTAGGCTCACTTTCTTGGGGATTCACAAATACTCCAAGGATATATTTGGGTGATGACAGGAGGGGAGGTGGATTATTGGTATTAAATATTTGTTAGACTGCACAAAAATTGTCACAAAAAAATTTAAGTTAAATGACAGAGCATGTGTTATGATGGTTTAATTAAGTGAAAAAGCGGTGTTAACGGTTTGCCTTATGTGCCTGAATATGAGTTTGAAATAAATGATCATATAGTCGAGTTTTGAAGAGCCTGTCTAAGTTTTCTTTGATTGCTGCATTCACTTTAAATATTCTTGTATGTGATCTTGCATATCCTGATGAAGAGTAATGATGGATTTGGTACACGCCTTCACTTTCTCTGCATACCTCTGTTTAGTTTACCCGCCATCATCCCCTACTTGGTGCTGATGTATAACTCTTGTAGGTTTGAAAGATTCCAAAGATTCTCTGGAAGTGAACCATTGAAATTATTATCACTAATATAAAGCAATCTCAATGATTTCAATCCTCCTAAGGGAATCGGAATAGCACCAGAAAATGAGTTGCCTCTCAGATCAAGTTGATCAAGATTTTTAAGATTTCCGAGCTGACGTGGTAAGGAACCTGAAAGAAGTTTATTATGTCGCAAATCAAAAAATTCTAAGCTTGAAGGGATGAATAGGGATAGACTTGTTAAAAACTCAGTTATGTCCCCATTAAAATTGTTATAAGACAATCCAAGATTTACCAATCTACAAAGATTTCTGGAGAAATTGAGTATCTCGCCTTCAAGGTAGTTTCCATCGAGGTAGAGGCTTGTGATCAAAGTCAGGTTATCAATAATAGCTGATACTGTACCATGAAATGCACTTTCGTTAAGATCAAGGTGTTTTAGATGTTTAAAACTATTCAACCAATCGGGTATTGTTGAGTTAAACCAGTTGAAAGAAAGATGAAAGTCTGCCAGCATAGTTAAATTTTGAAGGCCACGGGGAATCGGGCCTTGAAAGGAATTGTGACTCATATCAAGGTGTTCTAAATGAGAAAGATGAGAAACCCATTCAAGATTGTCGATCTCCACCGGCACCATGTAGAGTCCAGGCTAAGGTAATAGAGATTAGAAAGATTACCTAGACCCGCATTAGAAAGATAGAGATATTGTAAAGTTTTGAGCAAACCGAAGAACTCTGGAATACTTGTCCCATTAAAATCATTCGAGCTTAGATCCAAGGACTTGAGATGTTTCAATTCCAACAATGAAGGATTGATCTCCCCACCCAATTGCACATAATAATCTAGAAATCCTATGGTAGGTTGAAAAAACACTAAAAACACAATATTTCTTTTTAAAAAGAATTACTTATCTTCGCGGCTGCCTGGTTAGCTTGGTCCTTCAAACTATCATAATCCTGGGGTCTCCCTCCCCAAATTCCCATTTAGGTGGTTTGGCTTATCTTGGCAGTTAGATCAAAATATTGGTTCTGCTTATATAACTGTTAGGGAAACACGATTTAAGCCTCTGTATTAGCTTCTGAATTATTTCGGGTCAAAATTTACAGTAGCCCTCTTATTGTTAGAGTGAACAGCATTCAGACCACATTAGTTTACTATCCGATCTTGCAGTTTCTATCCATGAACATTCTCAGATGAGCGAAGAAAATTTGCCAAAGATGTTACACTTTAAGATCGTACGTCGGCCTGTAAAATGAACAAAAAAAATAAAAAAAAATCCTTGAAGCTAAAAAAATTAGGTAAGCATTCAGAATGTAGGATTCTCTTCTTCCTCCATTATATAGTAACTTTGCTTTATATGTTAGTTATTATTTATAGGAGCAGCTGTTGCTTTTTAACAGCTTTAAAGTGAAAACATTCTATGTATGAAAAATAACTCAAACTACTTTTCTTATACCTTCTTCTCTCTGACTCTGTAAGTCTTCTTTGGCTATCTCTTTTAAGTCCATTCACTTTCTTATAATCACCAACCAAAGCTAGTCCCTTTCTCTAGTTTCTCTTTTATAACTCTCTCTCTTTCTCTTCCTCTCTCTACCTCTCTTTCATTTGTTGTAAATAACTATAGCTAAAACAACCATGGCTGCCAACAAATTTGCAACCATGTTACATAAGAAAACCAACAAACCTACTGTTATTCTAGTTTATACCATCCTTGAATGAGTTCTTATAATTCTCCTTCTCAACTCCTTTTGGTATCTCATCACAGTTTTCACTGAGTATTTTGGCCTAAAACCGCCTTGTATATGGTGTTCAAGAGTTGATCATATATTGGATCCTAAGATGAGTAAGAACTATAATGTTGGTGAGAAACATTCTACTGAGATTTCAAAACTGGCCTACTGTTCTAGTCATGAGAATTCCTATGTTTTTCTTGTAAAGATGTACTTTTTAGATGAATACCTATGCGATATTTGTGTTTGCGCTTGAAATTTCTTTTCCAGGGAAACTCAAAGTCAGTGGAGAGAGTACTGATTCAGAATCTGCACCTAATACTTATTGGAGCCAGAATCTCCTATAAGTAAAAGGGCATCAAACCAGAATCTTGGACAGAGATAACAACAACTACTAGTAGAGATGGCAAGTGGTAATTCCTCCATAACCGAACCACATCAGAATCAACATTTCTCAAGCCCAGAAAAGGTTACTATTTCTCAGCAACAACAAACTTATTTTTTTCATATTTTTCTCACATAAATGTCCTAACATGTTAGGACCAGGGAGAATTTATAAACTGCTGATAAGAACCCAAACCTCAAACCTCATGCACAATCCAAATCATCCCTTTGAGCATATCATTTTGTGAGGACACTCATAGCTAATCATCAACCCAAAGAAGTGGCAGAACAAAACCTCTACAATGAGTACACCATGTTGACCTAGTAAAACATACCCCAAGCAGCTCAATTTAGGCCTGAATTAAATAATAGCATTCTAAATTAAATTTTTACAACTTTGTTTAATCCATTACTTATTGTATTATTATTTTTCTAAATTATAATTTTATTTACTATATAGGTTAAATTCAACAGGCCAACTTCTCAACTGAGATCAGTTTCCAAAGATGGTAAAATTACTAAGGTTAAATTCAGAGATTTGCTGCAGTATTAACACTGTCAAATACTTATATAAGTATATTTTTCGGAACATTAAAGGACATCCCCAGATAGTTTATGTTAGTGATGACGAAGTTGATCACAATCAATCCCCCCTTCTATACTTGGATGCTTTGCAAGGTACTCCACATCTACACTATCAGACTCCGAAGATTATAAAAGAAGAAGGTTCAAATTCAAATGTCTGTGCCAACGTTTATGCTGTTAACTACATTTATAAATGTATTTTTTCGCAACCACACAGTACATACCACTCAAGAGAAGCACTCATGTTTTTTTTTCTTACCGTTATTACCAAAATGCATATATTGAAATCCAGGAGAGTTTGAGTCTCAATTTTCATTCTGTCAAGAATGAAAAGCTCATGAAATACTAGAGAGATGTTGATATGAATGTAACTGTCCAAGTATGTTTTCTTTATTTAAATGTTTCTTCAACTACATGTAATCAGGTCCTGCCTTGTATAGGATGTTTTATCAACTACATGTAATCAGGTTCTACATGTAATAAGGTGTATTTTTTCAACTGCAGACATGGCTAATCTGGTCATAATATGGCTTTAGTTTATAAGAGCATTCTAAGGAGCTTAAGTTCTAGTCCTACCTGAGCTAATGGGGTACATTACTTCTCAATCTCTCCATCGCATGTTGAGATATGTTGTAGCTTCTTTCCACCTGTACATGTCGGACTGCATTAGAAGAACCAAAGTCTGTTGAGAAAAAAATTCATGCATAATAATCTAAATTTCCAGGTTTGCTTGACTTCCTATCTTAAATAAGTCTTTAATTTATTCCTCTAGAAGCTACACCTAGTACTTGAACATGTGTAATTAAGGGACATTTTGTATGATTTAATATTGTGAAACGGGATTCCATTATCTTCTGTATATAAGGGATTAAGGAAAGTCTATTAATCAATCAATTAACCAATTTAATCTTCTATTATTTTTGCAATCTTAATATATAATCTTTATTTTTTTGCAGGATGCACTTGCTGATCATAGCCAAGATCATAACCGGGTGATAATTACTGAAGTTCCCGTCATCCTATCTTTCTTGCTGCAGTTGCTAATTGCCAACCCTCAATGAATCTTCAAAAATAGGTACTTCTTCTAACGATCATAACAGGTACTTTTTTAGGGCTTGTAATTTAGTGCTATTGATGGGTTAGTGGTTAGTGTGATTGGGGGTTTGGAATGATTGACTGATTTGTGGTTGTAAATGGGTTTATCAGGGAAGATGAGCGGAGAGAAATTTCTGAAGAAAACTTTATTAGGGAGCGATTGCAGAAAGGGACTTTATGATATTACGAACACTCCGAAGTGAATCAGTCTACCGAACCAAGATGGAAAGGAGAGACCCATTTCTGTCGGTGTAAATTACGTTGAACAGCTCCAGAAGGTATTGCTTAGTTTTTCTCTTCGTTCCCCTTTTTAAAGTACATTGTCGCTTGGTTAATTTTGCTTACTGAGTCGTTATATGAAAATGTTGTATTAAGAAAACACGGCACTAAAGAGGCTTCTATGGTGAGAAAGTATCCTTTTATTCGATGGATTTGTTTCTGGTTATCATATACTATCTTAATTTGGGAAAATGTAGTTGTTTTAATTGGATGAAGGGGTCCATTACATTGAAGACAGTTCAGTTCAGATTCCTGGAATCCCTTGGGGGTGTCTAACTTCACCTTTCTTACAGAACTCCTTGCCCATCCTGGTTCAGATTCCTGGATCCGCCATTGACTTTACATGCTTAGACCAGGTCAGATTCGAAGTAATTGATGTTTATTTTCACTGTGTTTGTTTATGGTGAAATGGTTGTTGTGTATAAGTGGGGTTTGTAGATTTGATGGAGAGAGTTTGAGATTCTGTTAAAAATTGATTTTTTTAGATAGAGAGACTTGGATCTGTTAGGGCTATGTCGATATTAACGAGGACGATATCTTCGATTGTAGTGATAATTGAGGGATTAGCTTTGTTCTTAGTTTTCGCTTTATTGGGTTTAATTTCACAACCCATTAGTTCCACTATCGTTCAAGGGTATGTCTAAAATACATGTCATTACTCAATTGTATTAGGATTCTGCTGAGATGGTATTCGTTGGTGATCATAATATTAGTCAAGATCCAAAAATTGATAATCCTTCACCTACTTTATCGTTGGTGATCATAATATTAGTCAAGAGCCATTGCAGATTCGACGACTTGTTTAACTAACCCTCCGTGGCTACACGCACTAAGTACTCCTAAGAATGTGATCTCATTACGCTCGACATCCATCCTCTCCATTTCACAGAACATCTCATAGAATCCCATGGGTTGCCAGACCAAAAATCATAGAATTCCAATCACCTACATTGCGTCTAACTGAAACACTTTCGAAAACATTCTTGGCATTCTCAATATGCTCACATTTGGCATTTCACCATTCTGTCAAATACCCTATACCCTATTCACCAATTCGACTCTCCCAAGCTCTAAATACATCCAAAGAACTGCATTACATACAAAAGAGTCATCCTTAAAGCGGTTCTTCAATACTTGTCCATGAACTTGATCTCCTTCTTTAAATGCAAGCAACCTCCTGCAACATTTTAAAACAGATGGGAGAGAAAACTCAACCCCATTGTAGTTATTCAACGTAGAAAACATTTAGGAGTAGAGCATTTTAACTCGTAATGCATTTTGTGTATCAGAGAATGCCTTGATGAGAGTGAAAAACATAAAAGCATTCGGTTCTTGAATTTGATAAAATACTGATAACGCAGAGTCCAGGTTTTTGGATGACCGGGGAGAGTGAGCAAAACGCGGCAATAAATCTGCTCATAGCAAATGTACAAGTGACGAAACCAGTTTTCGCAATGCAGGTGTGTATTTGACGCAGTTCAGATTTAGTTTTGCATTGCTCTAACATTGGCAGTGTTGGTTTAAAGGAGAGGACGAGCGGAGCTGAAATAACTGTCATCCTAGTTCCGATGATTAAGCGTCTGAGCTGAGCAAGCCGAGATTATGTCACGTCGGCCTTTTGAGCTCCTCGCTGCAGAAATTAATTCTAGTTGTGATTTTTTACGACAAATGAAACACAAACAAAACTAACTTTATTTCCTTCATTTGTTTCTACAGGTTTTGGATTTGCTTAGGAGGTCCTTACTAACCACGATGCCCTTCAGTGATGTATTTCTCCCAGACTGATGCATAGGCTTATTGTTGGGAAGTAAAGAACTAACAGAGACTGTGAGACCAAGAAAAATACGCAAACTGCATCCAAGAAACAATATGCGTCTAGTCTTGGACAAGATGACCTCGAAACTCATGGTGAGCAAATCTCGAAACAAAGTATTGTACGCAGAAGCCAGTGCAGATTTTGTAGACTTCATCTTCCGTATTCTCACAATGCCTCTTGGTTCTGTTATCAAGATATTAGGAGGGAATACTAACATGGGGTGCATTGATAACTTGTACAAAAGCATAGGTAATAATTACGTCAAATCGGAGAAATGCAGGTCTATGCTTTTAAGTCCGAAAATCCCGCAACATTACAATTGTGACTCTCAACTATTTGACATCAAGGAAGGTATTAAATTAGCCAAAGGGTCTGAGGTCGTTAATTTAAAGAGTCAATCTTTGGAGACTGCAAGTGGGGGATGATTTGTGAATGACAAAATTACGTACATTGTTACCGATTAGCTTTCAGTAAAGCCGCTCTCGCCTATAGATGCTCTTTCTCTTCTTACTGAATTTGATGTGCCTATTGAAGATATTGAGGAGTAGGTTGTCCTCTTTGGTGAAGATGAGGTATGCCATTTTGTATTTATAACCAAATTAAGAGCATTATCTTAGCACCATTTTTGTTTTAACGGGCAGGTAAATTTTTTTTTCAAGCGTTGAGGCTTCTGAAGGCATCCTTGATGAAAAATTCAGCTGTCTATCCATGCGAAGAACAATGACAAGCATCTGCAGGTTCATCTCAGTCTGATCCATGATTCCATATTTCCATTGCATGTTACAATTTTATTTTGTGTGTGCTTAGTAGTACAATATTACGCTTAATGAAACTCGTTAGGCCAGATTCATCAGGATATCAACCACATACCGTTATGGTTAATTACATTACATGTGTATTTTTATATAAAGGGGTCCTCGGGTGTTATCCCAGTCTTGTACATTCTTTTGAATCTTCTTATCAGCTTTCTCCTTATCTTTACTGATTACCAAACTAATAATGCTTGATCCATTATGTTTAAGTGTTTAACTTTTGGGAGACGAGTGGCATCATAGTACACAATGTAACTACAGATCTTTATGTGCTTAATGCAGCAATCAAATAAATACGAATCATGTTTAGGCCAAAAGTTTTGTTATCAGCCAGTGTTTGGTACAACTATGAAAGTAAGAACTTATAAAGGTCATATACTTATGCATTTGGCGACCATAAAACATTATGTATTTATACAGGGTGCTCAAAACACCATTCTTGTTGATGCCATGGAACGCTTGACTAGTATTGGATAAGGATATTGTAGTTTGCAGATCAACGTTATTTTTTTCGGGGATTGTAAAACAATAGATCCTTACTAATCATTCATTGCTTAAAGTTTGCATTAGACCAATTGAAGATGCCACACTTATTATTAGTCCTACATGTATATATCAAACTATAGGTTCAAATTTACCATCAGACTCGATTCCTCCCATCATTCTTGATAGAAATCCTAATCGTACTAGCTTGCATTTGTAAAGAATGAACTTTTCAAATTTCTATTTGTCATGTCACTGCAATTGTCGAATCACCCACCAGATCTTTCCCATGTGTTTCTAGAGCCATCTAAACTCTTCTTACTTTCTCCGAATAGCTACGACCTCTGACCTTGTTTTTTCAATCTTTTTGAGGCCAGCCACTAAACAGTAGTAAGGTATTGAAACCAGAAACCTCTGTTTCCTAAGACAAATAAACTCGATAATTACAGTCACCATTTCACTGACCTGAGGATTTCAAGTTTTGATGCTCTCACTTGAACTCTAGATTTTGTTATAGAACTTTCCCTAGTGCCATACTGGAGTAGTGTAAAACACATTTACAATCTTTCCATTTCACACTATCTTGTCCCACCTTAGGAGTCGTATTTTGCATTGGATGAGGTATAATTCTAATGTGCACGCTAATTTATAGAAGAATATTTATGTATTGATAGTATTGGTTGGTATTCAACTCATTTTCCCTTAATTTTTTGTTTTTGTTTTTGTTTTTGTGTTTTGGACCTTTGGCCAGGCAGAGTTCCTGTAAGATTGTACGTACGGTATATTGACGAGGCTATAGGCGATCTACCAGATGTACCGCCGATTGATAGTTGGGACGAAATCTCCTACATAAACTGACCAGTTGAGATTCTCAGGGAAGATGGTAAGTTTGTGACTATCATGTGATTGCCTGATTGCGTATAGGAAATAGTCCCGCTGTACCCTTTTTGTGTTTACGTCAAGCTAAGTTGTAAAATATAACTGATGGTATATTTCTGAAAAACCTTTTTATTCGTCTTTATGGCCCTGGATAAATTTGCTTATGACCCTGGATAACCTTTTCATAATTACTAAATCAACCTGAGCTACACACTAACTTATTTACCATAAGCATTTTACAGTTGCTTTTAGCCCGAGGGGTCAGTTTTTAAGATTTCCAAATTAGTTTTCAAGGCCAAAAGGAAATCTGGAAGTGCGACCTTGAAAGAAAGACTGCTATATAAGAAAATAAAGTATAAGCAAAAAACTGTTACCAAGTTTGGTGAAGTTGAGAATTGTTTTTCTTGTATTGTTGTCAAACACCAAAACAATCTTGTGGCCTATACAAGAAAAGTACTTTTCAGCTTTTAAGGCGTTGTTGGTGCCAGAATTTAACTTGTACTTTCTCCTTGTCATATTTTCAGTGTGTGGATATTGTATCTCTCTAATCAATAGTATGTGTATCATGACCTAATTATTAAATCATTGTCTAACTTATTATACATGTAACGGCCAAATTCCGTAAGCTCGAAATGACTTTAGAATTTTCTGTCACACCAATGAACCTGTAACAATATTCTAATGGAAATTAAGAAATGAAACAAGTGATTTTAGCGTGGAAAACTTATGAATAGGTAAAAAAATCACGACCTCGTGTGGAGGATTTTTGTTGAAAGTATATTTATTGCTTGAGACGGATATCTTCTTACAAATGATCTCTAAAAATAGAAAATGCTTGAGTCTTGTAACTAAGATGCTTTGATGATTTATCGAGAATCTAGAATACGTAATTTATAGGTGATCTCTTGCGTAATTTTTCTGGTCCTTCTCTCTTCTGGAACTTTTCCTTTATATAGGCCTTTTTTGCAGTTTTTCATCATGCTGGAACACATTTTCTGAACAATGTGGTTAGTGACGGTTAACTGAGTAACTGACAAGTTCGTGAGAGATAGGTATCTTTGACTGATTCAGGTTTTCCGGTTTAAGTTCGACCCACGTTCTTCACCAGTTCGTAGAGTATGCTGAAATGTTGACTAAAGAAGCTATGTTGAAAAATGCGTGAGCTTGAGATGGAGGTTATTCGAACTGGTGGCAGCTCGATTCCAAGTAAGATCGAGGGATAGGTCCCTACAATCGCCCCCTCGCAACCGAAGTTACGAGTGACTTTGGCTGAGAAAAAATATGAGGCTAACGGGTATTTGGGTTTAAAAATTGTGAATAAATAACGTAGTCATGATGGTGTTGACGTGCTGAAAGTTTTACGGTTATTGGGATGTAATGGGTATTAAATGATGATGTTGATGCTGATGTATGTGACGGTTACGACTCGAAAAGTTACGTCTATAATAAATGATGACGCTTGAGAAAATGTACCTGTACAATAAATGTAGTGTTATATAAATAGTACCTGTAGCAAATCTTTGGAGCAGTGCATGCTTGCTCTTTCTGAAATTATCAATGGTGAAGACTCGTAGCATGGTCTTTGAAAAGAAGATTGCGACTGAAACGCAGAGATTGAAGTTGAAGTACTTTTGGGATCAATCTTTGGGTATTAAGGCATGTCGGAAGACGAAACGATTGAAGCTGAGGAAGAGTTCTACTGTAAGTGGAGGTTTCATGTCGTCGTCTTGACAGACGAGGACCGGTAGGCCTATCTCCGTACCCTTGCGGAAGACAGGGTTAGGGCTTTATATGCAGAGATAGGCATAACTGTGGGGCAGTTATGCTGATTTCTTGTATTACTATGAATTCTAAGGTTGAGCCCTCTTCATCTCTATCAACTCTTCGGTGGTGGCGGTTTCAGAGGAGGGGGTGATGGTAGTGGAGGGAGACAACCATTGGGAGTCTGCTTTTGTATTTCCATCACGTTTTGGTACTCAGTAGACCTTTAGTTCAAGAATTTGGTTTTAGCATTGAGTCTACTGCTTGCATAGTTTCCATTTGAAGTTTGATTAGACTTTAACCAAACTCATGCGAGGGAAACTCTTTGTTGGTTCCAATATCTGCTTTGTATCAGGGTGAAAGATCACTGAAGCAAGAAGAACTGGAAGAGTTGATGCATCAACGCGCCTGAATTACCTGTGGCTCTAAAAAATAGTGGAAAACTTGTTATCTGTAAAGTACCTAGAGTTCGGTGCCCGACGGATAATGCTTTTGTTGTATACCTGAGATCGTTGTTCTGAAAAACTTCTTATCTGTAAAATTGTATGTAATGTTTTCGACATGAATAAATATTGATCATTCAATTACTTGCGTTTGTTGTAGATATCGAACTAAATTATTATGAAGAATGTATAGAATGTATGAATATTGCAAGTATTGCCTCGCTTTATTCAAACTGAGATAAGTATGTGTGAGAATTTATGTTGTGATATAAGTAGATTCGGTTGCGTGTGTTAAAAAGTTGGAGGCAAAAAATTTCAAGAATTTAGCAATTCAAAAATTTGTTTTAACAGAGTTTGATGGAAGAATAACTTTAGTTAGGATAACTCGACCTAGAAAGTAATATAAAAGACGACCTCGAAGGAAGAGATAAGTTTAAATATTTTACTCAAGATTCTGGGGTTTTCTGTAACGAGATAAAAGGTAAAAATCACATTTTGAAAGGAAAGTGAGTGGAAAATGTATAAATATGGGTATGATGATTTGTGAAGTTGGAGAAGAGGTTAGGATGGTGCAGACTCAATCTCTAAGGATACGTCATGCCGCGGAGGGACGATTGGCTATAAAAAAAGCTAAGTACGGGAGATAATTTTTGGTGAGTTTTGTTATGATGCTGAGTTACCAGTGAGGGAGTGTCAGCTCGAAGGATTAGATGTTATGAGTAGGGAACGTGAGTATGCCCGGTACTTTTATGAGGTATGTTTTCGTGTATTGGTGCTGAATCCCGCAGCTCGAGAAGAAATGGTTAAATTGATTGTTGAGGTCGAGATTGAATTCGAAGATGGCTGATTGAAGGGCAATGTGATTGGACATGGTCGTTTAGGTTGTCTAGATGTAATAATGTAAAACGTGTTTATCATGGATAAATATAAGTTTGCTGAATTTTAACAGAAAATTATGTATATCAAGGGGATCCTCTATAGTTGCAAATGTTGTTGAAACTATTGTGATAAATATTTTGAATAATTTTGAATTTTTTTTCAGCTTTGAGAATGACGTCACTATCACTATAAATATGATAGGCAAGGATAGAGAAACAAAAATGAGGAAATCCAAAAGCTTCTAGTTTTGTTTTGTATGTAAAGCTGCCGAGATCTGATATCGTGTAGGGTGAGTTATCATGAGTGTGGGAAGGTCAGAAAAAGATATGAAAACAGGAGAGAAAAATATGTTAAAATATGAGGGGAGAGGTAATGATGGAAAGTCTATTTTATTGAAAAGGTACAAGACGTCTGCCATGGATAGTAGAAAGGACGCCTCGATTCTAAAATCGAGGACAGGTCGTACGAGGCACAATAACTGCCAACCGCTAGAGAGAGAAAAGATAAATAGTGTTTTTTCCTCATCATTTAAACGTTTTTCCACTTCTGAAAATTTGGAGAACACAGAGAGAGAGGCACAAATTTTTTTTAGAGGACATGATAATAATTTATCTGAGGGTGTGTTGAAGAGAGTGAAAGACATTGGATCACGCAGGTGGCATACAGCAGCGTTGTGAGGGAAGGGTTTGGCTCTACTGCAAATTCTCATTCGGATTCTGAAGGTTAGTAGAGACGTACGATATATGTATTTGTGCAAATCGTTTTTGAAGCAAATCTTAACAACTATACATAGTAATTTTTTGTAATTTTGACATATACACAGAATATATAAAATATATGCTATATGTTGATATGACCGATTTGTATGAAATAATAATAGATACCTGAACCTGTATGTAGGTCGAGCGTGAGAGGCAATCGTGTAGGGTCAAAAACTTGCCTGTGAAAATTGTTATTGAAATGGATAGTTCACCTATTACCGAGGTGTCGACCTCTGGTCGGACGATTGCGTCTGATAATAAGGTTGAAGTTGGGTTGGAACCATTTCTAGGAATGTTTTCCTGGTCAATTAGTGTCCTATCCTCCTAGATCGGATGCATTTAGAGAATTTTGTAAAGCCAAGGCTTGCTGTAGGAGGGACATGGGGTAATTGTGTAGAATATGTCGGTAGGCAGTTTAGGGGTTGCACGGTACCAACTTGGGAAGAATATTTATATTTGCTGGCGGATTTAGAGGTGAAAAAACGAGATAGGGGCATAGATGAATCGGTCTCGTTAGAATACTAAAATGGGGGTGTTCGTAGTGACCTTGAAGAAGGTTTTCTGTAATACCTATCTCAATTAGAGTACGGGCTGAGTCTTCCCCTTACCAACTTGGCGAAGGGGATTATGAATGCAATTGGGGGATGTCCCGTTCAATTGAACGGGAACATGTGGGAGGTAATTAGTGTTTATGACCACCTGAATGAAAAGTGGGAGAATGAGGGGAAGGCGAGGAGGATATCCCCTGAGGATATGTTGCAATTTTATGGGGTGAAGAATTATCACGCTAGTGGTGGGGAATACTTCTGTGCGAGCATAACTCGATCTCGCTTCTTCGATCTGAATTTTGCAGGTCAAGCCTGAAATGATAACGTCATATGGGTGAAGGGTAATTGCCTTCAGAGAGATGACGAAGAACCTTTGGACCTTCGATTTAAAACTGTAAAACAAAGTATGACCATGCATAAATAATATTACTGATGTGTTTGAACTTATGCCTGTAGTTGCTGATAAAAATGTTCTGTGTATGGCAGGTGTGAAGTCTCACGTAGAGAGGGAGTCATTGTTGGACGAAGTTGCGGAGGAGACTGAGCTCGAAGTTGTGTTGGAAGGACTCGGGTTTAATAGGATGAACAGGATAGATAGCAGGTCGAAGAAGGTTAAAAGGGCTCAATCAACCAGGTTGATGGTGGGTGTTGATGAAGAGAAGAGGCAAGGAACTGGCGGGGAAGGTTGAACCAACTTAGCCAAGACCCCTGGAATAGATAGGTCGGTTCAGTCGAAACCCATTACGTCGAGCACAATAGCTCAAAAATATCCGATAAAGCAGATGTTAAAAACTCTGTCGGCCTCTGGTACTACTGGAAGTGGTGAGGTTTCTATAGAAAAAAGAGAAGGGTTGAACCTTCGGAGAAATCAGGGGACAAGGTTGCTAAAAAGTAATCTGCCGTGGTAGATGACCTCAAAGAGGTTGAGGAGAGGGCTAGATTGGCAGTCCTACATGGTGAGGATGATATGAACAAGATGGTAAGTCTATACTGATTATGCGAAAAAGATTATGGATTATGTTTCGAGCTGATGTTAAGGTCGATTTTTGTTCTGCAGGTTGCTCGGCTGGCGAAGGGGATCTGGCTTGGAGTTGAGGAAGATAAGTCCGATCTGATGAGGATGAAAATCGAGCTTGAGAAAAAGTTAGCTCGAGCTAAAGTTGATGCCGTTAAGGATGCCAAGCAGCTGGAGGCTGTGAAGGCTTCCCATGTCGTGGTAATTGGTGAGCTACAGGTGGAGGCAAGGGCCAATTTGGAGGAGATGGTGGAGGAGCGCCACCAGATGTTGAAAGGATACTCAGAGGAGGAGGTGAATGCCATTAAGGCGGACACCTACATTGAGGAGGAAGATAATGAAGGGATGGAGGTCGTTGTGGGAGTAGTTGACGGGTTAGACGGTGTCTCTCATCAGACAGTGTTGGATAACCAAAGGGACGATAACGAACTCTCGGAGGGCGAGCACGAGAAGGTAGGATAGAGAAATGTTTTAGATTTATATGAACATTTTGGATAGGTATTGTAAACTGTTGGATTGTGTACATTGAATAGAATCTTAGGCTAAGTTTTTCTTTTTGTAACCCTCTTGTAGTTACTTAGAGAAATGAGTTTCAGGATAAAAGACCTAGAGAATGAGCTTGCCAAGGAGAAAGAGATTTCCACATCTTCATTATCTTCGTAAGCAGAGCTGCAGGTTAGATCGAAAAAGGCCTTTTGGCCTGCATGTTATATCGACGTAAAGCTACATAGTAAATAGGATGTAGACGTAGGCTGCAATTTTTTTTATTAGCTTCAGGAAAGAGTCACTAATCTAGTGTATAGAAAAATTCAACGCTCTTTATATAAAGTAGTATATCGAAAGTATGTACCTTAGACTTCGCAATATACCTCAGGGAGCGTTTAGCGTTTATCTGATAATGTATCCGAACCTTTAGTCTAAAAGTATTTGCATACCGCAAATGTTAGAAATCATATATAAGTTTAGAAATGAAATATAGATGCACATTTATTGTGTTCTGGATCGAACTATATTAAAATCTTTATATCGTACAGATCGAATTGGATTCAGCTCGTTCGCGTGAGGATGTACTCCAATGTAACCGGGAATTTGCAGAGGAGTTGGATAGGATGAGGTAGGCGAATGAGAACAGAGAAGATCAACACATAAATGTGCATTTTAAACTTGTGGAGATAACCTAGGCTGTTTCCGACCTTACTCATAAGGTCGAAGAAAAAGATGCCAAAATAGCTAAGGGGCTAAAAGAGCTGGTAGAGATCAAAGAACATGCCGCGAAGCTCCAAAGTCGGGTTGACACATTGATGGTTAAGGGTAAGCAGGCTGAAATGGTCTCATGCCGTATTCAGGCGCTAGAAAGATCGGAGGGACAATTTCGATCTGATCTTTAGAATTGTAGAAATGAGTTGGAGCGCCTGAAACAAAAACTACTGGACAAAGATAATGAGCTAAAAGTAGCTCGAGAAAATATTTCTGCTTCGAAGGCTGCAGTGGAACACTTGCATGTAGCCTTACCTGCGAAGGATATGGAGTTTTGGGAGATGCAACGAAGATGTAATGATCTAAATAAGAGGGTGGCATGATTAAAGGTTGAACTGGCACATGCCAACGCATGTGGTAATAAAGTAGAGGCCGGAGAACGCTCGAGGGGGAGTAAGTTGGATGTTTAAATTCCTCTAGTCCGAGGGGATGTGGTGAGTTTATCAGGACGAATTTGAGAGCTAGAAGGTGACGTCGCTCGAATTTAGGGGCATGTACTGAGAGGTAATGCAAGCTTAAGGGAATGCCAACAGAAGTTGGATGCTGCTCTTATCAGGGGAAAGATTTTGGAAGGGGAAGTCAAGGCGAAGGAAATGGTGATGAAGAGGAAAAAAATTTATTAAAGGATATTCCGGCTAGGGAAGAGTTGAACGTAAATATTAAGACTTCGAGCCCAGGTAGTGGACCTGGAGGCTATGAACCTAGCTGAATAAGTTAAATATATAAAAAAAGTTGGAAGAGAATGTAGTACATGATGCTAAATTCGATATGGAAATGATTCATCAGATGAATTTGTATGCTAGATTGGAGTCACGCCTTGAGAAGGTGAGAGCAAAATTTGCAAGGATGGTCATACCTGATGCGTCACGCTCAGACCTTCTAAAGGCGATAGTTGCGTATTTTGTAGAGAAAGTAAAAAGACTTAAGTTAGAACGAGATACCTTGTCAAAAAGTCTGTCGGATAAGGGATGCATCTGCAGAATTAACATAGATCGAGGGAACGGCATGGCCTCCATGGAAACCGATTTGGGCCCTCGACCTGCTGACCTGATAAAGACCTGATAAAGAGGGGTAGAGTTGCTATAATCCGTGAACTGAATGTTCGACCTCTTGCTGTAGGGGGAAGCACGGCTGACATCCTTATTGTAGGGGGAAGCACGGCTGACATCCTATCAGCAGAAAATAATTTCTTATAATATGAATTTGACCTAAAAAATAAATAGTATCTGTCGCAGACACATTGAAATAGATGAAAGCTAGTATGACATTTGCCTTATCTTTGTGTCTGGTGGGGTCTTTGATATAAAACAAGTTTTTACGCTTGTTTCAATCGCATAAATAGGTTGAGTTAAACCAAGTTGAAACTTGATTGAGCTATAGAAATGTTGCAGACATATTGAAAGAGATAAAGGCTAGTATTACCTTTGCCTTATCTTATGCCTGGCGGGGTCTTTGATATGAAACAAGTTTCTACACTTGCTACAATCGCAGAGATTTAGTAGAGTCAGCCGAACCAAGTGTTATCCTTGATCTAGCCATTATAAATGACCCAAACAAGTTAAAAAAAGATTAAGACTAGTATTACCTTTGCCTTATCTCTTGTTTGGTAGAGTCTTTGATATACAAGTTTCTACACTTGCTACAATTGCAGAGATTTAGTAGAGTCAGCCGAACCAAGTGTAATCCTTGATCTAGCCATTATAAATGAACCAAACAAGTTGAAAAAGATGAAGACTAGTATTACCTTTGCCTTATCTCTTGTTTGGTAAAATCTTTGATATGAAACAAGTTTCTACACTTGCTACAATTGTAGAGATTTAGTAGAGTCAGCCGAACCAAGTGTTATCCTTGATCTAGCCGTTATAAATGACCCAAACAAGTGGAAAAAAATGAAGACTAGTATTACCTTTGCCTTATTTCTTGTATGGTAGTCTTTGATATGAAACAAGTTTCTATACTTGCTACAATCGCAGAGATTTAGTAGAGTAAGCCGAACCAAGTGTTATCCTTGATCTAGCCGTTATAAATGACCCAAACAAGTTGAAGTAGATGAAGGCTAGTATTATCTTTACCCTATCTGATGTTTGGTAGAATCTACATAAGTAGAGAGATGTTTATGAAAAACTTGGAATTTCATTGATAAGTTTAGAATTTACATTGGGTGGAGATGAAAATCTCACTTTTGGAATTGAAAAACAAAATAACAAAAACGAGAAAAAAAAAATGTAGTAAGACGCTTAACGATAGTACCATTTTAGTCGCCTAGTGTTCCAAGGATTCGAAATGGGGATTCCCTCTTCTGTTATGAGATAATAAGTTGAAGTAGATGAATGCTAATATTATCTTTACCCTATCTGATATTTGGTAGAATCTACATAAGTAGAGAGATATTTGCGAAAAACTTGAAATTTCATTGATAAGTTCAGAATTTACATTGGGTGGAGATGAAAATCTCACTTTTGGAATTGAAAAACAAAATAACAAAAACGAGGAAAGGAAATGTAGTAAGACGCTTAACGATAGTACCGTTTCAGTCGCCTAGTGTTCCAAGGATTCAAAATGGGGATTCCCTCTTCTGTCATGAGATAATATGATCCTAGGCCTGAGAGACCTGTGATAATGTATGGACCCTACCAATTGTTGGCTAATTTTCTAGCGTGAGGCTCTTTGTGATGTTGAGAAATTTTTATGAGGATGAGATCTTTGATTTGGAAGGTACGGCTTCTGACTCGATAATTATACGATCTGGCAAGCATATGATAATATTGACCTAGGTTAGCGATGACGCGTTCCCTGGTTTCATCTATCATATTGAGGTTGCAAGCTAACTCGAAGTCATTTTCCTTGTTAGTTAGCTAGGGGTCACGAACTGGATGATGATATTCAGAAGGAATGACGGCCTCAGTGCCATAAGCAAAGAGGAATGGGGTACACCCAGTTGATTGTCGGGGAGTGGTACGATAGGCCCATAGGACATGAGGCAGCTCGCGAACCCAATTACCTTTTTTTTCTGTGAGTGAAGCCGTTTTTTTAGTCCATCCACGATGGTTTTGTTGGTGATTTCGGCTTGGCCATTGCATTAAGGATAATAAGGATTGGATGGTGAGCAGACGATATTGTGGTGGTTTAGAAAGTTTACGACTTTCTCTCCCACAAATTAGGGCCCATTATCGATACGAATTAGGTAGGGGTACCCAAACCGAGTGATTATGTGGTTCCAGATAAAAGAGATAACCTCCTCTTCTCTGGTTTGACATAGTGGAACTGCTTCTACCCATTTTGTAAAATAATTTCGGTTGCTCTTATTGATGTGAAAGAGACTAGGGTTTTAATTCCTTACGGCCTCAATGCGCAGATGGTTCAAATGGTTGAAACCCACATGTTGCAGCATTATTAAGCATGAGGACCTTTCTAGAACAACTGCCTATGAGAAATTGAAGACATTTTTAGATGATGACAGGTCCGACCTTGGAGTAGTCCCACTATGTGGCTGCAGAGGGCATCCTTTTGTTCTTAAGGCCCCAAAATGGTCCAATCTTGAATATAAATAGGGGCCCAAGAAGATAACTTTCATCCTATTTAAAATTACCCTATCTAAAAACCAGGAAGAAGAAAAAAAACTTGGTCCTTATCTATCTTGACTTGGTGTGGTGTGGTTCTCTCCCCGAGTGGCTTCAGGCGGCCCTCGCAGGAGATAAATCTACTTTTGCAGTGGCCGTTGTTTAAATACTTTATGGTTTACCAATAATAATAAAAAAACTATCTTGACTCTAACGGGTATAGCTCTCTCTCTCTCTCTCCTCTGGCCACACATCTAGGTTCTCTCTCACCTATCTTTCTCAACTCTCTCCCAAAAGTCTTAACTCTTGGTTTTCATGTCTCCAACTGATTCCATAAATCTCCCTCTATTCAATTCTTATGTTAGTTTGTGAGAATTTTTGTTTTCACTCAGGTCTTTGAACTTTCATCGTAATTTTATTCTTCTTCAAATCATATATTAAATGAATTTCCTCCAAGGGTTAATATTATTTAAATTGTATCTATGCAAACGAATATTGGGACTGTGGTTTAATAAAGTTCTATTAAGGGTATAGGTTTTTATTTTCTTCGTTGAATTCTTCACAATCCACCAATTTTTGATTAATCTTAGTCAATCAATAACTCTCTCTTTGTTTGTACACAATTTAATGTCTCATTCGCCTAATTAGGCCATGTAAATTCCCAAACTCATTTGCTAAAAAATTTAATACAAAATTTGGGCATATATAAATCTGGATACGTTTCATTTAGTTTGAGATATTGTGGAAGATAATTTAATTGTACCTACTTTAAGTATTATTCAATTATGTAATATTGCTAAGGTCATTAAGCTTGAGAGTTTATTTGATCGAAGTAGTATTCAATTGCATACTATTGCTAGGTCATTAATTTGAAACTTTCATTTACTATTAGATAATGTGATAATGGTTAACTTTATGATATATCTTATAGTTTATCTTTCAGGGGATTTTGTTTTTGTTTTTTGAAATTTTGGTAGAGCTTCTGTATTTGAATTGTGTTCATTGTCTATATATGTCTATTTATGCATCTCAATAATGGCATAACATCTTTCTCATTCCGGTACTTCCAATTTGCAACATTAGAAGGATGCTTACAAAAAGGTGTTTTTCGGATATTTTTAATGAAAAAACTATGATGTTTTTTTTTTAAAATTAAAAAAAATTAAAAAAAACTATGATGTTTGTATAAGAAAAAAGGTAGTTTTGTAAAAATGAGGAGTTCCAACGTGCAAATTTTTTTTCTTCAGAAATTTGGCAAAAAAAAATGACAACGCTTACAAATATAAATATTATCATA
Organism: Kingdonia uniflora; assembly: GCA_014058105.1. Lineage (NCBI taxonomy): Eukaryota > Viridiplantae > Streptophyta > Magnoliopsida > Ranunculales > Circaeasteraceae > Kingdonia > Kingdonia uniflora. The sequence continues at coordinate 4,415,572 of JACGCM010002768.1, read as the reverse complement.
GGAGGACCCCATGCTTTGGGATTTTCCTTTGCCCCCCAAACCTCAGGGTCAGCCCTCAATGTTGGTATTGGATATTATGAACTGGAGACCAAAAAGAGTCTGATTGTTTTGTGAAGTAACCTTTTATGGTGTTGGTTATGGTTAGGGTTGAACGGAGACCAAAAAAACTGAGAAACATAACTGAACCGAACCATATTATACAAAATGGTCTAGTTTTTAGGAGTTTGGATTTGGTTCCTCTACAAAAGAAATTAAATCCCCGACTCATCCTTTTGACCCCTCTCAACCCTTTATTCGCAAGTGTTTTAACCATAGCCATAGTATCTATCACAAAGTTCGGCATTTTTGACTAAAAATTCGACGAATTTTGCAGAATTAAGGGATCCCCGCATAATACTGTGACTAATCTCCAACTTCGGCTGTTGCGCGAATATATCGCAAATTCGCCGTAAATTGGCCAAAACTAAATATTTGGCTCAAATCTTGAGGAGGAAATTTAAGATTTTGTGGAATTAAACCAAACAATTCGATATGAAAGAGGACCAACTCAAAATACAAAAACAGAGAGAGAGAGAGTAGCTGTTACAGACTTGCAAACCCTAGCTTGAAGTTTGAATTTGAAAGCTTTGATCTCCAACAAAGCTACGAATTGCAGCGGTACTTTAACTTATTGATTTCTCTCCTTTGCATACTATTTCTAATGGGTTTAAAATACTATATATGATTTTATTGTATCATTAAAGTAATCAGGTATGGGACTATAAGTTATCTAGTGAGAGAAAGGAGAGTTTGGGAATTGGGAGAGAAAGAAGAATTGGGGTTGTATAGAACTCTTAACTTTGTTCTATTAATTGAGGTTGGGTAACTTGGGTTGGGTAGAGAAAACAGTATAATAATTGGGGTTATATAGAACTCTTAACTCTAAACTCTATTATTTACATTGTGTTATACTTTATTAGTGTATTTTTAGATGACTCAACATAAATATTATGGTATTTTCTAGTTCACGATTTTTTCCCGAATCTCTGTCGGAACTTTCCCGAATTTTAACACTGAATGGACCACTCACCGATTTCTTCTCCTCCTCCTCAATTGATTTATCTAATGTACCACCATGAGGAAATTCTCCTCACAAGCAGCTTCCAACTCAAAAACAAAACAAAAAACCCTATAGATTCTAAATAAACAATCTTCTCACAAAATTACAAAAAAAAAAGAGTGGGGTTAAGTTTGAAAATCATAGCTACTGAATCCCACTCTGATTCAAACATACATAGCAATTAACAACTACAGAATGCAGACTAACAAACCTAAATACTACCAATAAAATTTAACTAAAATTGAATTAAAGAAAAATGGGAGAGGCCAAACCTAACTCAAGCACCCCAAATGCTCTTGAATATGAAAAACATCAAAGTAGAAATCATAAATTAGAACATCATAGTAACTTTAATCACCCTAAATGCTCCAAATCACAACACCCAAGTACAAATACAAGCTTAATTAGTAAAATCTAGAACCAGAGATCTCATACCTTTGATTAGGGTTTTGATTAAAGCAATGTTTATCACCAATTGCTGACATTAAACCCTAGAGTGAGATAGAGAAATAGAGTTTGGGGGTTTTGTAGTTTGAGCTTTGTTTGCTCATATTTATGATTTGTTAATTGTGTTTTGGGTTTTGACAAGTGTGCTAGTTAGAGCATCTCCAGTAGTTGAGAAAATGAGTGTGAGTTGGGTTTGGTGCCCACACTTACAACCGACACTATTCCCCTTCTAGCAGACAAAAAACTGAGTTTAAGTTGCTAGTGTGGCTATGCCAGAACTCAACCCGGTGTGAGAAACTCGGAATTTTAAAAATTGTACGGACTATTATACACCGCCTCAAACCACACTTTAAATTTCTCTTTATTTATTTATTTCTCTCTCCTCTTTAATCAAATCTTTGTTTCTTTCTCTCTCCTTTTCTCCTCTTCAACCAAACATATATTTCTTTATCTCGCCTCTTCTCTCTTCAACAAAAGAAAGAGCTCTCTATTAATTTTCTATTTTGGGTTTATTTAGTTTGAGAAGTAGAGTTGGGAATCATTGAACGATGTTTAACCATATAATCAAAATGGGGATAGAAGAACAAAGGAGAAAAATCGCAGAACAAAGTTCGAGCACATAAAGTTTCCATCCCTAAAGCAAGACTAAAGTGAAGAGAATGCCCTGTTATGTTGACGAAGGCGATTACAATGGCGAGAGACCCCCGTTGCAAGATTGATATTGTCGAGTCTACCGAGGAATAACATGGAGACAGGCCCCGCCATGAGGGTGTGTGACATGTGTAATGACACAGGGCTCAAAAGGAAAATAGCCCAAGAAAAAATATATTAAACCCAACCCAGTTCAGATTTGACAAGAAAACCAAACCCATTATACAAGGCCCAGAAACCAAATACCCAACTTCTCAAAACAATGCCTAGTACTATAAAAAAAATCTCTAAACTGCTAAATTTTTTATAGTAAAAAAGGCCAATTTTTTTTTCTTAACACAGGGACTTATAAGAGCCATGGCCGACCCTGCATGGAGAGGATTGATCTTGAGTAGGAAAAAAGTTGTTAAAGCTATTGGATAAGAGAACTAAAAGAGAGATTTTACTTCTTTGATGATTTCTGAGTATTTGAAACATTGGTGTTTGATTTAAGTTTACTTTTTTTAAGATTTTGGGGTGCTAGACAGTGATAAAATTGATAGATATAAATGGGTTTTGTGGTGGCTTTGTGATTACTTCACTTGAACTATTTGGGGTTGTAGTGGTGAGATTAGACATGGTTTTTGCTTTGTTTATATTCCTTTGTTTTGATCTCTTTAGAAACTCTCATCAAAACAAAACCCCTCCCTTTATTTTGATATGTTTAAGGTAACGTTAGTTTTTTCACCGAGTCAGACTTAGACCTCTGACTCAGACTCAAGTTTGTGATTTGGACTGACTGAAGTCACTTCGAGGTGTTTGTTTTTTTTCACTTAGATGAACTCAGACTCAGATGAACTCATACTCATATTTAATCACTTAAAAACTCCTCTCTCTACTCAAATCCAATAAGCCAGCTGAGTCGGAGATCTGAGTCTGAGTCTATTTTTGCTTCCCAAATGGCCCTCACCAAAAATCAAAAGAACCAAAACCAATTCTTCTCCTCAGCTCCTCCTCGAACTATGAAACTCCAACTCTACTTCAGCCTCCATCTCAATCAAAATTTATTACTCAACACAGTAGAGCTCCTTAGATAGCAAAAGAGTGATTTCGATTTTGATTTTGATTTTGATTTGATGGAGAGATTGTAGAAAATCTTCTCTGGAGCTGGTGGTATGGGAGTCCACCCTCCTCGATATTCACCTCTTCTTGATTCGTCTGAGAAAATTTACATCTCGTCTCTCGCGCTACTGAAGTTGCTCAAACACGGTAACAATCGATCTCTTATTTGCATTGTTTCTCGTTTAGTTTCATTGTTTTTAGGTACCCCATTGTTTAAATTCTAGGTTTTGTGTATTGTTAAGTATAAAGTTAGGGTTTTTATTTTTGTTGTTGGAAGTCATAAGATGAACCTAATTGTGTAGTTTAGCGTAAAAGAGATAACGAATACCATTAACTATAACTATCTTATAGGAGGGGAGGGGCAATTCTTCAATATTGTCGAAGAACGATGATTCCCAGTTAAGCTATATACCAATGAAATGCATTAGGGTATCCTCAGCTTATTGTGTATGGTAGTGATGAATTGAAGCAATTTCAAGCTTGATTGTTACTAATTTTGATATTGTCTTCATCGTTGAAGGCTCCATTGGAAATGGAGAAAGGCAAGCAAAGAATAATGATTTCGGGAAGGAGAAGGTTGAAACACCTCAAAACTATGCAGCTGCTTTAATGGATTTTATTGGATTTTATTAGTCCCCTTTTGTTTTTAGAGTATTTAGGGAGCTAAATTGTGGGATAATAATTTATGGGGTGATTAAGAGTTTTTTAGTGTAGTTTTGAGTGGGTATGTGTTCGTTTTGTGTTGTGCATCGATAGCCTGGTCGAGTAGTTTGTACTGAATGTGTAAGTCTGGCTATGGGTGATTACAAGCTTTGGTCTTTGGGCAATCTCTTACATTCCCATGAATTGGATATGGAGGTGTGGTTGAGTAAGGCATGTGGTCTAGTATTTTGGCAGAGTCTAGGCATAAATAGAACAGTGAATGGATGGGATGAAGAAGTCAATCTGCTTGTGAAGCTGGAAGCCCTTGATCCTGTAAAAAAGGGGATTGTTAGAGTGAATTTTGTTGCTACTGTGTACTTTATATGGGAAGAAAGAAACTTAGGAAAGATGCTCCAATTGTTAGAGTTCTATCTGTATGTTGTTCTATTTAGGAAAGATGTTGCAAGTACTTTCTATGAATCTGCTTTGTTTTGATTTTTTTTATGATAGTTTGTTTGTTTGAATTTGTGTTCTTAGAAGTTAGTAGTTTGATCTGAGTGCACAAGTTTAGAAATCAATCACTATTACATGTTTTATGAAATGGGGTCATCTAAATGGAGTTCCCCAGATAAAAGTTCAAATTTTTAATCTGAAAATCCCTTGGTTCCAATTTTCAACTAAGGTAAAAGAGAATAATGTATATGGAAAAGAATAGGATTTAGCCCCCAATACTTGATATTAGTGTGAGATGCAGGTCCATAATAGAATTTATGGCCTTAAATACTGCGGTTATACGATGTTTTCAAAAAGATCCTTCTGTAAATAATGTCAGCTCCAGTGAATTCATTTCTAAACTGCCTAGCATTTCTTCTATCCACACATGATAGACAGTGGTTGTAAAAGCAATCTCAAGGATTTAGCCTATGGTTGAATCAGCAGTGCTTTGTTGACAATCTATTAGAATTCTGCCTTCCAACCACCAATATCTCTTGAGTAACCAATGCTATTAATGATGTTAGACCAAATGTATTTAATATATGGGCAGTTGAAGTATATATGGTCTCTATTCTCCTATCTAGCTTTACAGAAAGAACAATATGAGTTCTCAAGTTTTACATTTATTGTATATTCTAGTTATATATTTTGACTGCATTTGTTATAAGCTAGGTAACAACGAACACGGATGCGGGTGCCGGTGTCGGATACGGGTACGGGTTGTCGGACACGGCGACCCAAAAATATGTAAAAATGGGGACACGGCTGTAAAAATTAAATTTCTTATTTTCTACTATGCTTATGTTGGCTACTTAACCTATCTAACACACTTATGGGTTAATTTACAACATATTTTTACGACTAATAACAAATTAGTCCCAACACTAATGGGTTATATTAACTTATGGGTTAATTTACGACTAATAACAAGCAAAAAACAATGATAGTAGTTAGTATGGTTGAATAACATGTATAAGAATTGAAAATTTTCTAAAAGCTATGTCAAAAAGGCTATGATCTAAGCAAAAAGTGTCCGTTGGAGTGTCTACACGAGTGTCGGTGTGTCCGAGTGTCCGACACGTTTGGACACGATTTTTTTTGGAATATGGAGTGTCCATGTTACATAGGTTGTAAGCTTGTTGTGAGAAATAAAAGAGATTCTACGTGTTGAAAGCTTGTTCCAGATTTTCTTATATATTTATGTTTTGTCTATCTACCTAGAATGCTTGCTTTGTCCATCTATTTATCTGTAGCTGCAGTAAAGGGGATCTGTTTATGCATAAGAGTACTTTAGAGTCCATCTGTTTATTTGTTTAAACATAAAGTACTTTACAGTCCATCTGTTTATCTGTTTTGTTAATGTTGTGTAATGCAACACTAATCTTACCTAATAATAGATAAAAGACAAACATGCAGCCTATTTTGAAAAACATGAGGAATATATATATAGCTTTAGTTCATCAAGCCCTCTTTTTAGTGATTGTCAAAATACCTACATCTCTAGCTCATAACAAGGCTTGATAGATCATCTTTAACCTTGCACAAGGAATTTAGTCAACAAAATACAACTAGGTGATTTGGGTAGTGATGGTGGTGGTGGTGGACTCCAATCGGCTTTCACACAAGATAGTCCAGTAGTACTACCTTCCACTTCAACTATCTCTGCATCTATCTGCTCGTGGCCTACAATGGTCTAAGGGTTATTTTATAACTTTTAGATCACAAGTAAAAGAAGATCTGGTAGATGAACTGGTAGAAGAAGATCTGTAACTTTTTAGATCACAAGTCCTTGAAATACCACAAAAACTAAGGGTTCTTTTGTGGAAGATAATCCAAATATGTACCTGGTCCTTTGTCAGTGCTCTTCATTGTTCTATACATCTGCAATTACAAGAAGAAGAAAATATGGAAAATTAAAAAGAAAAAAAAAACACTCTCTTAGACAATACGAATTAAGATTAGTCCTTGGATACCCTTTTAAGCATAGAGTAATTTAGTTAATATAGGGTTATAGGGCTTATCTGTTTATGCATAGAGTACTATAGTTAATACTTTACCTGTTTGTCTATGATTATATCATTATATGCTATTCTATTTATTTGTGCAGTAGTACCAAATCTACTGACCATACTGTTATGTTTATCTGTTACAGTCAAGAGGATAAAGTTAGTGGTGCACAAGCTAGAGGTGCAAAGCTATAACAAAAACTCATAATATGGGAAGTGGACCCTCCACCCAGCAGACAGTTCAACCATTGAAACCAATGGAGTTGGTCCAATCTCTGATATATGCATTCACTTCTCAAAGAACAAGTTTTACTTCTGTTAGCAATGACAACACCACTTTTAAAGTTCTGAAGGTATTTATGGATATGGTCAATTCATATAGATCGATGATGCACTATTATTCAAAGGTTTGAAGTTGTTGGGAGGAAAAGATGAGCACAACTACAAGGTGATCTTTCTGGGGCTTGAGCCAGAGCGTCGTCTTGGTTTCCTTAAAACATTTTTAAGTTGATTGGAACTTATTTGTTTGCGTATTTGTAATAACTCTTAAGACTGATATTTTCTTATTTCTATAAACTTCAAACAAACGCTAATCTTTATTTTATTTTATGAACCAATGTATTTGTGTTTGCTATATATACAGGTTCTTTTCTATGTATGCCAATGTATTTACATTATAGGAACCAATGTATTTGTGTTTGCTATATATACAGGTTTTATTCCTATGTATTTATATTTTAGGAGCCAAAGTATTTGCGTTTGCTATATATACAGGTTCTTTTCTATGTATACCAATATATTTGTGTTTGCTATATATATAAGTTATTTTCTATGTATACCAATGCATTTGTATTATAGGAACCAATGTATTTGTGTTTGTTATATATACAGGTTCTTTTTTATGTATACCAATGTATTTGTCTTTACTTCAAACCATTGTTAGGAACCAATATTTGTGCTTACTCTATATAAATGTTCTTTTTCATGTATATGTAGTGTTGACATTGGTGACAAAGGGGTGGTGGTGGTGGCATTGGTGATGGATAGGTGGGGGTGTTTGTATGTTTGTTTATAAGTTAAGATGGGTATTTTAGTATTTGCCTATTTTAATCAGATCTAGCTAGCCAAAAAAAAACACTCCAAAGCATCCACTCAAATAGTAAACACCTCTAAGTGGACTTAGATCAAGTCAGACTCAGACTCAGACTAAGATAAACTCAGAGGCAAAAAAACAAATGGCTCCTAAGCTCCCTCTTTTCCGTAAAATTTGCTCATCGCAAAATTTAAAAATCTGCGCCAAAAATATCTTCTTCCACATAGGCAACAAATAACTGCTGGGAAGGTCGAGTGTAGGTTGGCTTTGTTGGACATGACAGGGTGGGAGAACCCTCCCAACCCACACCCAACTGCTAGAGATGCTATTAAGAGCTCCAAATGTTAATTGCGCCATGACGCCTAACTAATAACTGTTAGGAAAGGTCCGACCTAGGTGGGACCCAAATCGGATTGGGGTGTCACCACCTCCTAACTTAGCCAGCAAGTTTGGGCTTGTTGGAGAAAGTTTTAGAAATAGCTACTTCTATATATATATATGTATTGTATGTGCTGATTACTAACTATCTAGGATGTTAGATATATGTATTATTCTTATGATGGTGATTTGATGTAGAATAACATGATGAATCTCTTATTTTTATGGGCTAATATAGGGTGTTTTAGGGATTTATAAGTGCTAATTTTAAAATATTAGGGTATTAAAAGGCTTATTTTGCTATATTTTCCTATTTTCTAGGGTGTTTACAAGTTTTGACCGATTAATATAAATATTTTTTGTGATTATGATTCATTGTACTCTCCCGAGGGGGGAGGTATCTATTTGTACTTTTTATAGCCCTAGGGGGGCCAGAACTGCCACCGGAAGCGGCCCAACGGTGAGTTTTAATGCTGAAGACACAGTGATAGCATCACAGGGGTGAGACCTATGTATGAGTCACACACTAGAGTTTCCTTATGTATAGTGATGTCACAAGGGCAGCCCACATGAAAGGCACGGTAGGCAGACCCAGGTGCTCGGTAGACTAGGGTTCCCACACGCTTACACAAATAGGTACACCGATGATGTCATCGGGTCAGGCCCGCGACACGTGTTGCCAGGACCACAACTGACGTGGTAACGTGAGGACCACACGCTGACTCAGTAGCATGGACCCACCGAGGTGCTGACGTGGCAAGGTCAGTTACTACCATGTGTTAACTCAGTAAACCTCATAGTTGATGTGACATGGACTACACCATCCTAACGTGATAGTGGACTCTACCAATGATGTGACAGAGTCCATATCTGACATGACAGTGAACCCTACATCTGACGTGCCAGAGCCTACTGATGATGCGGCAGTGGTTCCACTACTGACGTGGCATGGATACATTACCAAAATTATTATTTTTGCCGCATGTTAGTCATACGAGTAGACCGGCGAACCACACACGAGTCACGTACCGAAGGCACAGTCATACGTTCAATCGTACAAACCCATGCCAAGGGCACAAATAGAATGCCAAAGGGCATACCACCGTGCTACCGTGACAACTGTGCCATCACGTGCTTAGAGAGTGCAGCTGATACATCGAGGGTGTGTGAGCCACGTGTCATGGTGATGGACCACTTCAGACTTGATCTAGTTTAGCAAATCAGATCAAATCTGATCCAGGCTCAATCATATTTGGTCAAATTTTTGAAATAAAAATAAAAATAAAAATTTAATTTAATTTCTTTTCTTTCTTTTAGGATTCAACCCCGAAGGGATCCAATTTTTTTTAAATTTTTTTCTAATTTTTTTCAGAAAAAATATATTTTTATTTCTTAGGATGAGTACCTGCTAGTTTTCTATGACCCTACATATATAAGATATATATAAACACTTGCTAATACCTATTTATAGTTTCTTACGACAACTTTATATGATATTAAATATATGCCCTAGAATACTTGTTATTATGATCAAATATTTGAAATAATACTAAACCAAAATAAATACTAAGATAAGACTGAGAGTCATAATTGAATAACACTAATGTCTAGGACATTACTTGGGGACCAATTTCGAATTGATAAAAGTCTTGTTTTTAAAAACATGGATTCTTAGGAACCAATTTTTCGTATCTAAGTACTATTAGATATTATTTGATAACATCCAGAAGTACATAGACACTAATGGCAATCTCTTACACTTCTAGATAGTTAGTTCAAGATAGGCTTAAATCTACCTATCTTTGGAACTCAACAAACTTTGGGCAAGTGACCACTGTTATTCAATCTGCATGAACAAACAACACCTCTTAAGGAGATGATCAAGTCTAGTTCAAGATAGGCTTAAATCTACCTATCTCTTACACTTATAGATAGTTAGTTCAAGATAGGCTTAAATCTACCTATCTTTGGAACTCAACAAACTTTGGGCAAGTGACCACTGTTATTCAATCTGCATGAACAAATAATACCTCTTAAGGAGATGATCGAGTCTAGTGCATACACACTATCTCCTTAAGACAGATTCGCCCCTTTGCAAGAATATAGGCCTCTGTCTCCCAAGATACAACGAGCAGTCCTAGAGAGAAGAAAACACTTCTATCTCTCTGCCAAATAAACCTTGATTGCGTCTGTTTTCTCTCTTGAAAATGACTAAAAAAAAAACTCTAAAAACTGATTAAAATAAATGAAGACAAAGTTGGGTTATATAGAGCATAGGTGACTATTTACCAAGGGTCACACCTCAAGTCAGTGCCTCTTCACCAAGAGTCACACCTCAAGTCCGTGCTTCTTCACCAAGAGTTACACCTTAAGGTACGTCTGTTGGAGACAACCCAACTCACACCTCAAACCCAAAAAAGTGACTAAGTGTTCTAAGGAATCCCCATGAGCCTATGGCCCCAAGGCCCAATCATAGACTTATAATAATAAGCGAGTTCCTAGGTCGAGCAAGCCCATAGGTAGCCCATGCACCCAAGCTAGTTTGCACACATGGGTCGCACATGTGCGTACGACCCACCAACTCTCATACACATCATAACAAGTTAATTATTAAACTTACTTATATAGTAGAGTTGAGCTTTCCTGATATCCAATGTGGGACTAAACACTTAGTTCTACCATTCAAACCAAAAAGAAAACCAAAGCATCCGATGTATTTTTCAACAACCACTTGTTTGTTAAACATTAAATACCCCTTTATATTTATAGCAAATAGGTCATTTGGCTAGAATATACAAACCTTATAAGAATTTTTGGGCTTATAACACCTTAGTAGTAAGATAAGGATCGCAATATCGAGTGGTTTTGAGTATCTATCTTGGCTAAGACTATTAAAACGCATCTTAAGGTTAAGATTGCCATTTTACAAGATAAAGTTGAGATTTGATGCTTAATAGGATCTCATGAGTATAAAGCCATGAACAAGGTTCACTTGCAAGTAATGATTGAGAATCATGCACTTCATTGCACTATATACTATGAACTGCAAGTAATGATTCAAAATCATGTACTTAATATGATTTCATGAATAATAAAATATGAACAGGCTTTACCTACAAGTAATGAGAATTGCCTTTGTGTTAGAGATATCTATCAAGTACAACTACTGGTATTGATTTACATGAATAATAGATGTTGGCAAAACTCAGAATAATGAGTATCTCCCATACTACAACTCTATCTTGGTGCCAACAAACTTAACCTGTATGGATACTGTGATCCATCTACCACTGCAGAATCTAGATAAAACTATTGTTAAGAATAATGAGTCTTTAATCAACAAGGCTCACACTTTGTTTGCACCCTCACTACCATATTTAAGAAGATCTAAAAATGGAATATCTTCCTATTATACTATTATAGGACTGCGACCAAATTTTTATTCGACAATGTAACTCCACTATGATGTTATGTGGAGAAATTATTGAGGTAGATAAAGATATTGAGAATATTTTGTTAACTTTCCACGCTTCAATATTGTACTTCTAAGGCAATATTCGTTAGTAAAAGTTTATTGCACACGCTGACCTGATTCAAGTTTTCTCATCTCTTTGCAAAACAATGAACTGTTGGTTGAGAACTATGAGTTATTGGTTAAGAACCGCAAGCTCATTCCTACTAAGAGTAAGCATGTGGTCGAGTCGTACAATATTAGGTTTAGTGATAGGGGAAGGTGCAGACAAGGTCGTGGCCATGGGTAGATGAGAGGTAATAACAACGACAAGATTAAATTTCCAGCCATCAGTAACCAGAGGCAAGATGAACAAAAAGTTTACCAATGGACCAAAATAGAATAGAAAAAAATTCAAAATAGGATACGAGATAGTCGGGCACTGGGCACGGGATTACAAGGTACCTTAGACAATCTAAGGAGATTATCCCCGAATTTATCACGTGATTACAGTTGGCGCAGACCCCCGCTACAGTAGAGTCTGTTGCCTTAGATTTCTCTCAATATACTAATGCAGCTTTGAATCAAGTTCTAAGAGTGATCACAGCAGCAGAGTCTTAGTAGATGAGTGATGTCACTTAGAAAGCATAACCAAGTAGTAACTTTACCTATTGCGTAGTAGTAGTTTTACTTTCTTAGTACTATCTTTGATTGAGTTGGAAACTCTTAGCATGTTAGGAAGCTCATGACATGTACTAGTTCGGTATTAACTTCTATGAGATCGTTCTTTGATTTTTATGAGAATTAATTGTTTGAGAAGTAGTTAAATTCGATGTATAATCGTTAATCTACTATATACAACCTGCCTTATGGATTTACTTGTACATATATAGAGCATTCACCGATAATAGGATGAGTGGCGACAAAGGCCTAAGAGACAGTAGTACCATGCATTCGATCCTTTTGAAATATGAACATATTTTTATCTCCGACCTTGTGTATCGGGGATGTCACAAATATTATAGGCGCGACTAATGTGATAAAAGGCACTGGGAGTGTCACACTATTACTTCCTAACGGTACGATATAAAGTATTTAGTTTATTTTATACACTAGTAAATTCAGCCGAATTTTACTGAGTTGTAGGGATATACATGATAATGGTTATCACGTAAGATGACAGGGGAAAATTATAGCTAGGTTATATGCATTACCTCAAAATCTAAAAGTTAGAACACACTATTAGAACGGTTTCCAATACACTCCTCCGAGCTAGAGTAATGAGGAGGATTATCATAAATATATTAAAAGGAGAAAAGATCTAGAGAGTGTACGTGTAATGGTTGCTTTCAAGAAAAGTCGATTATTCATCCTAGTATGACCAAGGTGGAGTAGGACCTCCAACCTTTTCTCCAACACATTTATGGGGACACATATGGACATATCCATCCACATAGTGGCCCACTTGAGTATTTATGGTCATAATAGATGAATCCTGGAGATGGTCTTACATTTCCCTATTGTTAATAATTAGGAATTTAATGTTAGCACAACTTCTCACTTAGATTATTTGATTGCAGGTTCAGTTCTGGGATCAACTGATCAAGTCGATACGACTTGATGGAGCTGATGGGTTTACCTCACAGGCTTTTGATGATAACTATACCACTAATATGATAGTTGATTGAGTATCGAGAGTACCCCATTCCATACCCAACTCGGGTTGGTGAAGAACCTAATCAAGTGATTGGAGCTAATTGTTAGGCCACTACTATTTTATTTACAGCTTCTAGCTAGTATGTGAGCCATGCATTCTTGCTTCCCGTAGCATTGATTAGGATTTGCCTGATAGTGAATCATCAACTATTTGCAAAACAGCTAGTAACTAGGTGGGATCCTAGTATCGCCTTTCTGTGCACATTGGTATGTACCTTGTAAGTGTCGAGGACCTCTCTGCAACACATGAAGTTAGGTCCCAACGTTAGTCAAGTATTATGTGGGTTGTGATTCGCATCTATCACTAGATATTTGAAACCTACTGGTGACGTATTTACTATGAGGCAAATTGTCACTTTGATAAAGCGATATTCCTAGCATTGGGGGGAGATATGACAATAAATGTTGAGGATGTTTATAAGATTAATTGGAAAATACTATTGTTATCTCATCTAGATCCCTTTACATAAGTTAAGTGACAATGAGGTCCAATAGATTCTACACTTACAATAGGTCACAAATGAATTGCTAGACACATTCATAAATACTGTTAAAGTGGCGTAGGTGTATGTTGGATTTTTAATACACTTGGTTAAAAATGGTTTTATGAAATTAATTCTTGGTTATCCAATCTACAGATATTTTCCTTTTTACTTTAGTCCCACATTGGTGAGATAAACTTATATGGAAAGAGATAAAACCCAAGGTACACTTTAAACTGATATGCAAATAGTATAAGAGGGAGTGCATAATGGTGAGTATGTAGGGGTAGGTTTTAGAGCATCTCATACATGGATCCATCCTTCGGGCGGCCTGGTAGCCGGCCGGCTTGGGCTTGGGTTTGGACATGGGCTCGGGTTTGGGTTTGGGCAATTGGCACTTCTGGCTCTAGAGTCCCAGGGGGCTCTTGGGTCTTGGGATAGGCCTTACGTAATCTTTTTACTTAAAGTTCAAGGATATTTTTGTAAATACAAAACTATAATTACTATATTTTAATTAACTTTATAACTCCTGTAACAGACAAAACATTTGTTATAACTCCTGCCCATATTTATTTTATACAATTATATTTATTTCATAACTTATAAAATTGTTTTGCTCATATTAATTACTAGCCGTTGTAGAATTTACCTATAAAAGGGAATGAGCTCCCCACTATTTTACGCACCAAAAAATACAGTGATATCTCTCTCTCTAGTTTTTAAACTATCAATTTTATTGCTCTTGCTTTCATCTGAGAAATTGGTGGTACGACCAAAGTACAACATGATCAGTTCCGCCACGCTTGTAGTGTTTCATGCTTGTTGTATCCTAGGGAACAACCGATCGTTACATTACTGGTACATCTGGGCAGATCGGGAAATTATTCTTAAAGAGTGGGTAACCCACACCTCGAGCTTCATACTCTTTCTATTGTAGTTGTAATTCCAGTCCATTTATGTATCTACTTCTGTCCAAATTTAGTTCTAGACTCAGTTCAGATCCAGAGATTCACTATTTACTCATTATCAGGTGATACTAAGCCATTATTTTCCAACAGTATATGTACCTATAAGTAATACACTTGCATAACTGAATGTTCTGGGGGAATTAGTATGCATCCCATAAACTAATCTAAAACTTGCGCTTAATATGGAGCACAGTTGGAAAAAAGAATTATGAGCCGGGGAGAGGTAGAATAATGGACAAATATGGCTAATGGTGCAGTCGGTTCATTGAGGATAGAACCATCCATCGACGTGACAATAGTAGCTATGCGAACATTTGATGCATTACAGGACAAGCTCAGGGTGGCTCATATGTATGATAATAAGGATATTTTTATCTATTAAAAGTATGTAATGACATAACGTAGGATCTTTTAGTAGTAATTTGTCAACAAGATATTCATATTCGTTATTGTACTCGCCATCAAGGATTAGGATTCAGAACCACTTATTATAAATGATTGTGTATTGCTGTACATTGGCCAAAGTGAGTGTCTAAAATCCAGGCGGAGCCAAGCTTGCTAGTATAATACGAAGTGATGCCATAAGAGCCTATCGGTTACAAATGGGAATTAGTACAAAAACATAATGAACTCGAAGATATCATTAGATCAAGGTAAGACTAGTTCCCTATGATCTCTCTCAGAGACCTGATATTATTTACGAAGAGACCTGCTCTTTGATTATGGGCGCTATAAAGTTTCGGTATAGGATCAGTCTGACAGTTGTTGAGGACAAGCTAGACATGCGTCTTATTTGGTTACCGCGTATCTATATGAGAAACTAGATATAAATATTTATGTGATCCTACCCGAGGGGTATAAGCTTTTGGAAGTAATTGAACCCAACGCACGAGGTTCATACATAATAAAATTGGATAAGTCACTGTTGGCTTAGAGCAATAAGAGCTTAAGGGATACAATAAGCTGACTGATATTTAGAGGTTGGGAACTTTGCAAATAGTCTTATTTATCCATGCATTCTCATTAAGAGCACAAATATTGGCTTAAGTCATCATAACAGTGTACTAAATAATTTGAATATCATCAGAACTCTGGGAGAGATTGTGTGAGTCACCGAATACCTTATCTAGGAATTATAGTTACTTTGCTTTACTTAGCCAGGTATGCTAGACCTGATATCTCATTCGTAGTGAACTGGTTGGCTTGTCATAGTTCTGTTCTTACCCAAAGGCAATGGAATGAGATCAAACATATTCTGAGGTATTTGATTATACGAAAGATTGAGGTCTGTTATACCTAAAAAATGTTAAGCGTAAAATTATAGGGTACGACGATACAGGATACTTGTCAGACCCATATATAGGCCATTATGAGATGGACTATGTATTTATGTATGTGATACAACAAATTCTAAGAGATCGATGAAGCAGTCAATGGTTGCTACATTCTCGAACCACTAAAAAATTATTACACTTTAGGAAGTTGGCAGATAATATTTTTAGTTGTACTCCATGATACATCACATCAACTAAAATTGTGATATATGTTCTATCTAGGATAAACTAATAACTATTTATGAAGATAACGTGGCTTGTGCATGATTCAAGTCAAAGACAGATTTGTCAAAGGTGACAGAACAAAGTACATTTTACCGAAGACCTTTTACACTTATGATTTATAGAAAGAAAATGGGATTGACATTATTTAAACCCATTCAGAAGACAACTTAACAAGACCTATTCACGAAGACTATTTCAACACCTACGTTCAACAAGATGGTATACAGAATTGGCATGCAAAAGTTTATATTCATTAATATCTCTGGGAGATATATCTTGGGGAGATCGATGCAAGGAAAAGTAATCTCATCTTGACGTTGACATATGTATGTTGTACCTTTTTTCTTGATAGTGTAGTTTTTGGTCCCTGAGGTCTTTTTCTAACAGGTTTTGATGAGGTAACATATACGCGTCCACAACCCATACAAGGCATATGATTGTACTCTGTCCTTGCATAGATTTTTCCTATGGGGGTTTTGCTTGGCAGAGGTTTTGACAAGGCAAATCGTCTTGATATGGAACACCCCAAGGGAAAGTATTAGGAAAGGTTCAGCCTTCGAGGGTATAATGTCCAAATTTTGTAGTTGCTCGAAATAGGTCAAAATTAGCTCTTGCACTAAATGTACCTGTGATACGAATGAGTATAAAAGAATGGCACAAGTGATTAACATGGAAACCTTTGAATAGGTTAAAACCACAACCTCTATTTGAGGATTTAGTAACTGTAACTTTATAGCTTGAGGCTGATATTTCATTACTACTTTATGGTTTGGGTTTCTCAGTAATTGCTGGTTGTGAATGATGACTGCTTTGGAACTCCTGCCTTGCATTAAATGTGTATCCGCTATAAATATTGTTGATGCGGTATCATCTGTTAGCTTTGTGAAAGTACTATTTCTTTGGAAATACTATGTGGTTTTGCTTGTTTTAAGAATGGTGACAACTAGGCACCAAGTATATGAAGTAAGGGTGCTTGCTAAAGTACAAAAGCTCCAATTACGATATTTTGGTAACCAACCTCTGGATATGCCCACTCCCATACTGGTGCCGCCGATATATCATAGGATGATGAAGGAGGAAGCAGTAGGGGCTGATAATAGCTACTATCAAATGTGGCAGTTCCACTATTTGATTCTGTTAGGTAAGCAGCGTCGGGTGTCTTTTTCTACTTTAAGAGGATAATATTCAAAAGGCGAACGAGGAAGCCGGTGTACGTACCAGGATGTACTGTCATTATCCTGTGAGGGATTGGGCTTTGTAAAAGTAGAATCATTCTTCTTTATCTGCCTTCTGAGGGGGTGGAGGTTACGGAGGAAGAGACGGGGGCGGAGGTTACGGAGGAAGAGACGGTGGTGGTGGTAACATATTGGAAATATGCTTATAGTCTTTGGATTGGAAACATGCCTCTGTTATGAACATCTTTGTTTTCTTGAAGGAGTATTTCATGTTGGAGAAACATATATTTTGGAGTAGAAGTACTGCTGATAATTGTAATATATTATAACTTGTAGATCGATTTGTAGGAAGTCTCTGAAATATTATGCTTTATGTAAAGTATTCTGTAAGGAATTTTTGAGCTAATAAAAAATATATTTTTACAGTAATTCTATTTTGATATATCGAACAAGAAATTAGCATCGGAAATTTTGATAGGTCGATCTATGTGTGATGGAAATTGTTAAATTTAGATGTAACAAATATATGCCTCGAACTGAAAGAAACTTATTCGATCGAACTACAATATATCATTGTTGAGGAGATGTTGGGAAACTAAAAATCGAGCTGTGTGTAGATGTGCGAATGAAGGTAAAAACATGTGTAATAAAGCTGTGAATTGTGTTAAAAAATATATGGTCGAATAAACATATGCAATGATCTCAATGTGAAAAGATATAATCGAATAAATTGTTAGATTGATTTAAGGGTTTTCAGTTATGGAATGGAGAGATTGATGCTCAACATGCTATTAACTGAATGGTGGGGATTGTATGGACCTTGATCTGTTAATAATTTTAGCATTGTGAGTTGGAGAGGAGGAAAAATGGTGAGGACTCGTTCTCAGAGGGCTCGGCATGCGTTAAAAGGGCACTGAAGTTCGGGTGAGAATATTTAGGTGCTTAGACTATGATGCCAATTTACCTGAATCTTCGGCATAACTTTATGGGTTGACTCTGAGGGCAAGGGAGAACGAGGTTGGGCGTCACTTGTGGTGTGAGATATTTTGTGAATTGGCCGCTCAACCTGAAGCTCGAAAAACGGTGGTGAAGAAAATTTCTCTGGAAGAAATAGCTGATGAAGATGAGAGGATTGCTGGGAATGAATTGATTAGGTATGGCACTCTAGGGTATCTTGGTTATTTTATTTGTGACTGACTATGTTTGAGATAACGAACTTCGTTAGTTTTAATAAATCTAAGTAGAATAAAGGGAGAATACTTCCTTTTGAATTTGTTCCTTATTTGTAGTGAATGTTGTTGCAAAGAAATATTTGAATTTTGAAATGTTACAACATTCACTACACAATTTTAACAAAATATCACAGACTTGGTCTGTGGTAAAATACTATTTTCTATGGACTAAGGTTATGGTAGGGTCTGTATTAAAATGGGTGTGGCAATTTTTTTGCCATGAACTTCCTCCGAGCTTAACGCACTCTTTTGCCACAGATTTAATCTATGTTTATTTTTATTGTCATAGATATAATCCGTATTATGAGACAAGGTAAACCACAAACTCTATTGGTGGTTATATATTTACCACAAAGTAAGTCCGTGGCTAAATTTTTTTAGTTAAAAAAAAAACAAACATAAATATGGAAATTGCACCTGCTTATCATTTTAAGTACTCTAACAATACACCTGATGCACATGTAGTTATGTACTAGATCTTATATCTTGTTATAATATTTCAATGCTTTATTAAAACGATAGTTAATAACTCCTTTCATTCATTAATAAGCAATAAAACATCAATGTACATTAGTTTGCATAATGGTAGAAAGAGAAAAAGAGTAAAATAACAAAATATAATAAAGAAAATGACGATCTCTTCAAAGGCAAAAGGTTTAAAGGATATAGTTCCTGTCAGGATGAGGACAAAAGAAGTTCTGGTCCAAGAATAGGAAGCCGCCTACAAATAAGTAACATAGCAAATCAATTATGAAGCTTAAACACAATAAAATTTACCTCTTCAATGTATAAAAAGAAGAATTTCGCAAAATCTATAAAAGTATAGAAGAAAAATAACCTATGAGATGGATAAAATATTAATAGAAAGACATTTATAACATACTTGTTAATAGCCATAGTAAATTTGAAACCGACAACCAGACCAAAAAATCATGTGGATAAATCATGCTATGCAACATGACCAAAAAATTATGCGGATAAATAATCTAAGGGATATTAATTTATGTAGGATTATAACATAAATAAAATTTCTTAGTCAGTTTGGTACGACGCAACTTCTGGTCATGTTATATAGCAATTCAGATTTCAAGTTACCTGTTTATGATCAAGAATGCATGACTGAGTTAGTTCAAAAAAACTTAATGTACTCGAGTACCAAGAATCCAGTTCTGAGTACAGTTAAGGAATTCTCGAGCAGTAGAATGGCTCAAATAACAACTAAATTTAAACTATCGTTGTTAAATTAATTCTCGA
Organism: Kingdonia uniflora; assembly: GCA_014058105.1. Lineage (NCBI taxonomy): Eukaryota > Viridiplantae > Streptophyta > Magnoliopsida > Ranunculales > Circaeasteraceae > Kingdonia > Kingdonia uniflora. The sequence continues at coordinate 4,395,823 of JACGCM010002768.1, read as the reverse complement.
GCAGTTATGGGATATTGAATTTTCAGTATATTTTTAATTAATTGGATAATCGGTGTTAAATTGTTTGAAGAAAATCATTTTAGAGCAATTTCTAAATCACAGTCCTTATATTTTGTATGTATTTATATTGTAAGTAAGGCAACCAAAATAATAAATTGAATACATATACGAATTTTAGTTAATCTCTCAATAATCTGCTAATGTAGGCTTTAGCCTTTACTTTTAGGTACCTAACAACTTTCCCTAGCTATTATTGACATCATTACGGCCAATTATATGTACAGTATTTAGAGCATTCTAAATTTGATGGAACATCTCAACTATAGTCCGAAAATAAACAATGATATGAGTAACTATCAAAATTTTGACTAAGTGTGTTATGATAGGACATTGAATAATAAAAATTACTTACGAAGTAACCAACTAATTTATAATCCTTACCACTCCCTATATATTCCTAGAGTTTCTAGTTAAGGTAACTTGATTCTTTAGTACAGTCATTTTGTGATTTGAGAGATTGCCTTGCTCCAGATTGGGTAAGAACAACACATGGTGCAACTGACATGGATAAAAAGTTGCATTGTCACGATTAAATAGAAGAGAAATATATGGTATATCTATGAAAGTTGGTTGACTGATCTTCAAATAACAATCACTCTTATAAAATTCAATGGACATCTTAACATAAACATAAATTATTGCGACATAAATTAAAGTAGGCTTTAATGCACTAGTGGGTTTAAGATTAATAAAACTTACATTTTTTCCTATTCCAATTGTAGGCAGATCAGCAAGAACTCCAAGATGACAGGCCAGCCCAAAACCTACAATAGAAACCCAAGCACAAAGTTGAATAGATAAGAAAATCTTTAAAACCAATTGAAAGCCAGGCTGAATATATTATACTTAAGGTCTTCCTAGCCAAGAACTTTAAATAATAAACTTATGTCTAGGATGATCTTGATGTATCCATCCCATTTGAGGAGGGTTACATTTTTAGGCCCCCTAGAGATAAAGTGTCTGCCGAGCAGAGTTGGTAAGAAACGATGGCGTTGTGCAAGAATAAGAAGGAAAAACTTGCCTCTAGGGTGAAGTAAACCATTTCTGTTAACCATAAGTAGTTGTTGTGATTTACAGCAGATGTGGCAGTGGTAAAAATGTAAACCAGATGAGAGGGAGGCTGACCTGAGGGTATAAGTGACGGGCAGCAGTGTTACATTTCATTATCTATAACAATTCAATGAGAATTGGAGCCTGAATTAAACTAAATCAACTCAACAACATAATAACATACATATATAGGCAGGCAAGGAAGAAGTTAAGTGTATACCTGCCTCTCTAAAGGTGAGAAAGCTGGGAATATATGGAATGTGAAGATGAACAATATTGAGATCTTGGTAAACAACCTTGTGAGAGGTGCTATCTAGAATAATAATTGCGCCACATGCGATGGATGGATCATCCTTTGAGAATCTCATGTCTACCCTAGTGCTTATGAAATGGAATAAGTTACAATGAACCCAGTCCATATGTGTCCAACTGAAATATTACACAACCAAAGTCGATCAACATTAAAACACAAACACATTAACTAACATATAATTTTTGAATACTAGTACTCTAAACAACTGGAACGTACCTTGGTCTTGAGCTGCTTGCTAAAGTCTCCAAGATGACTCTTTTGCAACATTAAACATAGGAATAAAAATGTCACCTGTAACATATCATATAACTGAGCTAGTTCTTTTTGCTTACAAATCTGGTCATGAGCTAGTCCTTTTGGCTGTAAAAAAATGTAAAGTTCCAAACAACTATGATTTTGTCATTTTAGTACTATTTTTGTATTTAATTTTCCAATTCAGATATATTAGAGCAAAACCATTTTAGTACTAATGGTGATTTACATTAGGTTCAACCACAAAAACTTGGCTCATGGAACTAAAACATCTACGACCTTCATCTATCAAGCCTTCATGACAGCACACAGAGAATACCTAGAAAGGTGACTTCATTTGGAATTCTTATAAATATATGAATGTACCCATCTTCCTTGATTCAATGCCCCAAGCTGTGCACAAGCCGTGAGTATGTTCGACAATGTGGTTTTATTTGGAATTTTTATAAATATATGAATGTACCCATCTTATAAATATATATATATCAAGAAGTGTGAGATGGCTATAAAGAAACTATAAAGATTTTTAATTAGAATACCTGGACCTGTATGTAGGCAGAAGCGTGAGATGGCTCTGTTGTAGAAATACGTCTCACTTTTAAGCATACTCTGGATATGGAGACTTTGACCTCTGGTCATTTGATTGAGAATGTTTCTTAGAAATTGATAATGTAGATTATGTGGGGGGCGAGTTAAAAATGGAGAGCTCGAAAGCAGTAGAGTTAGAGGTTGAGGGGAATGATGAATTAGAGTTTCCAGATTTCTCTGGTAATTTCTTACCATATACTACAGATTCAAATATATTTAAGGAGTTTTGCAAAATTAAAGGTAGTTTAGGTGGTGTGTGGGGTGAGGTGATAAAATACGCCGGTAGATCGTTTAGGAGGTGTAGAGTTGAAAATGGTGATAAATACTTTTTCTTATCGTCCGATTTAGAGTATGAGAAATCTGGGAGGGGAGTGGATAAGTTTATCTTTTTAGTGTACTTTAATGGGGGTGTTTAAAGTTATCTGGACCAGAGATTTTTGTACTATCTTTCCCAATTGAGTTTGGACTGATGGTGCCTTTAAGAAATTTTGCTAAAGATATTTTGAATGTCATTAAGGCCTGCCTTGCCCAACTGAATGGGAATATGTGGGAAGTGATAAATGTATATGATAATCTGAATAGAAGGTGAGCTTTCAAGGGGGTGGAGAGGAGAATAACCCCTGTAGATATTTTGTAGTACTATGCTATAAAATACTATGCGGCGACTGGGGGTACGTAATTCTCTTCCAGTTCGTCTCGACCATAATTCTTCAACCTGAATTCAGTAGGGTGAGTGTGGAATGATAACTTGATATGGGTGAAGGGTGATTATCTTCAAAGGGTGGATGAGGAACCCGTAGATCTTATATATAAAATTCTGAAGAAAAGTAAGTAATTTTTTATGTTATCAAACTATTTTTGTGTAAGTGCTATGTCTGTATGTAACAATGTGTTGTATTTTTTTTTCAGATCCTCGATCTCAGGTTACGAGAAAGGAATCGTTTATTGATATTGTAGCTCGAGAAGGATCAGAGCACATGATTATTTTTGGAGAGCTCAAAATAAACCGATTTAAAAGGGCTAACAGTAGGTCAGAAAAGGTTTAAAAGTCTCAAGCGAAGAGAAAAATGACAGGAACTAGTTTTACCATTGGAGATGGAGGGAGGGGCAAATCTCCTGGGGCTACATCGAGCAAGCTAATCCAAAGGCACCCAAAAGGGAAGACTGTAAAGGTTGATGGTTCAAACTCGGCAACCACAAAGAGTGGAGAGGTTGCCATGAGCTCGGAAAATAGGAAGGTGGACGCTCTTGCTTTTGGGAGTAAGGTGAAGGAGGCTGGGAGTAGTCCTAATGTGGAGGATGAGCTGTTGATTCTGGAGAATAAGACGAGTGCTGTAACTCGAGAGGGCTCCGAGGAGCTAGACATGTATGTGAAGTTGGAGCTTTGTAAGGTAAGGTAAATACTTCATTCTGTTTGAATTTTATGTAATCTTCGAACTGAAATGTTACTTTTTGTTATAGATTCCCCGTTTGTTGAAATGAACCCTTCTCGGGTTTGAGGATGGGAGGACAGAGCTCGAGAAGAAGGTTGCTCAACTTGAGGCCAATTTAGCTTTGGAAAAAGAGCGTTTGAGCTCTCTGAAAGATTCGTACCGGGTCACGATGCTCGAACTTGCAGAGGAGGTGAAGATGAATATCGAGGAAGATTCAGTTGCTCGAGACAACCTTGGCTTGAAGCTCCTAGATATTGGATACTCTTTGTCCGATATTGAAGTTATTATAGAGGGGTATTATGTTGAAGAGGCCGATGCTGAAGAGGACCCTGATGTTGATGGTGGCTCTCCTCAAGGTATTGTGAAAGGGTTAGAGCGGTCTCCACGAGAACTGATTTAGAGAACTAGGAAGGAGAGAGTAAGAAGGTAGAGTAAATATGAAGCTTTATTTTTGTCAATTAAAAATTATGATTGTATGGAATGTATGTGGGGGATATTTATAGGGTAGTCTAAGAGATGTTGTAAATATTGATTTTTAGGAATTAAAAATGTAGTAACACATTCCCCAATTTGGACAAGAGTAAGTCAGGAAAGCATAGTCGAAGACAACCATACATGATCGAAGATTCCTCAAGTCCCCGAGAAGCTACTTCAAGTCCTCGACCTGCCAAAAGTTGCCGTTGTGTCTAGTCAAGAAAAGAGCTATTAGTGATCCACAAAGTTCACCCACTCCTCCCGGAATAGGAGACTATTTCTTTATGTTTGTAAACGGTCTGTGTCTACTATAAATACAGGCAGAGAATAGATGAGAAAAGACAGACAATCTAAAAACCTTACTATTTCATTACTTTAACCCTATAATCATTCCAAATTCTGTAATAACTAGCATTATACTGAATTTTACATCAAAATCCTCTTTGAGGTCATGGTTTTTCTCAGCTTTTACTGAGTTTTCCACGTAAAATCATATTTATCTAGTCTTATTGCATTTACTTTGCGAATAAGTATTGGCAAAGATTCTCCTTCCGGAAAATACGCCACTACAGAAAGGTTAACGCCTCAGAATTGAGGATTCAGAGAAAGAGCTCGTTAAGGAGTAAAACTCTTAAGCAACTCTGTTGACTTCGCATATGATGCTATAGGTTAGAAAATAGCACAAAATTGTTGACTTGCTCATTTTATAACTCTAGCACTTGTATTAGAGAATGGAAAAAGGCAAAGTGAGAGGGCAGATAAAAAATCATGTGGACAAAAGTAATCCGAGAATTAGAATGTGTTAGAATGCTAAAGAATGAGAACGTAAAAAATGTATACCTTAAAATATGAGGAAATGTAGATAGTATAGCAATCAGTATGAGATAACTTGGTAGCTTGAGGGCTATTGCTTCTCGTTTTATTGTCTTATGATAAATAGAAATCTGTTAGATATGTCTATAATAAACTGTAGTTTATAGACCGTATCTGTTGGGTTAAATTTAATCGAGCTGTTTGTGCAGGTTGAGTTAGAAGCTTTTTGAGCTAGTAAAGAATATGCTATGGAATGCAATTATGAGTGTAAGCTCAATTTTGAAAAGATGAAAGAGGCAAGTGATGATAGTGCGGATCAGTATGTCAAGTTGGAGATTAAACTTGTACAAGCAGAGAAGACTGTGAATGAACTGACCTAGCAGATCGAGAGTAGGGATGCTAAAAAAGAAAAATTGTAGCAAGAGCTCGTTAATGTCCAGAGTGAGGTAACGGAGTGAAAGAGTAGGGTAGAATTGTTAAGGGGGCAAAAGGTAGAGATGCATATGTTGCACAATATTGTATCAAAATGTTAGAGGTGGAAGCTAAAGAGCTGCAAGACCATCTTGCCAGTTTGAACGGTCAAGTGGAGAAGAAGGAGCGCAAACTTGTGAAGGCCCAAACTGATTTAACAATTGCCAAAAGTGAAGTGGAGAAGCTGGGTGAATTCGTGCAAGGTAAAGATATTGACCTTCGGGTCGCCCAAAATCTATATGATAAATTGAATGAGAGAGTTACAAAGTTGAAGGAGGACTTGGCTAGTTTGTATGGCAAGAAGGCCGAGGCCGAAAAGAGGTTGAAGAAGAAAAAGAATGACGCTGAGGTTGCTACTGTCAAGGGTGATGTAGTTAATTCTTCAACCTAAATTAAAGAGCTAGAGGTAGATTTAGTTTACGTCCGAGCTGCCGTATGGAAAGCTAATGAACGAACTAGAAAAAGTGGTAATAGATTAGAGGTTTCACTCCTCAGAGAGAGAGAATTAAATGAAGTTATTAAGTGGAAGGATGAGTTATTGAAGATAGCTAGTTCTGGGGGATGTGATGTAAATGAGGTAAAGTTCGGGCTACTACGTTGTGAAGTGGAGGAGCTAAAAATGAGAAAATCAAGTAGAGCTGAAAAAAATGATAGGGATAATATCGAAGTTTACTGCGGTGATACCGGGTTTTGAGTGGCGCTTAGAACGAGCAGATTCCCATTATGCTAATTTCAATAAACATCATAAGAAGCTTAAAATGGATTTTGCTGAGTTAGCCATGCCGAACCAACATAGGATTTCCCTGGATGAGGCACACTCGAGGAAGATAATGACAGTAATCACCTATTTTGTAGAAGAAGTAATGATGCTTGAGCTCGAAAGGAATACCTTACATGACTGTTTGGTGCTGAAAGGCTGTATTTGTAATGCAGAAATTGATCGAGGGAATTGTCTGAACTCCATAAATACCGATTTAGGCTCCATTACTGCAGAACAGGTAGAGCGGGGAAGAAATATTGTATCTGCTTGAGCTCCAAATTTTATGGCTTCACGTCCTCCTACGGTAGGGGAAATCGCAGCTGACCTTCCGTAAGAAAAACCTGTATAAGTGACCTGTTATTTTCTATATTGTAGACATTTAGAGAGATAAAAACAAGTTTTTCCATACTTTATCTTGTGTCTTAGAGATAGTAGAGATCATTGATTAAAAACTTGTTTTATCTTTACTTTAATCATTAATATATGTATAAATGTATCGATTGAAAGCTAGTGTTACCTTTGCTTTAATCTTTGATATTTGTATAGATGTATTGATTGAAAGCTAGTATTACCTTTGTTTTAATCTTTGAGATTTAGTAGAGTCTACATGTATGTCTGTAGAGAGTAATGTGGGAAACAACTTAAAAGTTTAAGTAGACAAGAATATACACACTGTTTGAGATTAAAATCTCACTTTTGGAATGTAAAGGATTAAAATCGAGGTATTATGTACTTGAGAACTAGGAATTTAACAATAGTATTATTTCAATCTCCTAGTATTCTTGGGGTTTAGTATTCAGACGTTTTTCTCTGTCATGAGGTAATATGATTCGAGGCCAGTATGGCAAATGATGAGGAAATGACCCTCTTAATTTTTTTTGAGCTTTCTAGCATTCAACTATTTTCTACTCAGAATTTCTCTGTGGACTAGATCGTCGATTTGGAACTCATGGCTTCAGATTCTTCTGCTGTACAAGCTAGCTAGCATATGATGATATTGACCCAGGTTAGTAATAGTTCGATCATGGGTCTCGTCAAGCCAGCTCATATTGTAGGCTAGTTCAAACTCATTTTCATCATCTGTTAGCTCGTGAACTTTGACAGAATGGTGGTATTCTGTACGAATGATGACTTCAGTTTCGTAAGCCAGGAGGAAAGGGGAACAATTAATTGATTATCTTAGTGCAGTATAGTATGCCCATAAGACGTGAGGCAGCTCCCGTATCTAATTTCCTTTCTTTTACAATTGAAGCCTCTTCTTGATGCCATTTACTTTTATTTTGTTACTAATTTCGGCCTGGCCATTTCCTTGGGGGTAGTATGGATTGCATGGGGAATGAATGATGTTGTATTTGATGGGAAAAACTATGACCTTTTCTCCAACGAACTGCAGTCCATTATTGATCCAAATCAGGTGGGGACATCCAAACCATGTAATACTATGTTCACAGATAAAATAGATGACCTCTTCTTCTCTAGTTTGACAAAGAGGAACCGCTTCCACCCATTTTGTAAAGTAATCTATCGCAGCGAGTAAGAACCGTCGGTTACCCGGTGTATTGGGAAATTCTCCCACTAGATCGAGTGCCCATCTCTTAAAAGGTAGGAAGACCTTGCTCACATGGAGCTCGAGTACAAAAGCTTATATCATGTGTCTGTGTTGTTGACATGCGTCGCATCTTCGTAAGTATTCTTCTACTTACTTGCACATTATAGGCCAAAATACTCCTTGTGGAATCGCTCTATTTGCAAGTGACCGACCTGCAGCATGGGAGCCACAAGTTCCTTCATGTAAATCTCTAAGCATTCCATCAGCTTGTAGATTGGAGAGGCAATTGAGATAAGCCCCTGTTACTGATCATCTATATAAATGACCTTGCTGAACTGCATAATGCTTTAAATTTTTGATCAACTGTCGGTATTTTTTTAGTTATGCGGGAAGGGGTCCATCACATTCGTTCTTCGGGCAAAGATAGGCTATAAAAGGTTTCCTTCAATCGTCATCCTCCTCTTCATCCCCCTCAGTGTTGATCGCGCATACAGAGTGGAGATCATTGCTGGGGGTTAATATCATTTTGATTTGGAGGTATCGTGATTCTGTACCTAAGACCTCGGCTAAGTAAGATAAGGAATTGGCATGTCTATTTTCTCCTCATAGTAAATTGTCGAGAGTAGCTTGCACGAATCTACTCATCTTATCGACAGCGAGGGCTGTATAGTCGATCATTTTGCCATTCTTCTTGTATTGTTCGGAGTAATTTGGATGATAAGTAATGAATCTATATAGACTGATAGCTCGGGAATACTAAGTTTAAGTGCTAGATCGAGCCTATGAATCAAAGCTTTATATTCTGTTACATTATTCGAGGCTTCAAAATCTAAGTGGATTAATTTCTCGATTCTATAGTTTGATGGGGCAATCAGAACGATTCCAATACCTGGCCCTGCAGGTCCTGCTGAGCCATTTGTAAGAAGTCTCCATCCTTTTCTTATAAGCCATTTAGCTTATTTTTCAAAGGGTTTGGTAGGTAGAACTTCAGGTATTTCTTCTGTGTGGTAAGGGTCGTGCTCCTCCCAATCTGGATCTTCTACAAGAAAATCTGCTAGAGAATTAGCAACTGCTTGGCCTTTTTCTGAATGACGCTACTGGAAGTTGATATCATCTTCTCCCAAGCTGATAGACCATTGTTGCACTCTTCTAAATTTGTCTTTTTTAGATAAGATTTCTTGAAGTGTGTAGTTCATCATAACTATAACAGAATGAGCATGGAAGTAGTGCTTGAGCTTTTGTGAAGTACAAACGAGAGTTAGAAGGAGTCGCTCAATCTTTGAATATCGTGTTTCTGCCAAAGTAAGGGTTTTACTGATGAAATACACCGACTTTTCAACCTTTCTGTCAAGTCAAATGAGGACCGTGCTGAGCAACTTTTCTGTAACTGTGTGGTAATCAATAAATTCTTCATTGTCTACTGGGGTGCTCATTATGGGAGACTTCTCCAAATAGGTTTAGAGTTCTTGAAAAGCTATCTCGCATTCTTCTGTCCAATGGATCTCTTCATTGGGTTGAGCCTTTCCACGTTTGGTACATCCTCGAAGTAATAAGAATAACCACTGGAATTGATCAGAAGACTAAGAGACGAATCGATTAATAGCGGCGATCTTACCAGCGAGCTTCTAGACTTCTTTCTTTGTTTTCAGTGATGACATGTTGAGGAGAGCTCGACTTTGATCTGGGTCAGCTTCAATCCAATTCTTGTTAATGAGGGTGTCCCAGGAGCTTGCCTAAGTGTACTCCGAATTGAGCTTTATCCTGTATGAGCATAAAATGTAGAAGACCGTAACGAGATTGACGATATGGTTCTTCGCATGTAAGCTTTTGCCGAGTAGATCATCGATGTATACTTCAACAATTTTCCCCAAGTGTGTTTTAAACATTATCGTCATTAACCTTTAATAAGTTGCTCTAGTGTTTTTCAGTAAGGAAGGCATGACTCTGAAACAATATAGTCTTCTTTTAGTGATGAAAGTGGTCTTTTCCTTATCGTTGTCATTAAGTGGTATCTGATTATATTCGGAAGCAGGATCCATCATAGATAAAATTTTATGTCCCGCCATTGTATTAAGAATTTGATGAATGATTGGAAGAGGAAAACTAACATTTGGAGTGTATTTGTTAAGATCTGTAAAATCCACGTAAACTCGGACTTTGCCATTCTTCTTTGGAACTGCGACAATGTTGGAGATCTAATCTGGGTACTTAGCTTCTCAAATAAATCTGACTTTGATCAATTTATCAATTTCACTGTTGACTTCACCTCAAAGGCAAGGTGATAGTCTTCTCTGTTTCTGTTTGATTGCCGTGGCACAATAAGTAATGGACTTTGACTGGGTCGACTCCTGGCATTTTGTCAAAAGTCTAAGCAAATACGTCTTTGTTTATTCGTAAGAAGTGAACGAGGGTCTCCTTTTTATGCTGGATTAGCTTGGTAGCAATACAAGTACCTCTGCAAGGTCCATCAATGTCTATGTACTTTGTAGGATCTTTTGTTGAAGGCTGGTCATCGGTGTGACCAGTTTTCTATAATTGCTATACAACAAATCTGTCGGATGTGTCAAGAATGGCAAAGACGGTATTTTTTCAAGCTCGTAAAAGCTTTTGATTGTTTTTGATTTCGTAGATGCCGTCGTAATGCTTAAAGTGAAGTGCTTGATGGTACGTGGAAGCAATTGCTTCTATGTTGTGGATCTAACATTGGCCCATAATCCCTAAGTAACGGGATTTGGCATTAATGATATAAAAAATGACATCGATTGTGGCAAATCTAGTGGTGATGGGTGGGATGATCTTGCCTACTCGTTCTTCCTTAAAGCCATTAAACCCACTAATATCGATGTCGCTTAGAATTACTTGATCGGCGAGTCCCATTTGTTCGATTGTGCTTTGACAGAGAATTTTGATACCGTTACCTGTATCAATCATCATGGTATGCATGATGAATTTCTTTATTTTCAGCATGATAACTAGAGCGTCATGATGAAGAAACTTATCGTGACTGATATCGCAATCCCCAAATGAAATCCCAAGTCATCAATTGCTTGATTTAGAAAGGAGTTTAGCTTATTCATCCTGAGTGGTGAGATCGCACCATTCCGTTAATCTCCTTCGCTTAAATATGGTGGATTTGTTGATTTGACGGATCTCTATTATGTTACTATGGTACATATGGTATAAGTATTTTTCCTTAGACTGATCTTCGGCTTGAACTACTTTAACCAGCATCTTGTAGCTTTTATTTTTGTATCCTTCCAGGTTGACAATGTACTCATGCATTCTCCCCGTCTTTGAAAATATATTCCAGCAACCTCTGTAAAGTATAACAGCTGTCTTTTTCATGATGATTTACCTTGTGATGCATACAACACGCTTAACCTTCAATTGGTTCCAGCGGTTGAGATATACGATATAACTTGTCTTTTGCTAGCATGGGAAAAATTGATGAGATCTGGACATTCATCTTAGGGAGGACCAACTTGGGTAATAAATTGCCTTTTGAGATATGTCGGTGTTTGCTTTAGCGCGCTTTTGATCACCCTGGTCCTCTTTGAGTTAACTGTTGTGTTCTATATTTTGACCTTTTATGGTTAGGAAGGATTTAGTAGATTTATGCCTTTTGGTCATCATCCTTTCCAGGTCGACATACCCATTGACCTTGGTAATCATGTCTTCCAAGGTCGAGGGTTTGTTCAAGAAGAGATATTTCTTTGCTTTGCAATCGATCTGTAGTATATTGATAAACGTAGAAATGACTATTTTATGATCAAGATTGTTAACTTTTTGTGCGAGCTCCAAAAACATCTTGACAAGGACCTCGATTGAGCTTCTCTCTAAGAGATTGTTTAAGACTAATAAGAGTGTATAAATTTTCTTCTTTATATTTATTATGATCATATGTCTTGATGAAGATCTTATGTAGTTAGTCAAATGTGAGGATAAAATCTTCAGGTAGGGAATATAACCACCGCAGCGGTTCTCCCAGTAGACTTGTGGCGAACAGACATCATAGAATATGGTTTAAATTTGAATACAATCCAATAAATCACAGAATTACTGAATGTGCTCCTTTGGATCAGTACCTTTGTATTTACGTATCTTGGGAATATAGAAACCTGTGGGTATTTCCATATTAAATAACTCTTTTGCAATCAGATTACCTTACAACTTTGTAAAATCGTCCATATTGCCTAGAGCTTGAGCTTCGATAAACTCCTTCATATGTTGATCTATGATTTCTTGTGTGACATACTGACGTGGGGCTTGATCGACTTGGTATACTAGTCGAGGATTATGAGTACTGGTGCCCTCGCTCAAGCATTCAACATTCATGAGCTGGTATCCTGGGTTTAGGTCGTTGCTCCTCTTGTGGATGCTTGGAAGGCCGGTGACCTCTACTGATATCTGACTGATATTATGGTCCCAAATGAATTGAAATTTGTGGGTCATTATGAAGACCTCTGGAAATGGCTTTGCTAGTGGCTCTGCAAGGTTCAAATCTTTTTTGTGTAGAGACTCGGGAGTTTGCTAAGATATGATCATGATCTCTTGCAAGGGGAACTTGTTGATTATCTTGCAAGGTGGTCTGCATTGCTCATCTATTCTTCATGTCACTTGAATTCTGTTTGGCAAGCTTGACGCTCGCTCTCGAGTTCCTGTTCACGATGCTCGCGGTCAAGGATTAACTGACGCTCGAGCTCATTACGTTTCTCTATTTTGGCGTGAAGGTTTGCTTTTAATTCTGCGAGCTGATAAGGTTTGACTGAAAGATCAATCTGGACTCCTGTTGCTGGTCTCTTGGAAGTTACCATGATTAGAAATGGATAGTTGAGTAAATGTATGCCTTAGGATATCGTGGAAATGTCTTCTTTCCCACAAATGATGCCAAATGTAATGGCCAAATTTTGTAGTAGCTCGAAATAGCTCGAAATTAGCTCTTACACCAAATGTACCTGTAACAAGAATTCGTATAAAAGAATCACAGGTGATTTGCGTGGAAACCTTTGAATAGGTGAGAACCACGACCTCTATTTGAGGATTTAGCAACTGTAACTTTATGGCTTGATGCTGATGTTTGATTACAAGTTTTAATCTCTTGAGTTAGAAAATCTAGGTCTTTTAATATATAATAATTGGTCCTTTCTCCTCTGGAACTCATCATTTTTATAGACCTCACTCTTAGTTTGCTATCGTGTAGAGGCACGTTCTCCTGAAAATGGGGCAGGTGGTAGTTTAATGTGTAACTGCCAGTTCGTGGGAGACAGGTATCTTTGAATTTTTCATATTTTATGTAGTGCTCGATCTACGTTCTTTATCAGTTTATGGTCCAAGTGTCATTGCTAAATTGTATATGTCATGTGTATGATACGTGAGTCTGGTACCGAGGTAGTTTAAGTTTAGAATAGGTCAAGGGTAATTAGATCCTGTTTAGAGTAGGTCGAGTGACAGGTCCCTATAGTGGGAACCGAACCAGGTTGGGGCGTCCCTACCTTCTAACTTAGCCAACAAGTTTGGGCTTTTTGAAAAGATTTTTTGAAAGAGCTACTTATATATATATAACTAGGGTTCTCCTAGTTGTACACCAAAGGTTTTAATATAATAAAGAAGCTTTAATCTTTTTCTCATATTTGTCTAGTATATGCGTATGTGTTGACTGCTTGTTATTAGATTCGGTTCCTAACAATAACTAGTAATTTGGTAGTCGTGGAGGGAAACGACCGGAGATGAGTTGCATGATCAAAGGTTGTAAAACCCTAAGAAACGAGGAAAACAAAGAGAAGAGTAAATGGGGATTTGTGGGAGAAAAAAAAGCGTTGTAGAAGAGAGGTTTTTTTTAGTTTTTGGGGAAGTATTCATACCGAAATAAAATAATTTATTACCAAATTTTGAGTGTTCAATTAAGAAAGGTAGCACACCAAAAACATGTAAATTATGAGATACAACTCGAGTTTCTCCAATGGTTGAACATGAAAAAATGAGAAATGCATGATTTATGAATTAACGATCACTACTTACGGGCTTGAGTGTATCTAGTAATTTGAACTTTAAATGGTATAATTTATATTTAATATTACCATGAACAAATTTTGTAATTTGGTTTAGGGTAAGCGAAAAGTAATGAGGCTTTTGGGGCGAAATCCCATAATTTTTTTATGGGTAAACAAGGGTATAATGTGAAAAGGTTATTATACACATCAGACGAGTATGGACTATGGAGAGAGTAGGAAACTAAATTTGATTTTAAAGATAAAAATATCCATTATAAAATAAAATAAAATTGTGGTGGACAGCTTGGTGGGCTCCGCCTATTATGCATCGGTCAATTTCATTGATTTCGTACTCTCTTTTTTGTCTGAATTTACCATTAGGTCTTTTAATATTGCATCGCCATCTCTATGATTATTCAGAAATTTACCATTAGGTCTTTTAATGTTGCGTCATCATATCTTTGGTTATTCAGAATCATATTGTCCGAATCAAAGGTTTTGATTATTTAGAATCCGATTGTCCGAATCAAAGGTAGCGCCTGAACGCATCAGAGTACTTATTAGCGGCATCCACAAATGGGCATCTACAAATGGATGGAAACCAGATTTGCATGGTCATCTACAAGGAAGAACACTTCTGATTAACTCAGTTCTTAATAGCTTGTTTATTTATAACATGGGCATCTACAAATGGCCTGCTAGTGTAATAAGGGAAGGGGAAAAGGCTATCAGAAATTTTCTTTGGTGTGGATCTACAGATAATAAGAAATGTTGTACAGTTGGCTGGGAGAAAGTGTGCCTCCTTCTAAAAGAAGGTGGAGCTAGGATCGGAAGGATGAAAGAAATTAATCTCTCTCTTTTAATGAAACTGGCCTGGCACTTTAATAACTTTGATGATGATTGGAACAGGTTTATGAGGGCTAAATTTATTAACAAGGCTGGAGATCTTTGTTGTAGTACTAAAGGATCATCTACTTGGGCTGGGATCAGGTGGGATCTCCCTCTTATCTCTCAGAATACTAGATGGATTATTGGTAATGGTGCAGACATTGACCTATGGAGGGATCCTTAGTGCTCTAACAAACCTTTGAAAAACTTGATTGAGAATACTGATATCCAGTGGCCTCAAATGAAAGCGAAACTCAGTAGCATTATTTCTAACAATAGGTGGGGGATGCCCCAAGGCTTAAATACTACTTTCCTCATACTTAATATTGATTTTCTGAGGATTTAGATTTATGGCACTAATGACATTAGAGTCTGGAAACCAAATTTGCATGGCAAGCTTTGAGTTAACAGTGCCTATAGTGTTATTAGATCCAAAGGGTGTCCTTAGTGGTGGGTAAAAGTATGTTAGAGCCTCCTGGTGTCCTTAGTGTCATTAGGAACATTTCTATGTGGGGTTGGAGAGTTTGTCATGGAGCTATTCCAACAGAAGATAACATCAAGAAGAAGGGTATTTACTTAGCTTCCTGGTACAGATTGTGCAATAATAATGAAGAATCTTTAGATCATCTTCTTTGGAGCTGTAAAATCAGTGCGGAGTTATGGCTGCAGATTTTAGACTTGTTTTTGCTGTAAGTCGCCTTTCCTTCCCTGAGAAATCTTCTCCTTGCAGCTAATAAGAGCAGTGCCTACATTAAAGATCTCTAAATTAGTGTTGTTTGGGGTGGATCCTTAATTCTCTAGAGTTTTAGAAACGGTGTCTATTTTGATAATGCAAAAATTAACATGCCCCAGATGAAAAGAGATTTTCTTTCACATATTAAAGATACTGCTCATTTGTCTAAGTCTCAAATGAAGAACAAGGTGGGAGATCTTAGTGTTCTTCACAAACTCCAAGTTCACCTACATCCTAGAAAGTTCCAACAAATAAAATCCTATTTCTGGAAGCTTCCTAATGTTGGGGAGGTTAAGATTAACTCTAATGGATCATCTAGAGGCGATCCTGAAAAAGGAGGTGTTGGTTTTATTATCAAAAATCATACTGGAGCAGTCTTGAGAACATACTCTCATGAGCTTGGTAATGTCACCAGTTACATGATTGAATGTTGCTCTTTTATAAGGCCTTCAAGATGCAGCTTCTAATGGATGGTTAATTGCTTGGTTCGAATCAGATTCTTCTGCTGCAGTTGAAGTGTTTAGCAACGAAAATGTCCCTTGACAGTTAAAAGGTGATTAGAAAGTGGTCAAGGCTAAAATGTAGCAAATCAAAATCACTTCAACATGGAGAGAAGTCAACTTTAACTCAGATCTGTTGGCTAATAGAGGTGCAAGACTCTTAGAGGGTAATATGGAGAGTCATGTAGGGAGACCCCAATTTCTCTATAAAATTGATGAACCCATGAAAGAATACTTTAGATTCTGTTAGTTTTGGTTTGGCTTGGCTTAAGTACCAGCCTCCTTTTTCTGTATTCTCTGTTTATGCAATAAATTCATCTAATTTAGCAAAAAAAAGAAAAGAAAAAGCGGTATCCGCTAATGATAGTGGCAACTCTACTGAGGCTCTTTCATTGTCCTTGGCCTTGATTACGGTCATAACCTTGCTTGCTTATGGAGGGCATTGTTATGATCACCTAAATGAATTTGGATGACCAAGGTGGCATGTTATCTATTTATAAGCGCATCATTAGTTGCCTCAATACTTGAAGAAACAGCTGTCGCATATGATTATTTGAGTTTGTAGGGCCTACAATAGTTGCTTCAATGTTTGAATTTTATACTTTATTTTTATTTGTAAGGCAAGCTATTTTTATATAGGGATCCGTAACCCTAAATTTCCAATCCCATGAGGTTTCAAACCCATGACCTCTCTTTAGGTAGAGAGGTATAACCACCACTGGACCAAGAACCCAATGGTTCATACTTGATTTTCAGGCATCATGCTTAAATTTTAAGCCTGCTACTTTAGTTTGAGTTCACCGAGGGGTGCCTAATGTTTATGCATCTTAAACATTTCATTATCACACGCCTAACTATTAGGCACCTCCTATTTTATAATTTAGTTTATCGACTCTCTCTCTCTCCTTCATCTTCATTAGTGTAGTAGCATATTTCCCAGATTCGACAGAGAGAAGCTAACAAAACTTAGTCAAAGACAATCCATCATTCGAGAAGATGTTACATCTATGACTACAGTTCTCGACCCACCAAAGTAGCCGTTATGCTTGGTCAAATAGAGCCGTTGCAGAGAGATTTGTGAAGTTTGCCCACTACCCGCCAAAATAGGAAACTATTTTTCTTTTTGTAACTGCCTATATCTACAATAAATATGCCAGAGAGTTTGTTAAACCAATCCGCAACTCTACTAATAAGACATTCTTACATCCTTATTAATTAGTAATTATAATAACTAGTAACTTATTAGATTTTTCATCAAAACCCTCCTCGAGGTCGTGGTTTTTCTTAGACTTCACTGAGTTTCCACGTAAAATTCTGTGTATTTAAGCTTATTATTGTATAATCCTAACAAAAGTATTGGCGAAGATTATCTTATGGAAAATACGCTATTACAATTGGCGCCGTCTGTGGAAAGACTATACTTTTTTTTACCACCTATGATCAGAGACAATCCGATGACAAACATGAATCTTCAAAGTGCCTCCAGTATACAGAGGAACCAGGAGATCAACCCTATGCCAGAAATAGTCGATCTGCACAATGCCATGATGGAACTTCAAAAGAAAATGGAGCTTGATCAAATTCAGAAGCTTGAAGATCAACGAATCCACGCCCAGGATCTTTAAGTTCAAAAGGACGAGAGGAGAAAAAGCCTTGGATCAATACAGTCAGACTTATCAGAAAGAGATGGAGAATTTACGAAGACATCAAGACCGGCTTACTGGCCATCAAATGCCACCTCCCCAAGACAAAATTGATCATCACTCTAGAGTAACCCAGAGAGAAAATCAGCCATGGGAGAAAAGAGTTCAAACTTCTCGATCCAGATCATGGAATCCAGATAGAGTTTCATGACATTTTGGCATCACATTCTCAACATCGACCACCCAAGGAAGTCGACGCACACGTCACCAAACTCCTCCATCACCGGTGAGACGGCCAGTAAGAGATAGGTTGGAGCCTAAAGGACAGGGAGACTTTGATCCATAGATTTTAGCCGCACAAATCCTCCGCTACAATTTATTTCCTTGAACGATCTGAATAATAGAATCTAAGCCATACACTCTGACAATCTGGGTTGAAGATCTGTTCTCGATAGAATTGAGACAAATCCCATTTCCCCTCATCTGGAAGCCATGCCCATTCCTGAGAATTTCCATATGCTGAAGTTTCATTAATATGCAGGCCTCATAGCTTACCCACGTTCGACACTTCAAAGCAGCAGTTGGATTATACTCCAAACTTGACCACATGCTCTATAGAATATTCAACATGATCCTTAAATAAGAACCTCTCAAATTGTTTAATACTATTCTCGAAGGCTCTATCACTACATTCAGCCAGTTACAGCATCTCTTCGAGTCGAACTATGCTCATGGTATGGAACAAGAGATAACAGTGGATTCTTTGTTTTTTTTCGAGCAAGGTACGAAAGAAACCTTGGCGAGTTTTTATAAGCATTTCCTACAGGAAACATGGAAGATTGGGAATTCAGATCCCAAAATTATTGTTCTAGCATTCACCTCCGCACTCCGCATCGACTCCAAAGTTCGAAAAGAGCTTACCTTGCACAAACCAAAGACAGTGACATAAATGATCGATGTTGTTAATAACTACATCGAATTGGAATGGTCTAAAAAGGATAAGATGAAAAGCTCCTCGGTCATCTACTCTAGTGAAGCATTTTTATTGCCACCTCCAAAATCAGTAAGTAATGGGACTTCCAAGTAGCACGGGAGGAACACTGACAACGCCAGGAAAAAAATGGGAAGCCAGACAGACCTGTCCCAGTCTTACCTCCTATGACAACTACACTATCCGCTATCTTACCGAAGATAAAGGGGGATAAATTATTTTGAGAGGCACAGGCAATTCCTGATGTAGCCAACAAACCTTTTTGTTAGTATCACAACGTGCATAGCCACGAGACTGACAACTGTTATTCTCTAATACAAATCTTTTATCGCATTTTGCTAGCTGGAAGACTTCCTAAATATGTAGTTGACATCTAAAAGTTCATCGAAGAGGAGACTAAAGAAAGAGAGGTTGAACAAGAGCAATAACAAGGCCAAGCTCGCCATCTTTACATGATCGAAATTGAGAAAGGAAAAAAGAGAAAGAAAGACGATATAATTATATCTTGCTGTAAGATGACATCATCAGAGAAAACAGTAAAGCTTCTCCCCAGCTTTAGCAAAGCTAAACGTCCTTACTACATTTCCTTCGACGACTGTGAGACCAGTCATGTCAAGTACCTTCATGATGACCCCTTGGTCATAATGCTCAAAGTTCGTTAGAACTACCTACGCACACTTTGGATGATATAGGAAGTACCAAAGTTGTTTTATTCAAGAGGGCAATTGATGTTCTAGGCCTCAAGGATTTAGTCAAAGCCTCCGACCATAACTATTACAGGGTTTAACGGTTCCAAAGAATTTTCCACAGGAGAAATCACACTGCCAGTTAAAGTAGGACCATAAACCTCATTTGTCAAATTCATTATCATCGATGTTGAATTGAAGTATCTGGGAATCTTAGATCGAAGTTGGCTACATTCTATTAAGTCAGTACCTTCGACATATCATATGGCCTTGTGATTTTTAATAAATTACCGAGTCTATGAAATCAATGAAAGTCAAGCTGTGGCACGAATGTGCATAAATCCCACTACCAACTCTCACACAGCGAAACTTCTGAAAGCATAGTAATTACAGCAGGAACCACCTCTAACATACGAACAACATGATACTAAGGTTGACTCCATTGAACTTGATGGGCCTAGACGAAATACCTTTATTGGCTCAAAGCTGTCATCCGATGAAAATGAAACCATGCTCCAACTTCTAAAGAAAAACACTGATATCTTTGCATAGTCTTTTTAGGAAATGCCAGGCATTGATCCCTCGATAGCATGCCATAAACTCAACCTCCTTCCAGACAGTAAAGCGATTGTACAAAAGTAACACAATTTGGCCCCTCGCCTCCGCAAAGCAATTGATAAACTCCTTTTCGTCGGATTCATTCGATAAGCAAAATATCCCAAATGGGTCTCTAATATCGTGGCTGTGCCAAAGAAAAATGGGAAGATAAGAGTTTGCATAGATTTTAGAGAGCCAAACAAATTCATACCAAAAGACAACTTTCCCCTCCCTCTGATTCCTTAATTCCTCGACTCTGTAGCAGGGCACGAACTTTTCTCAATGATGGATACAACTTCCACTTACAATTATGTTCCTCTCGCCAAAGAAGACAAAGAAAAAACAATATTCATAATAGAAAGAAGTCTCTACTGTTACACAGTTATGCCTTTTGGGTTGAAAAATACTAGAGCCACTTATCCGCACTTATCACTCAAATGTTCAAAGATCATTTAGGCAAAATCATAGAAGTATACATCGACGATATGATATGAAAAGGCCTACAGCGAGAAGATCATTACAATAATCTCCAAAAAATCTTTGACACCCTACATACTTTCCAAATGAAACTTGGCCAAAAAAAAAATGCCAATTTGGTGTTGCATCGGGTAAATTTCTGGGCTAGTTGGTTAGTAATAGGGGAATAAAGATCAATCTGGCACAAATTAAAGTACTCAAGGAAATTCTATCTCTTCAAACCAAGAAAGATGCACACAAGCTTGCTAGAAAGATTATAACTCTTCACAGATTCATTTCCAAGTCATCTGATCGATATAAACTTCTTTACCTCCTTCTCCGTGGAATTCCAGCCCTAATGTCTAAAAAATAACCTAAAGAAATCATTTGGACCCTTAATTATGAATTAACTTTCCAAGATCTCAAAAGATACATGGGGCGTCCTTCCATAATGACTACTCTAGTTGATGGTGAAACACTAACAATGTATTTATCAACTACATAATATTTTATTAGTTCCGTCCTTATTTGAGAAGATGATGGTTTAAAAAAACCGATCTACTTCATCAACAAAACTCTCATTCCTACTGAGAAAAGATATATAACAACCGAAAAGCAGCTACTCGCCTTGGTGTATAGCTCTATAAATCTTTGGCCTTTTTTCCAAGCTCATCCAATCATGGTCATTACCAAGTTTCCTCTAAAACTTGTACTCTCTAAAAAGGAAAAGTTCCTGAGAGTTTAACAATGGTTTGTATTCCTCGGTGAATACGACACATCCTTCGAGCCTCAGATATCAAATGATAAGTAGTAGTTGACTTTTTAGTAAATTTTCTTGTCAAAGTCCCCGAATGGGAAGAACTCGAAGATCCACTGGCTGATAATTTAATAGTAAAACCAAACGCATGGTCATAAAGCATAGAATAAATACTCTTTACTGACGGATCTGTTGGACCACGAGCCTAAGGGATCAACATCGTCCTTGTTACAACATCCAATCATCAAATCGAGAAAGCTATAAAACTTAAGTTCTATGCAATGAACAATGAAACAGAGTATGAAGCTATCTTACATGGACTAGATCTTGCTATAACATTTGGGGTAGAGGAAATAGATGTTTACGTTGATTCCTTACTCGTCGCCAACCATTAGAGAAAAATAAATATCATGCAAATTGGTTAAGTACGTAGCTCTGGTCAAAAAGAAAATGACAAAATTCAAAATAGCGACAATCTCCTATCTCCCTCGAGCTGAAAGCCGCCATGCTGATGCATTAACATATATTGTTGCAATGCTCAAAGACAGTGAAAAACAAACTTTAGACATCGAAGTCATCGAGCATTCAAGTCTCGACAGTAGCTAAACAATGTAAATTAATATTAATGAAGACGAAGATCTTGAAGATCGGAGATGACCATTCTATTCATACCTCAATTCTAACATCCTATTAAGAAATAAGGAAGAAGTCCAATCACTCTTAGCAAAATGTCCTCGATTCAATATTCAAAATTCAAAATAAAGTCTTGTATCGAATCATAGGGGAAGGACCACTTATAGAATGTATCTTGCAAAAACAAGCCCATATTAAAATTAGAGAACTTCATGAATGTATCTGTGCAGCACACATCTCGGGAAGATCATTGGCACAACGGGTATTCACTCATGGCCTGTACTGGCAAAAAATGTGATATGACTGTGAAGACTTTGTTCGCAAGGGCTATAAATGCCAAATCCATGCTCAAGACATCAAAAGACCAACCTTCGACTTACACAATAACAATATCCTAAGGCCATTCAAGAGATGGGCAATCGATATCATTAGGCCTTTCCACCCAGCATCGGCTAACTGAATGATTGTTCTTGTGGGAATAAAATACTTCACCAAGTGGGTCGAAGTAGTACCTATAAGTCATACTGACAAAAATGAAGTCATCAAATTTCTTTGGGAACACATTATAACTAGATTTGGTTGTCCGCAATCGATACGATCTGATAACGGTAAGTAATTCATCAACAACAAAGTGCTTAGCTTCTTCCACAAATATAAGGTTCAACTGTCCACTTCAACACCGTACTACCCTCTAGGTAATGGCCAGGATGAAGCCATCAACAAGAGCATCAAGTCAAGGTTACGCAAGTACCTTGAAGAGAAGAAGGGCAGATGGGTGGATAAACTACTTATTGTCTTGGGGGCATACCAAACCACTCCTCGAACATCCACTAGTTGTACACCATTCATGATGGCTTTCGGTACTGAAGTGGTCATACCTTCCGACCTCTATTTACCAAGTACTAGAAGAAAAATCACAGATGCAGAAAATGAACTTGGACTCCTATATAACCTCAATTGGATCAAAGAAACCCGAGATCAAGCCATTGCACGCTTGGGGCGATAATAAAGTTTATAATAAGAAAGTCCACAAATGTACGTTCGACGTCGGTGACCTTGTCCAGCGATGCATCCAAGACAGAGTTCGGCCTAAAAAATCTGGCAAGTTGTCTGAGAACTGGGAAGGGCCATATATTAGTAGTGATAAAAATGGTAGTGAGACATACTAGTTAATGACTGAAGGCAAAGTACAACTTCAATATCTATAGAATACCGCCCATCTAAAAATGTTCTATAGATAATCGCTATAACCGCTTTCGAATAATTGAAATAAAGGCATCCTTACTAATAATTACATTTTTCAACTAACATTTATTTAGTATCGATACCTACTTGACAAGTATGCATCACAACTAAGTTTCATTTCTTCAACAAACATCTATCCACTTACATGATAGCTTTGTTTGCATTTCCTTATCGAATAAACATATCATTTTTTATCCTTTATCTCAAAATCCAGATATCCCATTGAGGAACAACATCTGGTAATAATTCTTCCTTCACATGGCCATTACATGTCCCTATTTCCATCATCTCAGATACATGCTTACAAGCAACACTCTGCATATTATCTACATTACTATTTAATGCTATCAATCTTGTCGAATCAAACACTTAGCATAATTTTTACAAAAACTATATGCATCTTGAATAAATTACTTCCAAAATATTCTCCGACAAACATCTTAATAAAGCATTCAAAAAGAAGCACAAGACATTATTTCACTCCCATCGACTACTTGTACAACATATTAAACAAAAACTTTTCAAACAAACTTTTATAAAAATTGGGGTATTAATTTTCACCGGTAGCCCTGGAGTAAGCTCATCCAATATTCCCTCGGGAAGAATACTCTCAGGAATGGTAACCACAGAAGCTTCAGGTGCTTCGTCCTCCACATCCAAATCCAGAAACAACCAAATCTTTATAAAAATCTTTTCTTTCCTCCAATTCCTCAAACTGCACAACAAAATTAGCCTTTGTCTGCCTAAGAGAATCGAGATTGACTGGATCACCTTCCGCCCTCACCTTATCGAGAATTTGGCATGCTCTACCTCTAATGCCCTCTGAGATGCAAGAATCTATTCTCGGACATCCCTCTCGAAGTTCATCTTCTGCAACGCTAAAGCCTCCTTCCCCTCTTTCACTTAATCGGCCCTGATGAGCTCGATCTCTTTTTTCTTTTCCATGTCCCAGACCTTCTTCGCCTCGCAAATGGCCGCATCCTTAACCTTCTCAGCCCCACGCTTCAGCTTCTCGACCTTCGCCTCCAGATTTTCCTTCTTCTGGATCAGGTTCTCTTTTTCCTTCACCAACTCGTCAATATTCATATAAGCAAGGAGCTGGTTTACCAAAGTACTAGCACAGAGAATACGGGGTTTGGCCTCAATCAATAGCTTCTTGATCTGCATTACAATCATAATATGAGTTTTTGAATGAGGGGCCAAATTCTTTAATCGGAGAAGAGCAGAGAGATTTCTAACCTTATTGATGTTCTGGTGGCCTTCGATAAGGAAGGATGAAAGACTTTCTGCTCCCACCAGACAGTCATCGAACTTCTCCTCTAAAGAAGTTGTTCCGGTGGCATACGCCTCCATGGTTTGTTGGACCTCATTGTCTGACTCCTCAACGAATTGCTTCCTCATCGGGACAGAGGAAGCCTTCTTCTTCGGCAACTAGTAAGTGGCCGACTTAGGGGGTTGACCAATAGAAGACCCAGATGAAGGAGCATCCACCTTCTCACCCTCCATTGTAGGAGATCGCCGAGATGACCTCTTTGGTAGAGAAGCTAGAGGAGTAGGTTGGCTGCCAGCCCTCCTCTTCTCATTCTTCCCAAAGGTCTTAGTCAGAAGAGCTTTCCTCTCTGTAGTCGTAGAATCCGTGGTATAACCACTCAATAATGGATTCTTAAGGCGCAAACTCGAATCTGCAGCTCTCTTATTTATGGCCGATATTTTTCTGTCAATCACCAAAATTTCCGCTCCCTTAGCTCGAGTCCTTTTTAACCCAGCTTCTTGAAAGAGACCGTCCACTTTCTCTTAGTCGATAACTAAATTATCGATCCGACCGAAGTAACCCTTCCTGATGTTGTACAACTTTTTTTATAACAGTTAAAGTGATATCAATCTCCTTCGAAGCTACACGAAGAAAAACAACAAATTAGACAACCATTTCATAAATTCCAACAAGATAAAACTTTGACATACAAATTACCTAAACACACACCTAAGTGGAAAGTCTTTCTTTTCAGAGGATCCGCCGTATTTTTATTATCGAACTCATAATTCCCCGATACCAGGAGACATTCATCAAAATATTACCCCCCTTTCGATACCATTTTGTAAAATAAGGGTCTCTTCAGGAACCTCGCCAAGTACCAGTACCCTAGCTTCTACAGGTTTTGTTTAAGTGTGTAATACACACATAAATCATCCACACTAATAAGATCTTCTCCTCTCTCCTTCAATCGACCATTTATTACCCCCATCACATGGAATAGATCATAAACATTGAGATTGAACTGCCTAAGCCACATCGAAAAAATTTAAAAACCTCTTCTGATCAGCTCAAGGAGGCTTCTTTAAGCCCTTTTTAATATGTTCTCGATGGACTAGAATCCCATCTAACGAAATATCTTGATCTATCATCTCATAATGGTATTCCTCAAACCTAATATCCTTAGAAATACCATATTTAGATTTAAAGCTCAAAATTTTACTTGCCTGTGGCTTGTGATCCACGTCTGTCTCGGTCTCCTCCTCATCAAATACTTTTACCACTATGGGTGCAACTTTAAATTGATCGACATTCGCCACATTCCCGCTATTCGAACCAACCCTATACCTCCCCCCTAACTTTTGAACATATGTTGTTTCATCAATTTAAAGTAGTTTGACATCCATGAGGTTGGCAAAGATTCCATCTTTATCATCATTTTGGATAGGTTCAACCATTTTTTATGAACCTTAAAATAAGATTCCCTTTTTTTAACTTAGTATACTATCATATCTGATACATTATATACGTTCATATGTTAATATCTATATTGTTGTCGAGTTTCATCTTCAACACATCATTCTTTTTATTACTATCTGATTCTGTGATTACTACATTCACTTATCGATACAAAATTTATTTCAATTTTTTACTAATTCCATACATTGTGAACTATCTATATAACCCTAACATTTACTACTCGATGTATAGGATCTACAAGCTTCTCGAAGATGTTTCAGCAGTATCAAAATTTCTCTCCACTTCAATCCAAGTTCAAAAAATTTCAATTTATGCCCTCTATGGCGTAAAATCCGGTCCATTTCGCAGGAAATTCGGCGCTCTAAGTGCCAAACCTCATCTAATATAACAAATCATAACAGACAAGCCCCAAGTTGTGTTGTACTCACAGTGACGACAAAACCTCAGTCTCTCCCCTCATTATCATTCCTTAACTCCATCCCTTCTCTCTAACACATTCCATAATCCCTTCCGACACCATTACACCATCCATCACATAACCACTCAATCAATATCATAGGCAATTTAATAGAAACCTAACACTGTATTTTCTTAATTACTTCCAATACACACATTTAGACTACAATTCCTTCTGCAGTAGCCTACTCGCAGCCTTCTAGCATCAATTGAATGATCAAAGGCTATATCGAAGCCTACCTAGAGACTCGAAGCCCAATAATACAATAACTTAGTCCACGAAGCCTTTCGAGACTAATCGAACACTCGAAGGAATCATTGAAGCTAATTGTCATAGTTGAAGATAGATGAGCAGTAGCAGAACTCAACATCTATACCAGAAATATTTTGACCATGGTCATACATAGTCGAAGGCAGACACGTCTGACAGCCAGCTCACTAAATAGAATAGTGAAACAAGCTGTTCAACATCTATAGTGTCAGAACCAACAGCTGCAGTATCAGAACCAACAACTACGGTGTCAGAACCAATAGCTATAGTATCAGAACCAACTCCGGGTACATGTCAGTTCTCCCCAAAGGGTATAGATGTAACTTAACCTCTCATGGTGACTCAACCCTTTCTATATCCTATAAATATAGGATGGAGGAGGCACTATGAAGGGGTTAGAAAATCTTTCCTGCAAAACCTTACAAGATTTCCCAAAATCCTCACGATCAAAGTGCCTCCCAATTTCCATACACCTAAAATCAGCAAATACCGCAATACCGACCCTCAATCTCATGTACACGAATTCCAAAATGCCTTAGTCTGTATTCTACAATCGACCATATTTTGTGTTGCATGTTCCTTACTAGTCTAATCGATATCCCCCTCAAATGGTACCACAACCTCCATAATGCCTCTATCCAAAGCTTCGAACAATTGTCCAACCATTTTATCACCCAGTTTGCCTTTAACAAATATTGTGAGGTCCGAGTAGATGCTCTTTTCAACTTTTGCAAATCCCGTAACGAAATGCTTGAAGCTTTTACCAAGCAGTTTCTTGATGCGCCGCGCAAAGTTAAAAACCTCAACTGTACGAATGTTGTCCTCGCATACTCTAACACTCTATCAGATCAGAGTCGTGTCAAAGAGATCATCGTGCTTCATAAACCACGAACCCTTGAGGGGATGCTATCTGAGGTTAATGGATGCATCGACCTCGAACGCCTTCGCGAATCCAATCTCCAGTGGAAAGCCTCGACCACCAACCATAACGAACCTCAACAACCTTTTACGCTCATTGTCACTCTTGTCTCACAGAAGACCGAGTGCCGTAAACATTTTCACTCCGATGATACCCCTGTTGATATCCATAAAAAATGACCCAAGCCGGTCCTTCCCAGGCTTACTATACCCATCAGCTCCCTTCTCACACAAATATAGGCTGACCCTATCTGGCGTACCCCCTACCCCATTGAGGTCCGGAAAGACGAGCCCTACTATCAAAATTACAAGTGCAACTGCTATTCTACCAATAAATGTTATGCTCTACAATGATCACTGAAGATGATTCTTAAGGCAGGTCGTCTATATCGATATATCGCTAATCTCCCCAGCTATCTTGACGGGTCGTATCTTAATCCCCAACCCACGTCAACTACCGACCCAGTCGAGGTACATATTTTCCAACTCCACCTTATCGAAGTTAACAATATCGACAGTGGTCATACTCGAACCAAACGCAAATGAGTCGAAGAGTGCTGTAAGCTTACCTATCAAGAGAAGCTTCCCATCCTTCTACCAGAATCTAGCCAATGCCCTTGACCTGAAGGTATTTCCTTCATCGATTGTGATACTTTTTATGTTCGCTTCCCCCACTCCGACTCCTTGGTCATTATGATTAAGGTCAAACACCTCATCTTTCATACCATGCTCATTGATACGGACAGTGCAGTAGATGTATTGTTCTTCCAGACTGTTCGAGCCATACAAAAAATAGACCTAATCATACCAGCCAATGTCGAGCTCAAGGGCTTAAATGAGGCCACCAAGGTTTCTGTTGGCCGCATTAGCCTCCCTGTCACCACCGGTCCATTTACCCTCCAAACCAGTTTTCTCATCATCGACAAGAAATCTAAATACCTAGGAATCCTAGGTCGTGACTGGCTCCATGCAATGAAATCCATACCTTCTTCCTACCACCAAACACTTCGTTTCTCTACCCCTTGTGGCACATGGAACATGAAAGGTTCTCAACGCCTCGCTCGCTCATGCGAGCACCCTAATATCGATCTTACAAGAAAACTTATGAAACAATAACAATTAATACTTCTTGTACTTCCCATACCATCAATCCCTTCTACCACACCTGTCGAACCTACTGTATACATCGAACTCGATGGTCTTGGTCAAGGTATATTCATCGATAGTTTTTTGGATGAGGTCGAACGCCTTAAGCTCGCCACCTTTCTTTGGGAAAATAAAGATATCTTTGACTGGACTTTCCAGAAGAAGCCTCGCACCGACCCCACCCTAGCCTTCCATCGACTAGACCTCACCCCTCAGTTTATTGCCGTAAAGCACAAGAAGCGTACTTTGGCCCCGCGGCTTCAAGAAGCTGTAAACCTCGATGTCGACAAACTCCTTGCCACTGGTTTCATTAGAGAAGTCAAGTATGATGACTAGATCTCCAATATTGCTGCTGTTTCTAAGAAGAACGACAATATCTGAATCTATATCGACTTCATTGACCTTTACAAACATACACAGAAGGACTATTTTCTTCTTCTGATCATTTCAATACTCCTAGATGCTACAGCCGGTCATGAACGACTTTCAATGTTGGACGCGACTTTGGTTTAATTTCAGGTACCCCTCATCCCCGGGGATGAACTTAAAACTTTGTTTATTACTGAACAAGTTTTTTACTACTTTAACGTCATGCCCTTTGGCCTTAAAAATACGGGTGCCACTTACCAACATCTTGTTACCACCATGTTCAAACCTTTGCTTGACAAGTCAGTCGAGGTATATATCGGCGAGATGTTATGCAAAAGCCTCCAAAAATTGTCTCATATCCAGGACCTCACCGAAGTAATTGCCATACTTCTGTCTTAGAACATGAAACTTAACCCAGACAAATGTCAGTTTGGTGTTTCTTTTGACAAGTTTTTGGGCTACCTCATTAGCAAACGTGGTATCGAGATCGATCCACTCATATCCGCGCCATCATCGATATGCCTTCCCCTTGAATAAAAAAAATGTCCAAAAGGTTACTGGCAAGATAGCCGCCCCCTACCATTTTATTTCAAAATCCTCTGACCGTTGTGCTTAGCTTTTCTCCCTCTTACGTGATCAAGGCATCCCCAAGGCCAAAAAGAAAGCGGCCCCAAAATCAATTGGACACCCAATTGTGAACAAGCCATCCTCTAACTCAAAACATACCTTGGTCGACCACCCATCATCAACACCCCCATCGAGGGTGAAATGATTTCTTTGTAACTTGCCGTTACTGATACTTCTATTAGGTCAGTCCTTATTTGACTCGAATCCAACATTGAGAAACCTGTGTACTATATCAGCAAAACTCTGACACCCACCGAGACTCGATATACCAAACTTGAGCAGTTTCTCCTTATACTTGTTTACACTGCTTGAAAGTTCAAACCATACTTTCAAGCTCATCCTATACGTGTCATCACCAGCTACCCCCTTCGATAGATTTTCAGTAAGAAAGATAAATCTAGACGGGTACAACAATGGTCCATTTATCTTGGTGAACACGACATCACTTTCGAGAAATATATATCTCAAAAAGGCCAAGCAGTCACTGATTTCCTTACCGACTTCCCTGTCAAAGACATCGACTGGGTAGAACATGAAGATAATCTACCCGAAGACTTACCCGAACAGAACGACCCTTAGAACCCTAATACGGGTTGGCACCTCTTTACAGATGAATTCGTTGGACCTAATGGTTTGGGGATCGGTATTGTTCTAGTTACCCCCTCCAATAATAGAATCCAAAAGGCTATCAACATAAACTTTAAATGTTTAAATAATGAGGCCGAGTATGAACCCCTGATACATGGCCTCGATCTTGCCCTCAAACTTGGTGCTCCCAAACTTGCAGTATTTACTGATTCCTAACTTATTCAGAAATAGTATACTGGTAAAAATTAGGTAAACAGTTGTATGGCTGATTATGATGTCCTTATCCGCCAGCGCAAGGATTGTTTCCCTGAAAAATCTTCCATTACACATTACCCTCGAGGTGAAAATAAATATACCAATGCCCTCGCCTACATAGTAGCTATGTGAGGCCAGTCCGAATCTCGAGCACTCCATATCGAAGTACTCAAACGCCCAAGTATCAAACAGATGGAAGTCAATGCCATCAATACTGGGGGCGAGAGTCTCGATCCAGATGACTGGCAAACACCCTTTCTTGCTTATTTCAATAGTTCTACTCTCCTAGAAGACCCTAAAGCAAAATGTTTGTTACTGGAAAACTGCTGCAGATACACCATTCTCAAAGGTGGATTACACCGTAAATCTCCAAATAGCGTACACCTCCGATGTATCTCCCAAAGTGAAGCCACTACCATACTTACCAAACTCCACGAAGGTACCTGCGGTACTCATACTGCTGGTCGATCTATGGCTCTCCGAGCTATAATACAAGGTTTATTCTGGCCCAATATGAATTAACAAGCTACAAAGTATGCAAAACACTATGACAAATGCCAACCTCACGCCCATGACATCTGAAGACCTTCACAAGACCTCTATTTCAGCCATGTTGCTTAACCTTTTAAACGATGGGCTATTAATCTAGTGGGCCCTTTTCCCAAAGCTTCTGGTAGACAAGAACATTTCCTAATGGCCACAAATTACTATACTAAATGGGTCGAAACCGTGCCTTTGTGTCAAACCAGAGAAGAAGAATTCATCAAGTTCTTATAGGAAAATATCATCACACATTTTGGCTGCCCTCACATGATTCAATGCGATAACGGTCCATAGTTTGTTGGGAGAAAAGTCTATAATTTCCTCATGAAGTACAACATCATCCTCTCCCCTTCTACACCTTATTACCCTCAGGGGAATGGTCAGGTTGAAGTAATCAATAAAACTATTGTCAATAGTCTCAAGAGGCGTATCAATGAGAAGAAAGGCCGATGCGTTCAAGAATTATAGCATGTACTCTGGGCCTATCGCACCACACCAAGAAAGGAGACGGGCTACACTCCCTTCCTTCTGGCTTACGGTACCAAAGCCGTGCTGCCTACCTAGTTCGAAGTAGCAAGACGCGATCCTGACCTCCCCGATGAAGACAATGGGTTCGAACTTGGATACAATATGTTATGGATCGACGAAACCAAAGACCGAGCCATTGTAAACCTCGGCCGTTACCACCTCTCCCTCTATAAATCATACAATGAAAGATTACACAATTTTAATATCAGAGATTTGGTACTCCGACGAGTCACTCCCTCTTCGAAGCCTCAAAATGCCAGCAAGCTAGCCGAGTCCTGGGAAGGACCTTATGTCATGTACGATAAAACCGATAAAGGATCCTATTATCTAATAATAGAAGCGGAAGAGCCTCTACCTAACCCGTGGAACACAATGCAGTTAGTCTCATACAACAGGCCGCAGCCACCACCTTGTTCAACTTATGTAAATACAGTATAATCAATAAACATATTTTTTGTCCTTTGAGCTTCATGTCCTGTCTTCCAGTGAATTTCTTGGTCTAATCTAAGTATCACGTCAACCCTTCGACCCGACTGATACTTAGGGGTGGCCTCAAAGTTTTTCAAGTTTCCAATTCGAGCAAACCCGAGGGGCATGAATGGTTGACAGACCGGACCCTCGGTAATGCATTGGGAGCAACCACATAATGTTTCATTCAGGCTCAGGCCTTCGAAGTCTAGTGAATTTCTTGGTCTAATCTAAGTATCAGGCTAACCCTTCGACCCGACTGATACTTGAGAGTGACCTCAAAGTTTTTCAAGTTTACAATTCGAGCAAACTTGAGGGGCATGAATGGTCGATAGATTGGACCCTCTGGAATGCATTGGGGGTGACCACATAATGCTTCGTTCAGGCTCAAGCCTTCGAAGTCCAATGAATATCTTGGTCTAATTTAAGTATCAAGTCAACCCTTCAACCCGACTGATACTTGGGGACGACCTTGAAGTTTTTCGAGTTTCTAATTTAAGCAAACCCTAGGGGCATGAATGGTCGACAGACCAGACCATCAGGAATATATTGGGGGCAACCACATAATGCTTCATTTAGGCTCAATCCCGCGGATAGACCCGGGGGCGACCTTCGAGGATATGTACACTTCTCGACACGGTCAAATCTAAGTATCATGTCAACCCTTCGACTTGATTGATATTCGGGGACGACCTCGAAGCTCTTCATGGTTCCAGCTCGAACCCTGATACAAGCATTCAATAATTTGAATCACACACACTCGGATACAAGTATACAAACATACAAGAAATTCAAGTTTAATACACACATGCAATTCAAATCAGCTACATATAAACAAGTAGCTCAAGTTTAAATATGTTACACATTGTTCGAGTACTGTCTATCCAGTACATTCAATTCAAATGCCATATTATTCAACTTTATACATCATAGCAAGATAAGAGGAGAGGGTTTGCTACAGCAAACAAACAACAAAGACATACCTTCTACCAGTACTCCACTCATATAGGTGTGACCGTACTAACTCCTCCTACAAATTCTTTAACAGTAATACCTTCTGTACCCTAAAGAGAAGGGTTCAGTCCCATAGCATTGGGTACCCAATTGACTGCAACACTTCTCATAACAATTACAGTGCTAGCAGCATCCCCTTCGACTACAAAATCAACAACACTACCTCCAACACCTTTTACTATAGGGTCCACTTCCATCCCTATTGCCTGAGAAACATCTCCGACAGTGGGCCCTTCGGTCGTACGTAAGCGCTTGAATGTCTTGGGATTATGCCCCAAACTATCTATGAAGTTCTTTAGAGACGTGGTCGTATCACACTCTTCATCCTATTGCTCATGGAAAGCTGCTCTCTGTACCTTCAATTCCTCCTCTTTTTCAACCAGCCTCGACTCTAGCATTTTTCAAATTTGATCACTACTGGCAGCCGTGGTCTTGAGTTCCTTCACACCCTCAACTTTAATCTGCAACTTCTTTCGCTTTAACACATTAACCTTGGTCTCAAATGACATCATGGTCCCCAGAGCGAGCTCTAGACAGTCCCTTTCCAGTTTCTGTTGCTTACTTGTTACCCTCTGGGCTTTGGAAAAACTTAGGCACAAGCATGTACCTGCTTGAATACTCGACCCATTAATAGTTCTCAAAGCATAGTCACATTTTTTATAATTTTAGAATCTCAGAAATAGTTACCTGATGCAGAGCCTTATTCATCTACTTCCCTGCCTCATCTGGGTCATTTCCACAGAGGGTTGCCATCGACGCGACCATTTCTCGGGCCTGCTTCTTTGGTTCGGCTTCACGTCGTGCCTCATTCGCATCATCTACATTATCAGCCACCTGCTCATGAGACCTCTTACCCAGAGTTGTCTTCGTCTACTGCACTGTCAAAGCTTTGGCAACAACCTTGCCCTTACCCTTGCTAGCCTGCCTTGACACCTCAGGAATAGCCTCGGGCATACTCGGCTGTATGGTCCCCGACCCTCATCACAGTTCCCTCGGTACATAGTTTAACTTTCGAGTCAACCTTCCCTTCCCCATCTTTTTGGCCCCTATCAAAGCACCTTCTTCTTTTCTTTTATTCGTTGGTCTAGCAGCAATAGGTACATTTTAAAGCAGCGTATCTGTCTTCTTCCGCCTCTTCCTCATAATGCCCAACTTCCCCAAAACCCAATTCACCTACTCCTCATCGTGGTCGATCAGTTCGTCAATATACCACTTCAGATACGTCAATGACCTATTGCCAGGCTTTGCAAATAACAAAAGCAAGTTTAACAACCTATTCGAATCACATAAAAAATAACCTTCGACTATCAACTTACTTGGATTATACAGTTTATGCTTATGCCTATACTCCTCTTCCCCTTCTGCATTTTCATAATTACCTCCTACCACAACCAAATCCTTATCCCACCCTTGCCCTGTCGAACACAGATCAAATAACCATGGTTTATCTACATGGCATTGAATGTGGTATGTATCCGCCTTCTTATTCGCTTTCCTCGAGTAGAACGATACAATATCGAACCACTCGATAAAACCCTATTTTTCCATTTCAACTCTACATTTATCCCCACGGCCACCTTCATCACCTTATAAAAGTTACCATTTATCTGGCACGGGGAAATATCCCAGTAGTTCAATGCCTGCTTCACCAACTTTCGAAGGGGCAGCTGCATCCCTAGTCAAATCTGGCCTCTGAACGCCATGATACCCTCCTGAGGGGTATCCTAAAATGTGAACTCAGCCCCTACTTGCACTAGTGTAACCCCCAACTTCGACAACTCATGTTTTGCCATGAATCGATCCAGTCTCACCTTTTCCTGAGCCGAGACTGGCCCCGCTGCTCTTCTCAAATCATTCAAGCTATTACTATTATCGTTCGACTCCCCTTCCCCTTCCTCCATCTCATCCCCTGAAGGCTTGATACTACCTTTGCTTCCCCTCCCCCTCATCACTATCCTCTTTGCCACTCTTCCCGATTACTCGAGCCCTACGACGGGCTCCTAATCGAAGCCCCGACCTCTGGTAATACCACTACCAATGGTGCGTCTATTACAATTTCTAACACTTCTACCTCGCTGCTCCCACCCCCTCGATCTCGACCAGATATACTGGGTTCATTTACTTTGTTCTCCTCGTCTATCAGCCCCATCCTTGAAGCTTGATGGGTACGCATTATACCATACAAAAGAAGAGGTCCGCAATTAGATCGTTATATTTGACTATCACGTTTCGATATCACATTATGTTCTACCCTCTCCAAATTACCCAACCCACAGTCGAATGTTTGACTTCAACCCTAATCAATCCCTCACTCTCCCCTACTTACCACTGGGCTGGACCTCCAGGCACATGGGTTACCCCCTTCCTCGGTCATGTCATTACCAAAAAAAACCCTAGCAATACCTACACCATAATATAAACAATATACAAATACAGAAGAAGAATCGATAGAGCAGAATCATAAATCACCTATTTGCGAAGGAAATCAGAAGACATACCTGCCCGAATGGTTCAGATCTCTGCAACATCAAAGTGTCTTTCTCTCCTCTCCAACAAGATCTACCGCAATAATGGAGTATTTGTTTCCTCCCTTCCTCCTCTATTTTCTCTATGTTTAAGTGATTGGGAATAGTAAATTTCTCCCTCACCTCTTTAAATATCACCTCACAAAAATAAAACTGCCTCGATTTCCCCACTCACCATCATTACCACTCCTCCACTCCTCCTCATTTTTTGGCTAAGACGTTTATTAACATTTTACCCTCACTTCTTCACACGTGCATATTACACGTTCACATCAAATAATTTTGTAATCCTCTTAAACCTTCTGGCACCCTGCCCGAAGCTGTCAACTCAATCGCACGTGTCACTTCCACCCTTTTTTCCATAGCCCGAGGGAACATCATGATGACCTCCAAGGTACTTTACCTTAGGAACAGTACCACTTCTGACATGACAGCTATTACGGCTGTCAGGTCTTGCAGTCGAAGCACATATTCCTTCGACAACAAAAATTTCCAATCCCTCCCGCCCTCCTATGATTTTGTTTGCAAACTATCGTCTACATTCTACTTTGTCACATTGTCCATACAAATTTAGTACTCGAACCTTCGGTCAGTATTTTTCAATTATATGACTTTACTTAAGTTTCTAACCATTCTTAATCGTGTTCGTTACTTACGTTCGAAGTTCGGCAATCATTATCGCACCTACATTATGATCGTCTACCAGCCCTAGCACAGTTCTATTATCATACTTTAAGAAACATGTTCTTCATTTTAAAATTGCAAACCCATCGGGCATACAAAAAACAACACAAAACAAACAACAAAATACAACGCAAAGATAGAAACCGCAATAACTCACCACCACCATCATCACAACTTTATAGAGAACCCTACTATTTGCATACGGGGCAGTTTTTATGGTGCCCTGCCTCCTCATCTCTAACTCAGTCTTCTACATCCACCTGGTCCTTGGCTTGGCTCTGCAGAAAGAAGTACCGATTGCTGGCGCTCGGGTTAATCCATTACAGCACCCTGGACCAATGCGCGTATGACATCCTACAAATTGGTTCCTCTAACTCTAGTTCGGCTAAATTTGGCATCACCCAGTCCAGACCATGATCGCCGAAGAACTTTTCCTTCAACACAACCGTCTTCTACTCTATCCGGCGTTCTAGTACTTCCATCCTTTTCTGGTACCTTGTGTTCGGTGTGGTTTTCATGGCTTCAATTACTAGAAGAGAAAGATGAAGGTAGTTTGAAACTCCTCTCACGCCCCCTATTTATACTTGAATTAAGATTCATTTAATCTCCCCTTAATCACCACTCGCATTAATTACCATCCTTAATTACTTTCCTCGAAACTGTCCACATTCAACAATCAACTTTTTAACTTCCCATGCCTAACCAATTTTCTCAATACGCGCCATCTCTACCAATTTCTGAGGCCCCTGTTCAGAAGGGACGAATATAATAGCCTACTCGCAGCCTTCTAGCACCAGTCGAATGATCGAAGGCTACATCGAAGCCTACCTAGAGACTCGAATCCCATTAATACAATAACTAAGTTCACGAAGCCTTCCGGGATTAATCGAACACTCAAAGGAATCATCGATGCTAACTGTAGTAGTCGGAGATAGATGAACAGCGCCAGAACTCAGTATCTGTACCAGAAATACTTTGACCATGGTCATACATGGTTGAAGGATGATACGTCTGACAGCCAGCTCACTAGAAAAAGAGTGAAACAAGTTGCTCGACAGGTACAATGTTTGAACCAACAGCTGCAGTGTCAGAACTAATAACTACAGTGTCAGAACCAACAGCTACTGCGTCAGAACCGACTCTGGGTACAAGTCAGTTATCCCCAAAGGGTATACATGTAACTTGACATCTAATGGTGACTCAACATTTTTTATATCATATAAATAAGAGGGAGGAGGTACTATGAAAGGGTTTGAAAATCTCTCCCACAAAATCTTACAAAATTACCTTCTAATACCCTATAGCAATCTACTCTTCGATCCCTCGACTAATTCAATATATATCATTTATCCTTAAAATCCTCACTAAAGTTCATGGAGTAGCCCATTTTAGGCCTCCACGCAAGTGTATTATCTCAGTAGTATATCTTATTATTGTTATTTATATGCTTGCAAACCCCTATTCAAAGATTAACACCTTGGTATAAGAGTCGGTTTCCCCTCATACGAAACTAGGCCCCTGCACCTTCCTTCAGTATCTCTTCTATGTTTACCTCTACAAAAGGTTTATACAGAATTGCTAATATCCAACACACGTTTAACAACAAGAAAAATTTCAAAGACAACCACTAACCTTGGAGTCGTGCTGCTTTTGTATCCCTTTGCTTTACAAGTTTCACCCTCTCAATCAATATACTAATCTCATCGATCCCAATTATTGACAAAAACACAAGAGACGGACACAAAGAATTTGTACTGAAATAATTTTTTTTCCAGAATTAGTGGTGTGTGAATTGTCGCCAACCACGGGGCTATTTATAGGCCCCACGCAACTGTTCATCACACCCCTTTGCGGCCGTTCGAGTTCTTAAGCATATCGCCTTGATCGACTCTTCTCGAAGTCTTTAATTTATCGTTTCCTAAACGCTAACAAGCCCATACACTGCTGCTTCAACCCTTCCATATCTCCTTTTAACTCCTCTGATATGTCTATCCTCACCAAAGTAACTCTTATGCTATCAAATAGAGATTATACATCCAATTCCTTGTACCTCAAAATATCACCTATAGGAGAATACCTTGCCATTTTTCTTCTTAAACCTACACATAGCTTTCCTTATTTAATCCTCTCTTATATTCTCGGGACAATTATAACAATAATTTAAATAATCTTATTCAATAAAACAACTACCCAGACATTGAGATATATCAACTTTGCCTACCCAAGAGTACAATTTCATATCAATAAAAAATTATTCATTCAACATATCACAACATAATCGAGAACATTTCTAATCGTACACATCGACAACAAAATCTGATAAAAACAAACTCATTTATTTTATGTCAACCAACTACAGTACAAACTTTGTTCATTTAATACAACCCAAAAGACCATAAGTCCACCTTTCAAACACTTCAACCGCCAACAACATCTTCTTTCTTTACCAATGCCTTGGCTCAGTTCCTTATCTTGTCGACGCGCTCCGGAGGACTCAACAATTGCAATTGGCAGTGAAATGCATACTATTCACCTTGACCTCCACTTCATTCATCTCTTTGTACTTGGGCATCACTGACACTAACGGCTGCCCATTAATACAGCTCTTGCCAAAATACCAATCTATCAACTCCCAATACTTGGCATACACCAGGTTGAACAACTCCTCCTTACCCAGCTGCACCCTTGTCTTCACTATCTTCTCAAAAAAAAAAAATACATGACAACCTCAACAATACACAGGTATTTATATGAAAAAGTAGACTTCCTAACTACCAAAAGTCAAATACAAACATTAACTTTACATTGAAACTCTAAACATCACTGTAAAATCAAACCTCCTAGGGAATCTCTTATAGGCCCCACACTGTCAATAGATTACACTTCGAGATCTTATTACCTCGACACAGTAACCTCGATATTTTCCATGAATTCAAACAACAATCTTGACATCAATCTAACTCAACAAATTAACTTCGGATAATAAATTTCCATATCATTCGAGATCACAACATATTTAATCGATGCCAATTCATAAACAACATTTTATTCCTTTAGATAAATGTTATATTTTACATTGACAATCTTTACTGTGATTATATTATAAATCAAACTACATGTTACAATACATCTTATGTGTGCCATAACCTCTGACGAAAGGAAATAGCCATACCCTCCTCTGAAGCCACCACAATCTCACAACCCCAGGAGATTATAGAAACGATAGTGCCCGGAGAAGCCACCACAAGTATCCCTATCTACCAATGCATATACAACTTCTACATGGGCAACGACTATTTCGCGAAGACTTTCGATGCGCTCCGAGGCTGTCTGCAACACAAAGTTAAACTGACACCGAAAGAAAAACTCTTCTCTAACATGATCAGCCTCCAGCTCCGTCATTTATTCATATATTGGCTCTACCGGTAGTAGGTAATAGGAAGACAACAACAACTGGCCGAAGTACAATTCTTTCACCTCATCGTACTTAACATCTATACACTCCAAAAAAACCTTGTATAATGCCTAGAACTGCATCATCACGATCATAGAACCTTGCAGAACTATTGAACAAACACTTCACGTCCATCTACATGTATCTATACAGTAATCTAGCCTACAAGAATACCACAGTCACAACAAACTACCATAAATACTCCTCGGGAAAATACGTGACCAAATTTATTTGACTTTCTCCTCTGAAATGGCAAACACAGACTTTTACAGATGTTCTTCTTAATGCAACAGCAAGTAATTGTGTCGAGAATGGGGCGATTGTAGTAGCATATTTTCCAGTTTGACAAAGAGAAGCTAACAAAACTTACTCAAAGGTAATCCATCATTCAAAAAGATGTCACATCTATGACCATAGTTCTCAACCCACCGAAGTAGTTGTCATGCTTAGTCAAATAGAGATGTTGCAGGGAGATCCGCGATGTTCTCCCATTACCCGCCAAAATAGAAAACGATTTTTCTTTTTGTAACTGCCTATATCTGCTATAAATACAGGCATAGAGTATGTTTAACCAATCTGCTACTCTACCAATCTGACATTCTTACATCTTTACCAATAAGCAATTATAATAACTAGTAACTTATTTGATTTTTCATCAAAACTGTTCTTGAGGTCGTAGTTTTTCTCAGATTTCACTGAGTTTCCACATAAAATCCTATGCGTTTAAGCTTATTATTGTATAATCCTAACAAAAGTATTGGCGAAGATTATCCTCCCAGAAAACATACTATTGCAATCAACTTTATTACTAATTTTGTTAATTTGTCATACCTGCACCCAACACAATGTTAATTTGACATATTTGTACCCATTACCATGAATTTAGAGTCACAAAAACCCAATTTTAATAACACACAACAAAGAGGAGGACCGGTTGCTCTCTATAACTTTTATTTTGATTACCATTTTGGTTTTGGACAAATAATATTAACAATCAATCGATCCCCTTAAATGAGGAGAATAAGCAACATCAACCCTTGAGCCTTGTTGGAAAATTTTGACGAGTTAACGCGTTGTTGGGTGGTCGAATTCAAGTTCCATGATTGGGGATATATTTGAGAAGAGTTAGGTTTTGTTTTCTCTATCTTTCTCATACATAGATCACCACTCATTAGATATTCTCTGTTGGTGTAATGGCCTAATTTCGTAAGCTCGAAATGGCTTAGAATTAGCTCTTACATCAATATTCCTATGGAAAAACTAATATAAAATAAGAAATGACACATGTGATTTAGCGTGGAAAACCTTTGAATAGGTAAAAAACCATGACCTCGAGTTGAGGGTTTTTACAATAGTGACTTTTATTGCTTGAGGCTGATACCTTATTACAAGTGGTCTCTTAAAGTGGAAATACTGGATCCTGTAAATAAGAAGTTTGATATTTTGAGAACCTAGAAAATATAGTTTTCTTGGTGATTTTTCCTATATTTTTTCTGGTCCTTATCTCTTTTGGAACTTTTTCTTCATATAGATCCTCCCTGGAGTTCTTTATTATTTTGAAGCACGTTCTCTGATTAATGTGGTAAGTGGCGGTTGACTGAACAATTATTAAGTTCATAAGATACATGCGTCTTTGACTTGTTCATGTTTTTCTGTTGAGCTCGACCCACGTTCTTCTTTTTCTTGTGGCGCAGGCGTCAATGCTGACTGCTTATGTCACATGTGGAATGTGTGAGTCTGATATAGAGGTAGTTTAAACTGGAAATAACTCAAATTTTGCTAGATCGAGGGATAGGCCCCTATAATCGCCCCCTCACAACCGAAATTATGAATGGCTTTGGTTGAGAAAGAATTTACGGGTATACAGGTATATGGGTTTAGGGAGTTTAAAATGAAGGAAATATTAATGTGGTTTGACTGTATGGAAAATGTATATTTTTATGGGGGGATATTTATGCATTGAATAATGATAGAAATATTGATGTACGCGATGATATGGCTTGGGGAGTTTCGTCTATTTTAAATGATGACGCTTGGAAAATGTACTTGTGCATTAAATAGGAGGGTTATATAAATTATACCTGTACTGAGGATTGTGGCAAAGTACGCTGTTTATTCTCAAGTTTTCTGGAAGCTTTATTGACGATGGTGAAGACCCGGAGAATGGTTTACGAGGAGAGAATTTCTATTGAGATGTAGAAGTTGAAGTTGAGATATTTTGGAGATCAGTCCTTGGAGATGCCCACCCCTGTTCCCGTTCCATTGACGTATCAGGGTTTGTTAGAAGAAGAAGTGGTTAAAGCTGAGGAAGATTTTTTATTATAGATGGTGATTTCATCACATTGTCTTAGCATGCGAACAATATTGGAGGTGTCTCCATATCCCTGCGGAAGACAAGGTTGAGGAGACAGATGCGGGGGTTGGAGTAACTGCTGGGCAGTTTTGCTGATGTCTTGTGTAGGATTTGATTATAAGCTTGTGCTCTCTTCATCTCTACCAATTCTGTGGTGGTAGTGGTTATAAAGGGGGCGACGGTGGTAGTGGAGAAGGGAGATGGAGAATGGAAGTCTATTTCTGTACCATTATTCGTTCCTTGGCTCTAAGAAGACCTTCTGTTCAAAAAGTTGGTTGAACCATTGAGTCTTCTACTTTTATGTCCAAACATCCTCCAAACATAATTTCTGGTCAGAGTAAGATAGTGTGAAGGGAGAAGGTTGTCTGGTGACTTCCAATGCTTGTTTTGCTTTAGAAGATTCTTTGAGTGAAACATCACTAGAGTAAGATGAGCTGAAAGATTATTGTTTCAGAGTGCCTGAAAGAATTTTTATTTGAAAAGTACATGATAAACTTATTATCTGTAAAGTACCTGTATGATTTGATATCTATAAAGTACCTGTAATTTATATTTGAGCTTAATAAAATTTGGTTAGTCCAACTCTGTGTTGATATATATATTAACTCTTGGAATTGAGCTGTGAATAATTTGAAGATTTACGAATAGAGGATGTAATGTATGAGATTGGAACTATAACATAAATTATAGTAATCGAGTTGTAAAAATGTGTTGGTGTTCAAAAGATGTGTCAGAATTTGTTTTTGAATGAAAAGAGAACTGTAGAAGGTTTAGGATATATAATAATTGGGACTTCAAGCTAATGGAGGCCGCTCAGAATTATTGGAGGTCGATGGAGAAAGATAAAAGTAAGATTGAGATGGATTAGGCCTAATTTATTGAAGTCAATATGGAGAGATAAGCTTAAATAATTATCCTCAGGATAGTAGGGTTTCTGTTTTAAAAGAATAAAATATAATTATTAACTGTGGGGGATTCGTTATAATTTAGAAAAATGTATAAATCGGGGAGAATGACTTTTAAACAGGCAAAAAAAAACATAAATGGTGTGGACTTGATCTGAGAGAATTTGGCATGCTGCTGAGGTAAGGCTGGTGATAAAGATAGCTAAAGTGCATGATCAAATTTTTGGCTTGTTAGACTATGATGCTGATCTGCCAGTGAGGGAGTACTGGTTTAAATGTTTTGATTGCATTGGTATGGACGTCTTCTACAAGGAGTTATTCGGAGAAGTGATGGTGGAGCCTTCAGCTCAAAAAGATGATGTGAGACTGATTACTGATAAAGAGATCGAATTGGAAGATATGAGGATTACTGGA
This sequence comes from Kingdonia uniflora, assembly GCA_014058105.1. Taxonomy (NCBI): domain Eukaryota; kingdom Viridiplantae; phylum Streptophyta; class Magnoliopsida; order Ranunculales; family Circaeasteraceae; genus Kingdonia; species Kingdonia uniflora. The sequence continues at coordinate 4,352,692 of JACGCM010002768.1, read as the reverse complement.
GGCAAAATGATCCGGTGTTGTTCCCAAGGACATCAAGGATATTTTAAGTGTACTTATATGTGAGGGAGATAATTATAAGAGTTTGATTATTTTTCAAAGAAATGTAATGAGAATGAAGTTTGAATATGTCCTTTATTTTTGCAAATGTTGTTTGTGACTGTTTGTAAAAACGTAAATTTGATTATTTTTGAAATGCTGAGAGCTTTGGAAATGACGTCCACACTTCTATAAGTAGAAGGAGCAAAAATAGGAAAAACAGGTGGCTTTTGATTTTGTCTCTGGTAAAAAAGCTGGGAAAGTTTGATTGTGTGTAACTGTTGAGTCATCATGGGTGTAGGGAGGTCAGAGGGAGATTTAGAAAAGAGAGATGAAAATATATTAAAATATAGGGGAGGGGGCCATGATGGGAATGTGTTTTTACCAAAAATGTGCAAGACGTCTGACATAAATTGTGGAAAGGATGCCTCAATTCCAATATCGAGGGCGGCTTGTGTGAGGCCCAATAACTGCCAGTTGTTAGTGAGAGAAAATATAAATAACGCTTCGTCTTCCTCATTCAAACATTTATCAACTTCTGAAAACTTTAAAAGTAGGGAGAGTGGAATGAAAAAAAATAGCAGAGTATATTATGAGAAACTAATAGAGAGTGATCAACAATCAAAGTGAGAGAGAGTTGCAGAGGCTAAGTCACGAAGGTGGTTATACAGCAGCGTTGTGTCGGAAGGATTTGGCGCTGTATCAGATTCATATTCTAACATAAAAGGTTAGCAGATGATTTGTGATACTGCGAATGTGTTTCTTTCAAAATTCCTTTTTTGGGGTATGCAAATCTAAAAATTACTATTTACAGTAATTTATAAAATCTATTTGATATATTTATAAAATGTGATATGAAAGATATATGTATGTAAATGATGTATGTGTTAAAGATAATGATAGAATAATTGGACCTGTATATATGTCTATCATGAGGAGTTTTATGGAGAATCAAATCTACTTTAGAGTTTTAGTTGATTTGGAGACTTCATCTGTTAATGAGGCGTCAGCCTGTAGTTGATCGGCTGAGTCCGAGAATATAGTATCTGATAGGGAGGATGAAGTAGTAGTTGTTCAATTTCTTGATTTTCGTGGGAAATTGGTATCCTACCCTCCAGATTCTGATGTGTTTAGAGAATTTCGTAAAGCCAAAGTTTCTATATAGGGAGGATGGGGTAATTTTATAGTACATGCCAATAGGCATTTTAGAAGTTGTTTTGTAGGATCTGGGGAAGAATACCTCTTTTTGTTGGCTGATCTGGAGAAGGAAATGTCCTGGCGACCTGGTAGAGGATTTTTTGTGTTACCTGTCTCAATTAGACTACAGGTTGAGTTTGCCCCTTAGAAATCTTGTGAAAGGGATTATGAATATCATTGGGGCATGTTTTGTTCACTTGAACGGAAACATGTGGGAGGTAATAAACGTGTGTGAATTTCTGAATAAATTGCGAAAGGAGGGTGAGGTTGAGAGGAGGATATCTTCTGAAGATGTTTTGCAGTTTTATAGGGTAAAAAACTTTTCTACAAGTGGTGGGGCATATTTTTTTGTGAGTTCGACTCAATCTCTCTTTTTCTATCTAAATTTAATAGGTCAAATGTGGAATGATAATGTGATATGGGTTAAGGGTGATTGCCTTCAGAGAGATGATGAATAACCAATGGAACTTCTATGTAGAACTGTGAAACAAAGTAAGCATAACCATGTATGAAAAATAATACTTGAAATGTTTGAAATGGAATGTTGCGCTGTTTATGATAATGTGTTGTTGATTGATAGGTCCTTCGCCGAATGTGAAGAGGAAGAAGTCCCTGTTAGACACTATTGCTCAGGAAGGGACCGAGCTCGAAGTTGTGCCGAAAGAACTCGACACTAGAAGAAAGAAGTGAGCTAATAGTAGGTCTGAGAAAGTTTAAAAATTTTGAGCAATGAGGCTAATGACTGGCGTTGATGGCAATAAGAAGAGGGTGGGTAGGGGGGTTGATAGAGAGAGAGGAGTGGTCTTGTCCAAGGCCTCTGGAGTGGACTTTGCGGATGTACCAGAGTCCACTGCGTTAAGCAAGTCAGCTCGGGCATTTCCAAAGAAGAGGATGCTAAAGCGCGGTTCAACCACCAGAACTATAGGAAGTGGTAAGGTTGAAGGAGGGCAAAAAAAAGGAGTGTTGAGCCTTCTGAATTGATAGGGGCGAAGGTCACGGAGAATCGACCTGGTGAGGAAGATTAATTGAAAATGGTGGAGGAAAAGGCGAGGTGTGCAAACCACAATGGTGAGGTGGAGATGAGTAAAATGGTAAGTTTAATGACTTGAATATATACATAATTATGAATGCTGATTCGAGTTAAGAATGTTCGATAATTATTATATTTTTGTAGGCTGCTCGTCTGATGAGGGGGATCTGCCTCGGAGTGGAGGAGGAGAAAGCCGATCTTGAGAAGGGGATGGTGGAAGATGTTGCTGTTGAAGTTGTGGATGGGTTAGATGGTGTCACTCCCCAAATGGTGCGAGACAACCAAGGGGATGACAATGAGCGTCCAGAGGAAAGGAACGAGAAGGTAGAGTAGAATGTTGACTTTATGGTTGTATGAATGGTTTGGAATGTTGTAATCTGATGGAATATTGTTTGTTGGATAGACTTATGTAGGGTAAGGTGTTCTTGTAAACCTTGTTGTAGGAACTTAAGGTAATGCACCTCAGAATAAAAGACTTAGAGAATGAGCTCGCTATGGAGAAAGACACCTTTGCTTCCCTGCTGTCTTCGTAAGCGGAGCTGCAGGTTAGAAAAGAGCTAAAAACATTTGATTTGTATGCTTTATTGCTCTAGAGCAACAAAGTAAAAATTTAAAGCGTAGAGACAAACCAAAAACTTGTTAACAGTTTATGGGCAAATGAAACTCAATTGTGTATAAATAATACCAAAGCATTGAAAAAGTTAGAATATAGAAAATGTGTACCTTGGAATTGGAAGTATATGCTCATTATTCATCAAATTAGGACCATATTTTGACCTTAAGTTTAGAAGTAGTTTCACACAGTAGATGTCAAAAAATACAAATTTTATTAAAAATAAGATGTATGTATTGAGTGAGTGTTATGAGTCAAACTCGATATATTGTATATATGATGTACATGTCAAATTGGAGTCAGCTCGCTTGAGCAAAGAAGTGACACGCTAATATAACCAAGAATTTGCGGTGGAGTTTGATAGAATGAGAGAGGCGAATGAAGATAGGGAAGATCAGCATGTAAATTTACATTTCAATTTCGTTAAGGCAACTCAAACTGCTGATGACCTCACTCGAAAGATGGAAGAGAAGGATGCCAAAATTAGTAAGGGGGAAAAAGTGCTCGCAGAAATGAAGGAATAGGCAACAAAACTTAAAAGTCAGAATGAGGCGTTGAAGGTCAAGAGTAGGGATGCTGACATGACACGATACTGTATACAGGCACTAGAAATGTCAAAAAAAGAGTTATGCCATTCTGTGGCCGTTTAAAGGACCAAATGATCATTAAAATGAACGAACAGGAGCATACTCGTGCAGATCTCGTAAATACCATAAGCAAATTGGAGTGATTGAAGAAGAAAATGGCTGAGAAAGATGGCGAGCTGAAGAAAGCTCGAGATGACCTATTTAACTTTGAAGTTGTGGTTGAGCAGTTGACTGCAGCTTTGCCTGCTAAAGATATGGAGTTTCGGTTGGTGCAAATGAAATGTAATGAATTGAAAGAGAGGGTGGCACAATTGAAGACCGAATTGTCTCAGGCCAATTAGCTCATTAGAAATAGCAAAGCCAGAAAGCGCTCGGGGAAGAATAAAGATGATGCAAGGGTTTCCTTTGTTCAAGGGGATGTAGTTAGCCTATTAGCTCGAATTAGAAAGCTGGAGGGAAATGTGGGTCGAACTCAAGGTCATGTACAAAAAGGAAATGAATGGTTAAGGGAGTGCCTAAGTAAGTTGAACGGTGCTCTTTCCAGGGAATAAGAATTTGAGCGGGTTATCAGAGGTAAAAAGATCTTGATAAAGAAAGAGGATAAACTGTTAAAGAAATCTCCTGCTGGGGAAGATTTTGATAGAGCGCTCGAAGAACTTCATGTTCAGGTGGATGAATTAAGAGCAATTAACCAGGCTGAATAAGCTAAAGCTGATAAGAAGACGAATGAGAACATTGAATTTATGTCCCGCACAGATAGTCATATGGAATTGCAAGATGCACGGTATAAGAGGTTGAAAGAGAGCCTTAGAGCGACCAAATAATTTTTTTCTAAAATGGTTACGTCGGAGACATCGCACTCAGAGATGTTAATGGCATTAATATTTTGTTAAAGAGATTAGAAGGCTCAAGTTTGAGAGGAATACCTTGCATGACTGTTTATCGGGTAGAAGATACATTTGTAGAGATGAAGTAGATCGAGGAAACTTTATGAACTTTATGGAAATGGAGTTAGGTTCTCGACCTGTTGAATTGGTAGAACAAGGCAGGATCGTTGTGACTGCTCAAGCTCAAAAATTTATGGATGATCGTCCTCCTATTGTAGGGGAAAACGTAGCTGACCTCCCAACTGCAGAAAAAAGATCCTTTATAATGGTTGTATATGTAACCTGAAAAAGTATCTATCGCAGACATATTGAGAGATGAAAACTAGTTTTACCTTTGCCTTATCTTATGTCTGGTACTGTTTGTTAATTGAAAACTAGTATTACCCTCGTTTTAATCGCAGAGTATAAATGTCGCAGCCATATTGAAAAAGATGAAAACTAGTTTTACCTTTGCTTTATCTTATGTCTTATAGATTTCCTTGATTGAAAACTAGTACTACTTTTGTTTTAATCGCAGAGTATAAATATCGCAGCCATATTGAGAGAGATGAAAGCTAATTTTACCTTTGCTTTATCTTATGTCTCCTAGAGTTCTTTTATTGAAAACTAGTATTACCTTTGTTTTAATCCCAGAATATAAATATCGTAGCCATATTGAGAGAGATAAAAGCTAATTTTACCTTTGCTTCATCTTATATTTGGCATAGTTCATTGATTAAAAACTAGTATTACCTTTATTTTAATCGTAGAGTATATATAGAGTCGATCAAAGCTAGTGTTATCATTGCTTTAACCAGAATAGAGGTCGATTGAAAGCTAGTATTACCTTTGCTTTAATCTATGTCTGTCTATATAAGTAGAAAGTCGAGTGGAAAAATTTTAGAAGTTTTTATTGTATGGAGACGAAAATCTCACTTTTAGAATGGAAAAAGTGAGAATTTGAAATAGAGTAATGAGGGACTCAACGATAGTATCATTTTTGTCACCTAGTGTTCCAAGGATTTGAGATATGAACTCCTACTTTGGTTATGTGGTAATATGATCCCAGGCCAGTGAGACCAGTGATAAGGAATGGACCCTCCTAATTATCTGTTAATTTCCCAGTATGTGGCTCTTTTCTGTGTTGAGGGAGTTCTCTGAGGACGAGATCGTTAATTTGGAAAGTCCAGCTTCTGACTCGTCTATTGTTCGAACTGGCCAATATATGGTGATATCGACCTAGGTTGGCGATAACGCGTTCCCTAGTTTCATCAATCCAATTGAGGCTACAGGCCAATTCGAACTACTTTTCTTTGTCAGTGAGCTCGTGATATTTGATTGAATGATGGTATTTTGTTGGAATGACGGTTTTGGTCCCAAAGGTGAGGAGGAATGGGGTAGAGCCGATTGATTGATATAGAGTGGCACGGCATGCCCATAAGATATAAGGGAGCTCTAGTACCCAGTTTCCTTTTTTTTGTGACTGAAGCCTTTTCTTGAGTCCATCCACGATGGTTTTGTTGGTGATTTCGGCTTGGCAATTGCCTTGAGGGTAGTAGGGGTTGGATAGTGAGTGGATGATATTATGTTTGTTGAGGAAAGTTACGACTTTTTATCCAATGAATTGTGGCCCATTATCAATATGAATTAAGTAGCGGCATCCGAACCGAGTAATGATGTGTTCCCAGATAAAAGAAATGACCGCTTCTTCTCGGGATCGACAGAGTGGAACTACTTCTACCCATTTTGTAATATAATATGTAACTACGAGTAGGTATTTACGGTTACCTGGAGAATTAGGAAATTCACCAACAAGATCGAGCGCCCATCTTTTGAATGGCCAGAACACCTTGCTTATATGTAGCTTGAGCATAGGGGCGCGCATCATTTGTCCATGTCATTGACATATATCACATTTGTGAGAGTACTCGTATGCCTGCTTGCGTATGCCGGGCCAGAATATTTTGACCATGGATGTACATGGTCGAAGGCAGACACGTCTGACAGCCAGCTTACCAGACAAAATAGTAAAACAAGCCCTTCGACAGCTACAGTACCACAACTAACAGCTACAGTGTCAGAACCGACAATCACGGTGTCCGAACCAACAACTATAATATCATAACCAACAACCACAGTATCCGAACCAACAACTACAATGTCAGAACCGACTCTGGGTACAAGTCAGTTGTCCCAAAAGGATATATATGTAACTTGACCTCCCATGGTGACTCAGCCTTTTCTATATCAAATAAATAGGAGGGAGGAGGCATAATGAAGGGGTTAGAAAATATCTCCTGCTAAGCCATATAAGATTACCTTCGAATACCCTGTTGCAATCTTCCCCTCGATCCCTTGACTAACTATATATATATATTATATATATATATATATATATATATTATTTCTCCTTAAAGTCCACACTAGAGGTCATGGAATAACCTATTCTAGGCCTCCGCGCAAGTGTATTGTCTCAATGTTGTCTATTTTTATTGTTATTTATATGCTTGCAAACCCCTAGACAAAGATTAACCCCTTGGTGTAAGAGTCGATTTCCCATCATACAAAACTTGGCCCCTACAACTCTTGTACAAGAGATTGTCAATGTAGACTTCTGTGAATTTCCCAAGATGTGTTTTGAACATAGTTGTCATCAACTGTTGATAAGTCCCGTCTGCATTTTTGAGTCCGTAGGGCATAACTTTGTAGTAATAAAGTTATATTTCAGTGATGAAAGTGGTCTTTTCTTGATCTTCTTCCAAGAGTAGAATCTGATTGTATCCAGAAGCAGTGTTCATCATAGATAGGAGTTCGTGACCTGCTGTAGAATCAAGGATTTAATGGATGTTGGGAAGAAGGAAACTGCCCTTTGGAGTGTATTTGTTTAAATCTGTCAAATCTACTGAAATTCAAACTTTTTCATTCTTATTTCGGATAACGACGATGTTGGATATCAAATCTAGATATTTGGCTTCTCGAATGAATCCCACTTTGATCAATTTCTCAATCTCCATGTTAACTTCATCTCGAAGGTGAGGTGATAGTCATTGCTGTTTTGGTTTGGCCGCCATGGCATTGATTTTAATGGCCAATTTGTGACATGCCATGGCCAGATTGACCCCAAACATCTCTTTGAAAGTCTACACAAAAATGTCTCGATTTAGTCGTAAGAATTGAGTGAAACCATCCTTATCGTACTGGACCAGCTTGGTACCAATAGAAATACCTTTCCTAGGTCCATCTATGTTGATGTATTCTGTAGGTTCTTTTATTGAGGGCTAATCATCAAGGTGATCAACTCTCTGTAATTGCTATGCAGCATATCAGTTGAAGGTATCTAGAATGGTTGTGATGGTATTTTCGCAAGCTCGAGAAAGCTTTTGGCTGCCCTTGATTTCATAGATTCCATCGTTATGTTTGAAGTGGAGTGCTTAATGATAGGTGGGAGCGATTGCTTCCATGTTGTGAATCTAGCAGTGACTCATAATCCTGAGATAACATAATTTGGCGTTGATGACGTAGAAGACTACGTCGATAGTGGCTAGTCCTGCGGTAATAGGTAAGATGATCTTGCCTACTTTCTCTTCTTTAGAACCATTGAATCCACCGATACCGGTGTCGCTTGAAATAACTTGATCGGCCAGTCCCATCTGGTCGATTGTGCTTTGAAAGATAATCTCGGTACCGCTTCCAGTATCGATCATCATTGTGTGCATGACAAATTTCTTCATCTTGAGCATTAGGACTAATGCATCATGATGTAGAAAATATACATGACTAATGTCGCAATCTTCGAATGAGATCCCAATCTGGTGATTGCTCGTCTCAGGTAGAAGCTTGGCTTCTATGTCTTGAGGTGTGAGATAGCAACATTCTAATAGTCTAATATACTTAAATTGGCAAGAGTTGGTGACCTGATGGATTTTGATTATGTTGCTGTATTACATGTGGCAGAGATGTTTTTCCTCAGCTTGATCTTCGACCTGGATCACTTCAAGCTACTTCTTATACCTGCCATCCTTGTATGATTCCTGGTTGATAATGTATTCAAGCATCCATCCCTCCTTGAAAATAAACTCCAATAACCTCTATAAAATATAGCAGTTGTCAGTTAAAATGGTAATTTACCTTGTGATGCATACAGTATGTGCGGTACTCGATTGGCTCCAATGGTTGAGAGGGACTGTATAGCTTATCCTTGGAGAGGATTAGAAAAATTGTGAAGATTCAAACATTCATCCCAGGGAGGACCGGTTTGGGTAGTGAGCCACCTTTCTGAGGGTTGCCAGTGTTTCCCTTGGAGCGCTTTTGATCACCTTGATCCTCCTTTGCTTCAGTGCTTCGATCTGTGGATGGACCTTTCGTGGTTAAGGCAAATTTAGTAGATTTATACCTTCGGGCATCATCCTTTATAGGTCGACATAACTATTTTTTTTGGTGATCATATCTTCCAAGGTCACAGGTTTGTTGAGGAAGAGGGAGGTGTTTTTTAGCCTTGCTATCGAGCTGGAGCGCATTGGTGAAAGCAGTAATAGCTATTTTTTGATCGAGATTGTCTACTTTACTTGTGAGCTCCAAAAACTTCTTTGCAAAGGCCTCGAGCTTCCCTCCGTGTGACTGTTTAAGGCTAATAAGGGAATATAAATTATCCTCTTTGTCTCTGTTGTGACCATACGTCTTGATGAATTATTTCTGTAGCTGATCGAATGTGTGTATGGAATCTTCTGGTAAAGAGTGGAACCACTGTAGTGGTTCTTCTTATAGACTTGTTGTGAACAAATGACAGAGAATGTGGTTGAGATTGGAGTACAACCTCAATGAATCTCAGTATTGTTGAGTGTGCTTCTTTTGATCTGTGCCCTTGTACTTGCAAATTTTCAGAGTATGGAAACCTTTTGGTATTTCAATATTGAATAGTTCTTTAGAAATTTGACTCCCTTGTAACTTGGTAAGGTCGTCAGTAGTGCCCATAACTTGTGCTTCGATCAACTCCTTGATACGCTGATCCATATGCTCCTGTGTGACATATTGACGTATCTGTTGTGTGGCTTAACGAGGAGGTTGAGGATTATGAGCACCGGTACCCTTACTCAAACGATCACGTACTTGAATTCGAGGTTGAGGTCAATGTTCTTCCTCCTATCGTTTGGAAAATTGGCGACCTCTATTAATTTCAGACTGAACTTCACCACCCAAAAGAATAGAAGGATGATGTTCATGCTAAATATTTTTGGAAATAACTTTGATGGTGGTTTCTCGAGGTCCCAACTTTTCCCGCGCAGAAATCTAGGAGGTTTCTTGCAACTGATCACGAACTCTTGTTGGAGGAGCCTGTTGAGTATCTTGCAGAGCTTGTAATGCAGTCTACATGGTTGTCATCTGGTCTTCATGTCGTTTGAATACTATCAAATGAGTTTGTCGCTCGGCCTCGAGCTCTTTCTGACGGAGCTCTTGGTCAAGAGTTAACTGACGTTCGAGCTCGTTGCATTTCTCTGTTTTGGCATGGAGATTCACCCGTAGCTCTGTAAGTTATTCCGGCTCAGCTGAAAGATCAAGCTGGATTTCGGTTGTTGGTCGTCTGGAAGTGACTTGATTGAAATTTGTAGTAGAGTGAATGCATGCCTTAGGATATCGTGGAAATGTCTTCTTTCGAGTTGAGGGTTTTTGTAATAGTAACTTTTATTGATTAAGGCTGATACCTTTTTACAAGTGATCTCTCGAACTGGAAGTACTTGATCTTGTAAATAAGATGTTTAATATTTTGAGAATCTAGAAAATATAGTTTATTTGGTGATTTATCCTGTATTTCTTCTGGTCTTTATCTCTTATGGAACTTTTTCTTTATATAGACCCTCCCCGCAGTTATTTATCGTGCTGAAGCATGTTCTCCGAACAATGTGGTAAGTGGCGGTTGACTGAGTGACTATTAAGTTCGTGAGAGACAGGTGTCTTTGACTTGTTCATGCTTTTTTGTTGAGCTCGACCTACGTTCGTCTTCAGTTCGTGGCGCAGGTGTCAATGCTGACTGTTTATGTCACATATGGAATGTGTAAGTATGAAATAGAGGTAGTTTGATCTAAAAATAACTCGAATTGGGTTAGATCGAGGGATAGGCTCCTACAGTTGGGAATGGTGCATTTGACACCCCTGAGAATGCTATTGTATTGGAGTTGGAGATTTGAGTAAGTGGGGTTTGGTGATTTGATGGTTCTGTTATGTGGGCGATTTGCAATTTTTAGGGTTAAGCTGTTTAGACATGGAAGAAGGAAGAAGTTGTTTCGGTTTTTTTGATGAATTGGGCGCCTAAATATTAGGCGCCCCTATTTTTTGTTCCAAAATAAAAGAGATGCGCATGAACCTGATGTGCCTGATGGCTTATGAAAAATTCAAGCATTGTGCTTGTTGGAAGAGATTCTCTGAAATGCTTGAAAAATTCAAACATTGAGAAAAAAAATTAGCCCTTCTTGGAGATGCGTTATGGGTGTTTTGGAAGGAGTGGGGTTGGTATGAACATTAGTCACCTTTTGTGTTTTGACCTGCTTTAGAAAATGTCTTTCTTGGTTTTGTGATTTGGTATATGCATTAAATACTCTCCCTAGGTCGGAAAATTTGGATTTACACTAACCTTGTGTTTCCTTTTATTAATATCAGCTGATTTTATTGCTTACATGGAAAGTTCATTGGCGACTTCCTCAGCTACCATCCCACTACCTATTCGGGTGTTGGTGATAGTGACTCAGAGGATAATGTCGGTAACTCGTTTCCCATTATTGCCAATGGCAGCATTTCTCTAGTACCAACTTTGGGCCTCTTTGCCGCTGCTACTTCGGGTAACATTACAATAAAGTTGTGACGTGCTCACACCTTCATTCGAACTCACCTTTTTAGAGACTTTGAGTTGGGTACAAATTTATGGATTGCCCACGTGTTGTTCAGGAGTGAAGCACTTGAAGAAGTACGAAACAAGATCGTTGTGTACTTAAAACATGATCATCTCGTGGAGGTTCAGAAATGATCAAGTTTCGATTGGATTCCTGTGAACTTAGACATAAAAAAATTGTATATGCTTAAACTGAAATTTTCTTTCCCCCATAACCTTCCGGATGCTCCTCTCTCGATTAAGTTTGAAAGACTCAGAGGTTTTTGTGATTTTTCTAGCATCATTTCGCACACTACATCATTTCCCACACTATCATAGATTTTGAAAATAATCGCCTTGATGTCGATGCAAGGAGGGAGGAAATAACCTCTGAGATTCATCTTCCGCTCGGCAAGAAAATCAGAGCAAAACCATCAAATTTCAGCGTTTGGGATAAATACAACTAATCCAAGGACACCGAAAGTCCATTCGGTCAAGGGTCGCACAAAAGGAAGCCACATGACACGGGAAGTGTGCATGATAGTGAAAGCTAAGTTCATGTTTGCAAGACTCATAGCCAGGTACATAAGAACATATACATCGATAAGGTCGGTTGCTTATATGGCAGCAATCGATCCTCAAACCTTTAAACTGACCACCCAACAGCAAGGTCGTCTTGTCCAGCTGCACAAGGTGGGTTTACCAAATAATCATGCCGCACAGTTCTGAGCTACGCCGCACCAATGAATCAATGAGGGGATACCACTTGTCATGTTCTGATTGGTTGTATATGCTGCGCCGTTCAGCCGCGCAGTTCTGACCAACTGCTGGGATGGAGCCACGTGTATGGCCCATATTCAAAGAAGGGCAACGACTAGTTCTTGCTGCACAATTCTGAATTGCGTGACATGGTCTCTAACAACTCTTTTATTCTTCTCCATAAAACAATCTCCATACCCCATTTATCTTTAAGAAAATAATCACATCAAACTAAAACAAAGCCATGTCTTCATCAAGCTCTCAAGCAAGATCTAAATCCAATTCTCAAAGCCACTCTCAACCCTCCCCTCTAAGCCAGCAACCTAACTTCAATCTCTCCCAATTCGCCATATTTGATTCGTAAAAAATGCCGAATCGTTCCCAATATCGTGATCACCGTGTTCGACAATTGTTCACTTCACACGACTCTCCCAGTCCCTCACAATTTGATTCTCAAAGAACCAATGCTTACTCTAACATCCAACCCTTTTACCTCAAATTTAATGTTCAATCGAGAAATCTATATATTTTTACTTCATAAATGGAATTTGGCAGTGGAAGTTTATCCATCCCGCCGATGCAAGCTTTAAGGGGTTGAAACGACTTAAACCTCAACCCACCACCCGCTTCGGTTGTCGCCCTGATTGTCGTATAAAGTCATATGCGCACAAAAGGGATGGCAAAAGCTAAAAGGAAGACGACAACACCGGCATCAACACCGTCTATGGTTAAAGATCATGTGGAGGAGAAGGTTGATGATAGCATGAAAATTGATAAAGATAAATACAAGAATGCGAGTCAGTGGTCGGCGGATGACTTCGTAAACCTTGCATGCACTTGGTTTCAAGTTTCTCAAAATCTCAAGACAAGTAACCAACAAAAAGCCTTACGCTTTTCGTTGAAAGTGTATGATCAATTCAATTCATTCTACGTGGACCAATTGATATCTTAATAGGGAATGTGTACGTACAAAAATAAAGTCATCTTGTCTAACTGGCAATATTGTGTGAAACTCCACTAATACCGAACCCCCCACACTTACTTCTGCCACCCCCACATCCACAATTCTGGAAGATTCTACGTACGACAATCTATAACTCTATGGTAATGGGGAAGTATGCCCGGACGGGTTTACAAATTTCAAATCGAGAGAAGCTGTAAAGTCGGAATGAAAGGGATGAGAAGAAAAAGAGGAAAAACAAGTTAGAGCTAGAGAACGAGAAAAATAAAAGTCTGCTAAAGAGCCAGAGACACAAAAGAGATGTGAAACGACGATAGCTGGACAAAAAATGGATGAAGAGCAAACTTTGGTCATGGTGATGACAACCGACACAACTAACCTACTACCAAAACAAAAATGTTGGATGAAGAAGTAACTTAAAATTTATTCCGTGAAGTTGAAGGAAAGATGTCCAATTGATGAAGATTACTCGAGTAATGAAGATTGATGCAACCGTCGGTTTTATTATTAGTAGGTGTTAACTCAAACATTGCACTTTGAATTTGATCTTGATCTACTCTTCTTTGTCTTTTGGTAGTTTGAATTGTATTTGATATTTAACCACGTCAAACAGACTCGACGTATCAGTATCACCTTTGGGATTAGGCTCTGCCAAATCAACAACAAATGATGTTAGCAGCTCGCAACAACTTAAAAGACAAAACTACAGGCAGAATGAAGACACTTACTCTCGCTAAAATTCTTATATATCAGTTCGAGCGCACGTTCCCCAGGCACTTGCATACAATTACTCCTCACAATCACAAGATGGTCGCACCAGGGTCTCCCAGCAGATTCAAAATCAAAGAATTTCGGCATCACCGAATTACTAAACGAGTATCCACTCTTTCGATCTTTCATATATTTAAACTTATAGTATTTCAAGACATCGTCCGCAATGAACTATCTTGCAATACCACCATCTCTCCATCTCTTGTTAAGAGATACACAGACCCTCATCATCTCAAAGACATTACCATTTAATTGGCCAGGGCAGCTCTTTAGAGCATTCATTACCCCCTTTTGGAAAAAGGTTAGGGGAATGCTCAACCCATATGCGACCTAGTTCAGGCAACAAAGGAATCCTTCCTCTACGACTTCTGCACCAGTTCCATTGTAATAAGAGATATTTATATCATCTCCTATACCCATATTTATCTTCTGCTGATCCAGGGAAGGCACCTGATAATGCTCTATCTTACCACCTGGTCTCACCAGAGCCCTTAACCACAACCCTGTATTCATCACATAATGCCCCCATTTTCCATCTAAACCATTTTTATACTGTAAAAATATCTTCACTGCGTTTATATTCTTGGGATACCTAAAAAATTGCCCAGTCTCAACCCCCACATGCAATCCCTCATCCTCCCCAGAATGAACAACCGGCATGTCAGCAACAATAGTACCACTTGCCTCTACATCATCAATAGTCCTACAAGACGATGATGATTCCTTACTGGTGGATACAACCATTTAACTACTGGGTTTTGCAATTTTGGAATGCATCTAACACATACAGGGAAAGTCTGTTCAGAGTTTATAATCAAATAGGCCTCCTCCCTCAGACTTACCCAACAAATTATTCAAACTATTATGCAATTCAGTCATGCAACTACAATCTACCATAACAAGCAACACACACAAACAACATAAAAAGAGGAAACAAAGTTACTAACCTATACTAGAAGAGCTACAGTCATTGATTCTGGTTACGACTTTTACTTCAGATGTCAAAACTTTTGCTGTCGCAGCAAGATCGCAGTATAACGGTGGACTAAAATCAAAATTTGAAGACTTTCATTCTTTAGAAATACTTCTCTCTCTCTCACCAACTGAATGTGGTCTATGGGAAAGAAAAAGACTAGTTTTTATACTGTCCCTCGATTTTTGAAACAGCGGCTCTTTGGGACAAATGTCAGCATCATTTCTCTCTGCAGGCACGTCTTTTCGTTATCCCTCAACATGATTTCTAGAGTAACGTGCTCGGTTATCCCATCTGTCTCTCTCTTTGTCCATTATTAAATTCAAGGACTCAGTACCCAAGAAGATTGATACCAATCGTATAACACGATTACTTACGTACAACAACAACCTCTACGGCTACATGACCCCGCTACACTATCTATAGCATGATTTCCAATTCAAAACCCTACTACAACAATTTCCTGCTTTCACTTACCTTATTTTAGATCTGACAGAAGCATAAAATCAGCAACAAATCCTGCTATAATTATATTTCATTCAACACTTATCACAGAGACAGAAAGTGATGACAAGACGACCTCAATAAAAACAAATCATTTTATTATGGTCACTCATACGACCTTACATATAATTATTGATGGATAGTTCTCTTCACCACATGGACTGATTTCCCCACCAGCAGTTCTCTCATCCCCATTAAAAAGCTTATTTAGCACGATTTCTCAAACTGCTGCCTCACATAGCTCTACTTCAAACATAAGTTTGAATAACTCACCACATCAGAAGGTGCGACCAAGTTCAACACCATGATCACGAGTGTTCAAGATGACTATGATAGTCTCACAACAAGAACTCATATAGAGAACAAAAAATATTATGCCTTCATTCTCTCCACAGATATGACAACAATATATCTCAACAAGGCAACAAATATATAACATGATCTACACAGCTCAAATATACTTCATCCAACTCAACAATAATTCGATCTACATATTTTTGACCTATATCATCTTTGACTAGTTTGATAATTGTTCCACGGTGTCCTACAACAGTACATTCATGCAGTTTCAAATACTTACAAGACAAGATAATAAAGTTTGAATTTATTATTCAAGACAAACAATTTACAAGGACGAATACTTCAGTCAGTTCAAAAATCAAGATTACAAGTTCTACAGACAACTATTTCTTTTACAAAGAATAACCTATTTTACAAATGACAGTACAGCAGTTGAGCATAAACAATGGCAGACCCAACAGAAAAACTTAAAGCCCAAGAAGAGGAACTGAATATATCAACTTCCCCAAACAATGGAAGTTAAAGTTAATCCCACCACTCCTCCGTAACCCCCACCATCTGCGCAGCCACTGAAGATGAAGGACCACCTCTACCATTACAACACCCAATCCTTCGCAGGGTATCGTCAATACTTCACAGACGATACCCCAGCCTTCTCATCTTCTTCTGCCACCGCATCCCCTGCAAGTATCCGCAGACAGGCCCGATGGTGAGCAGCAAACAAGACCATATAGTGGAATCGCCACATTTAGTGATAATAATCTTCTGCCTCCTCTACTTCTTCCAACGACATCCCATGAAATGTTGGTGGAACATGGATTGGAGTTGGCAGAGAAAGACTTTGGTTCCCAAAATAACGAGTTTGAAGAATAATCATCTTGTTCTGAACCCTCTCCTCATAAGCCTGACGACGAGTAGTCACCATCCCTACTACTTCTACAAATCTGAACGATTGATAGGGTAAGCCAGGATGAACAGGGATATCAATTGCTCACCATGTTTTATAGCAGCAACATTTAAATGCATACCACAGCTTCCAATACAGTCTTTATCACAAACACACATCTCAAGCAGAATTTTTGGGAGACCCAACAGTCTAAAGAATTATTCCAGATAACGGGGAACCATCAATGAAGTATTTAATGCCAAACGACTGAACTTCTCAACCAACACCACTCGCTGCACACGTTTCTCCTGCTATTGTCAGAGAGGGGCTGTTGTGAGGGCTTATTTTTAATCCTCGTACTGAGTACAATATGCGTGCTCACATAGTTCGAGAAAGCATACTGATAACAATTCAAAGATTGAAGACAAGAAGATCGTAATACAGACTTCCTTACCTACAGTTCGAAGATATAAAAGCATCATGTAAGTTCGCACTGCCGAAGATACTCCTCCACTTATAAGCAGATTGTATACATGCGAACATCACAAGAGATCGTATCTTCTCCAACGGTCTAATGTTTCAGCTAAGATTATTAATAGATCTGTTACAGATCAACAAGTATCAAGACGCTACAAAAGACCTCAGAAAGACTCATCAAATTCGGGCGGCCAAAATGTACGTCATCAATGTAACCAACGATCATATTATAAGACCTTTAAAAAAAGACCTGGAGATCAGAATCCAGGATGACTATTATTACTTAGAGAACACTTAGAGAAAGTTATCCCTACCAAAACTTAGATATTCAATCTCTTTCTCTTTGTAATAGCTAACATCTATATAAACACCATTGTCTCAGAAATCCTTAGGAGTGGTCGTGGTTTTTAGCCCATTCAAGGGTTTATCCACACTAAATCTTGTGTTAATTACTTTCAGTTCTTAACCAAAATTCTATATTTCAAGGGCGTAAGGCACTATCTTCATCCAATACAAAAATAGTCTATTACATTTGGCGGCGTCTGTGGGAAATGCAGCATACTCTCAGCGTTCTCCAATCCAGCTTTCATATTCATTTTTCCTTTTGAAGGATGGCAAATCAAGAAAAATTACCCAACGTCCTGCCTGACGTTGCCGAGGGAGTAACGGATCTGCGAAATACTGTACAAGCAGAAACCAAATGATGAATGGACCTAGAGAAACAGCTCAACAGCATGCAAAGCACATTCAGAGCACTTCAAGAACAATTAACAGCAAATCTGAGACCACGGAACGCTCTGCCTGCAATCTCGAGGGTATCTGTCAATGATCGCTTGGGAAATCGAGGCAAAAGTCTAGCACAACATCAAATTCTACCAGAACCAGTTCTACCTCAGGGTCACGTCAATCCACAATTGCCAGCTGGAGCGATAGTCGATCTGTAGCAATAAGAGGAGCAAAATAGAGAAAAACCTCGAGTTTCAGTCTATGACCGAATAGGCGAAGCAACAGGTGAGCGTAATCCACCAGGAGGTCATGCAGCAATACGAGCTGTCTCGTTTCGACAACATCTCACTCCGGAGTAGGTGAACAAGCGCATTAGGGAGCTAGTAGACGCTCAAATACTCACTGGAAGGATCAACTATACTAAAGTACAGAAGAGTCCACTCGCACAAGAGTTGCAGGATGAGGAAGTACCCAGCAGTTTTCATACTCCGAGGATTCAGAAATACAACGGGGGAGATCCCGTGGAGCACGTCCAAGAATTTTAGGATTCTTTGGGGCTGCATTCGACATCCAACCACATCCTCTGCCGTCTCTTCCAGACCAGTTTAAATGGCGAACCTCTATGATGGTTTCACACTCAGTGAAGGATCTATCTTCACTTTCGAATAACTTCGCAAACTGTTTGTCAAAAACTATTTGCACAATAAAGACAAGGAGGAGTGTATTTACACATTGTTTAGCTTCAAGCAAGCCCCAGATGAAAAATTGGAGACATTTACCAGGAATTTTTTTTGACTAGCTCAGAAAATTGACAACCTCGATAAGAAAATCACAATCTCTGCTTTCACCAATGCTCTATTTGTGGATGGACGAGTCAAGGAACACCTAGCTCTCAACAATCCACTGACGTTGAAGGATATGATTGAGAAGGTCAACAACTTTATCGACCTCGAGCGACTGACAACTGTGAAATGAAAACCTCAACGCATCACTCAATCCCCCAAAGATCATCCCGAATAACGTGCTCACAACAGAAGTAAATACTATGGGGGTGATAAGAAGCAATTCAAGTCCTATGACGATCGAGCACGCCAAGGACAAAAGAAACCAATTCCATGCATACCACAGTTAACAACTACTCTAACGGACTTATAGCCGTTGATACAAAAAGATGAAATCTTTAGAAATGCAAATATTCTTCTACCCATACCAAGAAAGCCATACTGCATTCACCACCAGATTTAACATCATAACACGGAGTGGTGTTTCCCACTGATATTTCTCTCTCCAGAGTATATTTGCATAGGGTTGAATGCTTGAGTATATCATCGACATCAAAAGTTATAAGGATGGCAGCTACAACACTGATGCCAAGATCGTCCAAGTTGACGAAACAAATGAAGAAAAACACTTGTACTATATTGAGACTCATACAATCAACAAATCCAATAGATCCAAGCGAAAGCACGTCAGACAATGCCATGATCTGACAATGGTAGACAAAGAAGCTCGTTCGCTGCCAGAATCCAGCAATCGGCGAGTTGGGATTTCTTTCGAAGACTGTGACGTTTGTCACGTCATCTTTCTGTACCATAATGCTCTCGTCATCATGTTAAGGATGAAGAACATAGTTCTACATACGATGTTGGTAGATACCGGCAGTAGCATTAAACTAATTTTCCAGAGCACAATCGACCAAATGTGCTTAGCAGACAAGGTTGAACCAAGTGACATTAATGTCTCTGGATTCAACGGCTCTATGGAAGAGCGCATGGGGAAAATCATACTTCCCATCACAGCCGGGCCAGTCACACTTGACGTGGTTTTCTACGTCATCAAGGCCAAATCCTGTTACCTGGGCATCATGGGACGTCCATGGTTGCATAACATGAAAGCTATTCCCTCCACATACCATCAGGTATTACGATTCGACTAGAAATGAGAGATCTACGAAATCAACGGAAGCCAGAAATAGGCTCAAGCTTGCGATAATACTATTTCCATTGAAACTTAGCCAGCTACAACAACTCCCTGCATAACAATTACAACAGTTAATTCTAGCAAAACCTCAGTTGCCAAGTGTCGAACCAACAGAGTACGTAGAGATCAGTGGTACGCACAGAGAAACTCACATTGGAACTCTCTTAAGTACGGAAGAACACTCGAATCTCATACAATTCCTCACAGATAATAGTGACTTCTTTGCGTGGACATTTTATGAAATGCCAGCGATCGATCTAGCTATAGCATGCCACAAGCTAGGGTTAAAAGATACAGCGGAACCGGTCAAACAAAAGCAACAAACTCTGGCACCAAAACTGTGAGATGAAGTAAATAAAGAGATCGACAAATTGATTGAGGTCAGTTTTATTTGCAAAGCTATTTACCCGAACTGGATCTCGAACATTGTCGCAGCCCCAAAGAAGAATGGCAAAATCAGAGTCTTTATTGATTTCACGGATCTCAAGAAATACACTCCGAAAGATAGCTTTTCACTTCTAATCATCAATCATTTGCCCAATTCTACAGCAGGGCATGAACTCCCTTCAATGATGGACGCTGCATCAGGATATAATCAGATACTACTTCTTCTTGAAGATTAAGACAAGACTGCGTTCATCACTGAACAAGGTCCATATTGCTATAAAGTCATGCATTTCTGCCTAAAAAATGTCAGCACTACCTATCAGAGATTGATAACACAAATGTTCAAAGACCATCTCGGTAAAATAATGGAGGTCTACGTTGAAGATATGCTCTGCAAAAGTCTCAAGATAGACGACCATCTTACAGATTTACGAGCAATTTTTAAGATTTTCTGATCTTACAAGATGCGGTTAAATCCTGATAAATGCCAGTTTGGTGTACAAACTAGAAAGCTTTGGGGCCATCTAATAAGCAAAAGGGGCATTGAAGCTGATCCGTTAAACATACGAGCTCTCTTAGCTATGCCTTCACCAAAGACAAAGAAGGACATTCAGAAACTAGCCGAGAAGATTGTAGTACTCAACAGATTTGTATCCAAATCATCAGACAGATGTTAACCTCTATTCAATCTGTTAAGATAGGGTACATCACGAGGAAAATCAAAGAAAGATCCTGAGGTCGAATGGACAGACAAATGCGAAGTGACTTTTCTCGAACTCAAATGATATTTGGGCAAACCACAAGTTTTGAGCACACCAACAGATGGAGAAGAAATCACAGTATACCTAGCTGTCACGAATACATCTCTCAGCTCCGTTTTTCTCCGACTCGAAGAAAAGAATGAGAAACCAGTCTATTTTATTAGGAAAAATCTGACTCCCACTGAAACGAGATACACCAAAATCGAGAAGCTTTTTCTGGCTCTCGTCTATACATCCCAGAAATTGAAGCAGTATTTCCAAGCTCATACTATTCATGTTTTGATGAACAATCCACTCCATAAAATCTTATCCAAGTGCGAAAAATCTCGGCATATTCAACAATTGTCAGTAACACTTGGGGAGCACGATATACATTTCGAACCACGTCATTCCGAAAAAGGTCTAGCTGTAGAAGATTTTCTAGTAGAGGATCCTGATTGGGAAGAAGATTTTATTGGTGAAAAAGATGAATCGTTCACGGACCAGTCAGAAGATAAATCAGATTGGGTAACAAGGAAAGGTTGGCGACTTTTGACTGATGGCTTCGTCGGACGAGCTTGATCAGGAATTGGAATTGTCTTTAATACTCCTTCCAATGATCGGCTCAAAAATTCCATTCGCCTCAATTTTGAAACATCCAATAATGAGGCAGAATATGAGGTATTAATTCATGGCTTGGACATGGCACTCACACTGGGTGTAGCAGAGCTCTCTGTCTACACAGATTCGTTACTAATCGTCAACTATTACACAGGCGTATATCAAACCAATGAGAAAATGGTCAACTATGCTGCTGCAGTGGTTGAACGAATGAACAAATTTCAGACAATTTCTTTGGAGTATTTCCCAAGGGGGGAAAATAGTCATTTAGATGCACTCGCTTACCTGGGTGGAGTCCTTGAATCAGAAGCTCGATACTTTAAAATCGACGTCATTTCTAACCCCAACATTAGTGCCATCGTGTCCAACACCATTAATACTGGGGGCATCGAGGAGATTGAAGATGATTAGAGATAGCCTTTCATTAAATACATCGGACTTTAAAATAAATTTGACGGTCCACTTCCTGAGGATCCTACAGAGCGGTGGAGATTAATTAATAATACTCGAAGATACATTGTTCAGGACAATCTCCTATACAAAATTTTGGTCATTGGTTCATACCTCATTTGTCTATCTGACAAAGAAGCACAATAATTCTTGCACGATCTACACGAAGGCACGTGCGGATCCCATGCAGCAGGACAATCTCTTATGAACTGAGCTTTAACTCAGGAAATGTTTTGGCCGAAGATGAAAGCACAGGCAATTAAATATGCTCGTAAGTATGACGCTTGTCGGTGGCATGGACCTAAAATACGAGCTCCAGCATTCAAACTACACTCGAGCCAAGTCACTTGGCCGTTCAGACAATGGGTTCTCGATCTCGTTGGAGAGTTTCCTACAACACCAGGAAAGAGAAAACATTTGTTGGTCGCTACAAATTACTTCACTAAATGGGCAGAAGCAGTCCCACTGTGCCAAACCCAAGAAGACGTAGTCATTAGATTTATCTGGGAGAACATTATTATCTTATTCGGCAGACCGCACCTCATCAGAATTGATAATGGACCACAGTTCGTTGGCTCCAAAATTGACACATTCCTCAATGAGCACAAAATCATTCATTCCCCATCCAATCCTTATTATCCACAAGAAAACGGACAAGCTGAGATTACTAATCGAACTATTGTGGATGACATCAAGAAGCGTTTAGACGTGAAAAAGGGGAATTCGGTGAACGAGTTACCACATGTACATTGGGCCTACCGAACAACTCCCAGAACAACAATAGGCTGACTCCGTTTTTACTGGCCTACGAGAATGAAGCCATCATTCCCACTCAATATCATCATCCAATACGTGATCACGAGATGACAGATGAAGAAAATGAATTTTAGATCGCATGCAATTTGAATTTGATCGAAAAAACACGTGACAGAGCCATTGTTAATCTGGGAAGATATCATCTTACTTTATCCCGATCGTATAACAAATGCGTTCGACACAGAGAATTCAAAGTTAAAGACCTCGTTCTCAGAGAAATCCCACAACATCGTAAAACACTGAATGCTGGAAAGTTAGCAGGCAATTGAGAAGGTTGGTTTATCATAACTGACGCAGGTGGTTTAGGATCCTACGATCTTAGTACATATGAAGGTGTACCAATTCCTAATATGTGGAATACCTGTCGATTGAAGCTGTATCGAAGATAAACATGTTGTAATATCCGATATTATTCAATAAAGTACCTTTTCATCACCATATTGCAAGTTTCCTCAATTCAGGCATTTCTACCTATCTCCGTCTATACCGGAGAATTACTACAACAATTACTACAACATAGCTATTCAAATATTCACGCTCTCCGAGGGTCACTTATTGAGTCAATCAATTCGATCTGGCAGAGATGTATGATAGAGCTATTCCATATACAAGATATCTCATAACGGTCGCTTATTAATACGTTCAATTCGACCTGTGACTGAGACCTACAAGATAGCTATTCAAATATACACGCTCTCCGATGGTCGTTTATTGAGACAATCAATTCGATCTGGCAGAGATGCACGATACAACTATTTAATATTCAAGATATCTCATAACGGTCGCTTATTGATATGCTCAATTCGACCTGTGGCTGAGACCTATAACATAGTTATTTAAATATACACGCTCTCTGAGGGTCACTTATTGAGATAATCCATTTGATTTGATCTGGCAGAAATGCACGATACGGCTATTCAATATTTAAAATATCTCATAATAATCGCTTATTGATACGCTCAATTTGACCTGTGACTGAGACCTACAACATAGCTATTCAAATATACACGTTCTTCGAGGGTTGCTTATTGAGTCAATTAATTCAATCTGACAGAGATGCACTATACAACTATTCAATATTCAATACATCTCATTACAGTCGCTTATTGATAAGCTCAATTCAACCAGTAACTGAGACCTACAATATAAATCTTCCAGCATACACGCTCTCCCGAGGGTTGCTTATTGAGTCAATCAATTTAACCTGGCCGAGACACGCTATACAGCTATTCAACATTCAATGCATCTCTTTATGGTTGATAATTGACTTGTTCAATTCGACCTATACAAAACAGAATACAACATCGCTGCAATCATATATCTCTACATGGGTCGTTTATTGGTTCACCCTATTCGACCATACATAGAGATAACGAAACAAAAACATTTTTTACCCAATGTTTGACATTTTTTCTGCAACAAAGACATATTTATACTCTATCTGATTACAATTTAAGCAAATTAACTACTCCTCACGCTTCGGGCGTACAACATTCGAACCTTCCCCAGGACCAGACATAAGTAAGGCAGGGAAAGGTATCGCAACATCAACTACAGCAGGAGATGCATTCAGTAGTTCCGTAACTCTCGGCATCAGATTATCTAGATAATGCAACTGTATTAGCTACATATCGTACTCCATACCATGCTCAGACGAAGCAGCCAAGATTGAATCACACTCTTGCCATAATTTTTTGACATCAACATGCAACATAGCCATAGTGCACAATGTAGCATTATCTGCAGTCAACAACATAGCTTCACCAAGTTTGGTCTTCACCTTGTTCAGTTCATCCTCAAGATCCTTGCATCGATCTACCGGACACTCTTTCTCCTTCCGCAGCGAATCTTTATACTGCTTCGTTATCTCCACACTTTGACTCATATCCCGCTTCATCAGTTGCAACTTCTCACACAACGCCTGGCAATACTTGCTATCATTCCCTGCATCCACCGACTGTTGCAACTCTTTATACTTCACATGGAGCTCATCAAAAACTACATTACCTTGGATACATTCTAGTTTCAAGGCTTGCTTTTCCCGCTCTAGGTCGGCGATCTGCGTGTCATACTTATTGATGGTTACGTTCAGCTCTTGATCTCTCTTTATACATGCTTCTTCGTGAGTTCTGGCATAATCACTTTTTCTCTGACAAAAATCTTGAGCCATACGCAAATCATGCCTTAACTGTTTCAGACGATCTCGCATATTATGGATTTCAGCATCTTGCATCTTTAACAGATTTACATTATCTGTTACTACCGATTGATGATACAACAGATCATTCTTCTATTTTTCAATTGTTCTTGACAGATCCTGTACTTGTTGGTTCGCAGCCATGGTTTACATTTTTTTCTTTTTTAGAGATTATTTCTACAGTTCGGCTTCATTATTAGCAGTCAATATCTCTGCATCCTTACATGACAACTCTACAGTCACAGCATTGAGCCGACTCTGCAGTTCTGACATATCTGCCTCAAGCTTCAAATTCAAAAAGTTTGCATTTTCAGCCGCCAACGAACACTGCTGCAACTTTACAGCCAGTTCCTTATTTGATGCGGATAAACTTATAGTATTTCAAGACATCGTTCGTAACGAACTGCCTAGCAATACCACCATCTCTCTATCTCTTGTTAAGGACTTTGCAGACCCTCATCATCTTGAAGACATTACAATTTAATTGGCCAGGGCAGCTCTTTAGAGTATTCATTACCCTCTTTTGGAAAAAGGTTAGGGGAATGCTCAACGCATATGCGACCGGGTTCAAGTAGCAAAGGAATCCTTCCTCTACGACTTCTGCACTAGTTCCATTGTAATAAGAGATATCTATATCATCTCCTATACCCATATTTCTTTTCCGCTGATCCAGGGAAGGCACCTAATAATGTTTTATCTTACCACCTGGTCTCACGAGAGCCCTAAACCGCAACCCTGAATTCATCACATAATGCCCTCATTTTCCATCTAAACTTATTTTATAATGTAAAAATTTCTTCGCTACGTCTATATTCTCGGGATACCTAAAAAATTGGCCAGTATCAATCCCCACATGCAATCCCTCTCATCCTTCCCAGAATGAAAAGCCGGCATATCAACAGCAATGGTACCACTCGCCTCTACATCATCAATAGTCCTACCAAACGACGGAAATTCCTCACTGGAGGATACAACCATTTTACTTCTGGGTTTTGAAATTTTGGAACGCATCTACCACATACAGGAAAAGTCTGTTCAGAGTTTATAATCAAACAAGCCTCCCCCCTCAGCCTTACCCAATAAATTATTCAAACTATCAAGCAATTCAGTCATGCAACTGCAATCTACCATGAAAAACAACACACATAAACAACATAATAAGAGGAAAAAAAGGTACTAACCTGTACTAGAAGAGCAGCTGTCATTGATTTTGGTCACGACTTTCACTTCAGATGGCAAAACTTTGGTTGTCGTAGCAAGATGACAGTATAACGGTGGACTACGATCAAAATTTGAAGACTTTCTCTCTCTAGAAATACTTCTCTCTCTCTCTGCAGCTGAATGTGGTCTACTGGAAAGAGAAAGACTAGTTTTTATAATGTCCCCCGATTTCTAAAACGGGTGACTCTTTGAGACACAAGTCAGCATCATTTCTCTCTGCAGGTACGTCTTTTCATTTGCCCTCATCATGATTTCTAGAGTAACGTGCTCGGTTATCCTGTCTGTTTCTCTCTCTTCTGCCATTATTAAATTCAAGGACTCACTGCCCAATAAGATTGATACAAATCGTATAATACGATTACTTACATACAACAACAACCTCTGTGGCTACACGACCCTGCTACGCTATCTATAACATGATTTCCAATTCAAAACCCTGTTACAGCTATTTACAGTTGTCACTTACCTTATTTTGGATCTGAGAAAAGCAGAAAATAAATAACAAATCCTACTACAATTATATTTCATTCAAACTTTATCACAGAGATAGAAAGTAATGACAAGACGACCTCAATAAAAACAAATCATTTAATTATGGTCACTTATCCAACCTTACATATAATTACTGATGGATGGTTCTCTTCACCACATGGACTGATTTCCCCACCGGCAGCTCTCTCATCCCCTTTAGTAAGCTTATCCAGCACGATTTCTCGAACTGCTGCCTCACAAAGCTCTACATCTAACATAATTTCAAAAAACACTCCACATCAGAAGCTGCAACCAAGTTCTACACCATGATCACAAGTGTTCAAGATGACTATGATGATACTCTCACAACAAGAACTCATATAGTGAATAAAAAATATTATGCCTTCATCCTCTCCACATACATGACAACAATATATCTCAACAAGGCAACAAATATATAGTACGATCTACACAGTTCAAATATAGTTCATCCAACTCAGCAACAATTCGATCTACATATTTTCGATCTTTGTTATCTTTGACTAGTTCGATAATTGTTCCACGGTGTCCTATAACAGTACATTCAAGCTGTTTCAAATACTTCTAAGACAAGATATAAAGTTAGAATTTATTATTCAAGACAAACAATTTATAAGGACGAATACTTCAGTCAGTTCGAAAATCAAGATTACAAGTTCTACAGAAAACTATTTCCTTTACAAAGAATAGCCTACTTTACAAATGACAGAGCAACACTTGAGCAGAAATACTAGCAGGCCCAGCAGGAGAACTCAAAGCTCAAAAAGAGGAACTGGAATACATCAACTTCCCCAAATGATGGAAGTCAAAGTTAATCCCACCACTACTCCGTAGCCCCAACCATCTCCACAACCACTGAAGGCGAAGGACCACCTCTACCATTACAACACCCAATCCTTCGTAGGGTATCGACAATACTTCACAGACGACACCCCAGCCTTCTCATCTTCTTCTGCCACTGCATCCTCTGTAAGTATCTGCAGACAGGCCCGACGGTGCGCAGCAAATAAGACCATATAGTAAAATTGCCACATTTGGTGATTATCATCCTCTGTCTCCTCTACTTCTTCCAGGGATATCCCATGAAAAGTTGGAGGAACAGGGATTGGAGTTGGCTAAGAGAGACTTTGGTTCATAAAATAACGAGTTTGAAGAATCATCATCTTATTCTGAACCCTCTCCTCATAAGCCTGACGACGAGTAGTCACCATCACTACTACTTCTACAAATTTGAACGAATGACAGGGTAAACCAGGATGAACGGTGATAGCAACTGTTTACCATATTTTATAGTATAGCATTTAAATGCTTACTACAGCTTCTAATACAGTCTTTATCACAAGCACACATCTCAAGCAGAATTTTTGGGAGACCCAGCAGTCAAAAGAATTATTCCAGATAACAGGGAACCATCAATACAACATTTAATACCAAACGACTGAACTTCTCAACCAATACCTCTCGCTATGCACGTTTCTCCTGCTATTAGCTGAGAGGGGGCAGTTGTGAGGGCTTATTTTAATCCTCGTACTGAGTACAATATGCGAGCTCACATAGTACGAGAAAGCATACTGACAACAAATCAAAGATTGAAGACAAGAAGATCGTAATACAGACTTCCTTACCTACAGTTCGAAGATATCAAAGTATCCTGTAACTTTGCACTACAGAAGATACTCCTCCACTTATCAATAGATCGTATACATGCAAACATCACAAGAGATCGTATCTTCTCCAACAGTATGAAGTTACAGCTAAGAGTATTAATAGATCGGTTACAGATCAACAAGTATCAAGACGTTACAAAAGACCTCATAAAGACTCATCAAATGCGGACGACCAAAATGTACGTCATCAATGTAACCAACGGCCATATTATAAGACCTATAAAAAGAGACCTGGAGATCAGAATTCAGGACGGCTATTATCACTTAGAGAACACTTAGAGAAAGTTATCCCTACCAAAACTCAGATATTCAATCTCTTTCTCTTTGTAATTGTAAGCATCTATATAAACACCATTCTTTCTAAAATCCTCAGGGGAGGTCATGGCTTTTAACCCATTCAAGGATTTTTCTACGTTAAATCTTGTGTTAATTACTTTCAATTCTTAACCAAAGTTCTATATTTCAAGGGTGTAAGGCACTATCTTCGTCCAGTATGAAAATAGGCCATTACAGTATCGTTGGTCAAATTTCTTTTGGTTTGAACAATTATTTGCCATTTTGGATAAACGTCGTCTGCTAAATAATACCTTATAGTGTGTGTCCCCATGCTTATCTAATAATCGTATTGCGGTGCAACTCCATTAAACAAGTTGTTGAAAGGCTACCCTTGATGTAATGCATTCACGTCGTTGCTAGAACCGGGCACTCGAAAGAAAACGTGCCATATCCAAAGATCTTGCTAAGCAACTGCTTCTATAATTACTGTTGGATACTACTTATACCCGATATATTGTTCGGCCCACCCGGCTAGACAATTCTTTCATTTCCAATACATGCAATCTAAATTACCAAATATCCCTAGGAAGTCTCGCGCTCCATTCACTTCTAATAACCCATTTGTGTCGTGAGCGTCGGGTGATCAAAGATATTGAGTTCTTAATTCTGTGATGATTGTTTGAAAAAATTGCTTCAAGCTTAAATTAGCGATAAACTCCCCAATTCAAATATATTCATCTTGGGCATCCCCAATCCGAATTCTATGACAATTGCAAGCGTAATTTGTTTCCCTTGGATCCAAATCCCTCATATACGTCTTTGAGAATACTAACGTGATGTTCTCGTACTTAATATCATTGCTCGTAATCCTAAGAAACAACTTAGAACCTTCATCGACATTCGAATACTTATCGTCATAAGGAAGATTTATTCCCATTCCACAAGGGAGAGCCGTTAGCATCACAAAGTCTAGCCCCAAGCTCCCCATTGGGGAAATGAAATGTATGGGTGGATGGCCACCACCATTCCACAAGAGCACGAACCAATCGGTTATCGCTATTCCCCACCTTAATCGATAAAATTTCTGAGAACCCCATATCGACGATCGATTTCTTTATCGACGGATAGTTGGAGAGAAGCTCGTACCACATCAATACCTTGGATAGTGATACGCGGCATATTAGATTTTCTCAGTTCTACATTCAAGCACAAA
The DNA here is from genome assembly GCA_014058105.1 of Kingdonia uniflora. Taxonomy (NCBI): domain Eukaryota; kingdom Viridiplantae; phylum Streptophyta; class Magnoliopsida; order Ranunculales; family Circaeasteraceae; genus Kingdonia; species Kingdonia uniflora. The sequence goes on along the minus strand of JACGCM010002768.1, from coordinate 4,323,069 downwards.
AAAATACATTAGAAATTCATTCGGGCATTTTATCAAACAGCTTGTTCCCTGATCCAATATTAATATGAGGCCAATTCACCAGAAGAACGTCCGCTCAGTGCAAATCTTCAAGAGTTGGGACAAGGTTATTAACGGTCTGCAATAATGATAAAGCACTCATGAATGTGTCGTTACCAATCCGCATAACTTCGGTGTAAACATTGCATTTGCATTTGTGATGTTTGTTACGTGGTTCGATCATTATTCACCGAACATTTTGTTGGAGTTTACGGACACAAATTTGGTGAAAAAATGTAATTTTTTAAAGTTAGGTTGGGTGTTGGGTTTTGGAGGGAAGAGTGTTGTTAGTAAAAAAATAAGGCTGTAGCCACATGTCTACTTGTGATTGGATGTTATGCCGTGCAGTCTGCGCAGTTCTAAATTGCGCGGGGTTCAGATGACCCTGGGTCAATTTGACACTGTTGTGTAGTCTTTAAGGGTGGGTTACTATTGAAGGTGGGTTGTCGATTTGAACTGACCTTACTAATGCATAAACTCTAATATCATAACCACCAAAAATATCTATTGAATTTGACATTCGAGTAATAGTTCCATGCGAATAGATAGCCTAAATTTGTAACGAATCATACCTTGGGGTTACTTGGTACATGTAACACCACGAGGAAAGTAAAAGGAGTTTATTTCATCCAAGGTAACGAAGACATACCACCTATTGGAGAATATCACAGCCTAGTCCTCGATAATGTAGCAGGTTCCGAAGCAGTTCGTATAAGCTCTAAACTCATTTGGGACTTTAACCAAGTAACAAGCAACAAGCAACAAGCAACAAGCAACATAAATTATTTGGAGACATTTTCTTTCTTCTTTCTCCAAATATCAAAAGTGCTACACGTGTTACCCCTACAAAATGTTGAGAAATAAGGGAAAACACTTTACAAAAAATTGTAACAGACTCGACACTATAAGGCACGATTGTATCACTATCGTTTAAGAGATGTTTATCCCCTTCTGGCATTAACTGCGAGAACATAACAGGGTGAAACTTACATTTATCTCAAGATACAATGGAAAAGTTTTAGATTCGAGTTGTGTACGAATCGATCCAACCAAAGAGCACTCTTATGAGAAAATGATGATGCCAGAGAGAGGAAAATCAAGGGAGTTGAACATGTACTGGAATGGGTCAGGAGTCTCTGTTAAATAGACTAATTTGTTATGCGAAAGCCAAATACAAATAGGTTTGGCAAAGTGGGGTAGAACTCGCCAAAGTATGCTTAATCGGCCAAAGGAAATCGAAAACTTTTAATCAAAACATAACTAACTAAGTACATAAAACCATAAAAAAATCCCTTAACAAATGACAATTCTTGAACAGACCCAAATCCTTCCTTTTCAACTTCAATCAAATACAAATCAACCCAAATAGTCAAGCAAATTAACATGAAAACCCCAAAATCCTTCATTTCTCCAGAACAACCCAACATTTCAGATTGGACACAAAATTAAGCATTAAGAGACCACAAGGGAGAAGATCGCGGGATGAAATTGGTTCACCGTCGGTTTTAAATTGTGGAGAGATTTGATTTAGAGAAAAGAAAAACATCAAGGTTTTCCCAATTAGGCTCCAAAACAATCAAAACCCTAAGAGTTATTCCTCTGAGTTAAAAATCTAAAATTATTTTTAAAATTTAAGATCACAGTCAGAGATCAGAAGCCTAGATAGAAGATAAGAAACTTTGAAGAGGCGAGATTGAATCATGTTAGCTAGAGTTTCATGAAAGAGGGGGAGAGGAAGAGTTGGGTTTTTGAGGATGAGAATTGAGGGTTGAAATATGTTTTTGCTTTTATACTTACTAGTAGCAATGAGCTTGTGCTTAGTAGAAGCCAAACTTTGAACAATGCCAAATATTATATTTGTTAGCAGTTGGGTCCAAGCCTAAGCTAGGAACCTATCTGGGTTAGGGCGTCCTATTGGACTCCTAACAAACCCATAAGCCTTAGGGTTATGGGGAGAGTTTGAGATGGTTAGGTAGCCTATTCAATAAGGTTATCTCATTTGTATTACATACAGTTCTATAGTTCTCTAATAATCAATAAGAATCCTCTCTCCCTAAATTGCTCTCTAAAGATATTAGAATGTATAATCCTTCTATAAACACGTTATCAACATGGAAGAAGAGAAAGGAAAATCACTCTCCAATCAACAATTTTCTAGAAAACTTTGCTAATTAAGTGAAATAGGGTTGTTTTCAAGCCAAAATTAGTTCATCTATGTATATCGGATGGAGACGAGATCACTTTAGTTAGAAAACCCGTCCTGAGAGCTTTCCAACGGCATATAGCACGTTTCAGGGAGATTTCCCATTCGCCAGAAAATTATCGATGAAAGTAGGCAATTTTATAGCCAAAAACGACGTGATGACGTCAGCAGAAAAAAAATATTATTTTTTTAAATTTTTAATAATTATCTATTGATGATGTCATCGTTATTCATTGCTGACGTCAGCAGTGACACATGCCGAGGACACGTGGTATGTTGATGTGGCATGACACGTGACAGACACGTGCGATACTTGCGTGGCATGTGCGAGACACATACTGTGATACATGGCAGTCATCAGGGGTGACACATGGAAGTCGCCGGAGTAGTCACCGGAACAGTGACATGTAGTAGACACGTACGGGGCACTTACGGCACATGCGGCACGTGTGATAGATACGTGTGGGACACATGTAGGGTACGTGTGAGGCACGTGTGACCGAGTCAACTCGGTCCAGGCGTTGACCTAGACTAAGCCATAACGGTCCAAGACCGGTTCAGACAATGAATTGGCCCTTTAATGCCAATTCTTGGTCAAATTGAGTCTAATTTTTTTTGAAAAATTCTTATTGACTGGACCTACCCTGTGGGGGACCCATTTATAATTTCTTTTATAAATTTTTTTTTAAAATTTTTAGGAAGAGATGCCTTGTATAGAAAAGTTGACTCAATTATATCGGATATAAGTAATGGGATTAATACCTATTTAAGTATCTTACCATAACTAATAGAATATTAATGGTATTCCCCTAGGATACTAATTATCATGATCAGGAGATGAAAGATAATACGAAACCAAGACTAATTTAGGATATGACTAGGAGTCATATCTAAATCATAATTAATTGTCACGGACAAATAATTAGAGCATAATTAGGAATTGACCTAGTCAAATTTCTAGTAACTTGGTGTCTAAGGAGCCAATTTTTTATATATAGGTTTAATTAGATATTACATGATAACATTTAGAGGTATATAAACACTGATAACAAACTATAGTACCCTAGAATGTTAGTTCAATGACAAGTATAATAAACCTATCTTGTGAACCTAGCAGACTTTGGGGTAGGACCACTTGTCAGCTAAACATCTTATACCACTCATATTTGTAGTAAATAGGTTATTTAGCTAGAATATACAAACCTTTATGGAACCTGAGGGCTTAGAACACCCTAGTTCTCAAAATAAGGAATACTGTAGTAGCCTACTCGCAGCCTTCTACCCTTGTCAAACACTAGAAGGCTACTTTAAAGCCTACACGAATATCTCGAAGCCCATACAATCCCCAAACAAGTCTCCCAAAGATTATTCGAAGACGAAGCCTCGACTCTGAATAAGCCTCGAAGAAGAACATTACTTCAACATCAGAAATGCTTCGACCATATCCGTACATGGTGGAAGCATGATAAGACAGCCAGCTCACCAGATAGGAACAATGCCCTTGTCGGTCCAGTCAGCTACAGTGATAGAATCAACAGGCGGCTACAGTGACAACGCACAGTGATAAAATCGATAGATAGCTACAGTGATAGTGTATGGTGACAGGCCCTACATTTCCGGCTTCAACACGAACTCCGGGATACCCAGATTGTATACTTGTAATCTGACCTAACCTTGGTGACTCAGCCCTTCCTATGATTCTATAAATAGGAGAGATGGGGAACCAATGAAGGGTTAGAAAATCTCCCCCCCAGACCAGCTTGGAAAACCATCGACGAGGCAATAGAAGCTACGCGACTAGTTGATGCATTACGAGACTAGCCTAGGGTTGCACATACGTATGATAATAATGAGATCTCGATCTATTAAAAGTCTCTAATAAGCACAACGTAGGATCATTCACTATAACAAATAAGGGTATTTACGTTACTCAAAAAGTAACGTGAAAGAGAAATACATTACTCTTGCAAGCGACGTTGATCAATACGACTCGGTTAGTACTATGTATTTACGCCACTTTTTTTAAGGACGTTCATATGTTGATAAAGTAATATTTAAAGTATCTTTGTAGTAACCAACCTTTATTAATTTACGTCATTTAAAAGTGACGTAATTAGTACTTTTCACGTCATCTAAGAAATAACGTAATTGAATAATTCATGTCACGTTAAAAGTGATGTAATTAAAGAATTATTGTCAAGTTAAAAGTGACGTAATTGAAGAATTAAAGTCATGTGGAAAGTGATTTAGATTCACAAAACAGAGAAGTTTACACCGTAAAAGTGATGTTGTTCGCTTGAAAATTTAAAAAAATTATATTTTTGCCCTGCATCTTTTGCATCACATGCTATACACATGAGGCACTTCAACTGCAAGGTCGCCACCAGTCTGGCATTAAAAGATGGCATAGTACTCCAATACTATCTGTTTGAATTGTTGGTCTAGTTTGCCCCTTAGCCGAAGAGGCTCCTATCTCTCATCTTCTATCATGCACTATCTACAGAAAACTCCTTCCTAGCTCTGTCCTATCCAATGCGCATGTATCTTACTCTCCTTTTCACCTTCATTCTAGCACCAATAGGTCTTCTCATTTATCTCCAGGTCTAAGAACTTCATTTAGAGAGACTTTGCAACTAACAATATACATCGTCTCAAAACTCAATCATTCCTCAGCAAGATCTCTAGTTCATAAAGTTCTCTTTCGTTCCCTAGAAGCACTCCAATCCTAATGCTCCTTAGGGCTAACAAAAAGCAGAGAGGAACAATTTATGCCATCCAATCAGGTTCATGTATGTGCATCTGATTCCCTGAAAGTGAGAATCAAGAATACAAATCAACTAAGGTGGTAAAATAAATTTAATAAAGTATGGAAAAACTTAATGTTTAAATGGTCACTTCACTACTTCACTACTTTCTTGGTATCTTCTTCAATCTGGATAAAAATTTCCTCTTTTTGTTTCCTGGATCCTTTTATCCTAAATGCCATCTATTAGCTTCTAAGTCTCATCACTAATAATTTGAGTCTGCAAAATCTATTTAAACATAAAGAAGTTAGCTAAAATAACACTAGCATCAAAAATATCATAACAAAATAAGTTATTATGACTTTGATACCAAGTGCATCTCTCCACCAACAAGTTTCCAACTTTTGACAAACTTTAAACACGAGTCTGCTAAAATGAAAGAGAGGGGTCGAAGTCAATGTCCTGATAGGATTATAATGAATGTTTTTTTCATACCTCTATAGGGCGTGAAGCACCATATGTTACAAACCCAATATTTCTTGGTTCAAAGGGGGCCCTCTCAGGAAGTAAAATTCCATGAATCCCCTATCTCCCTGCATAAGCAAGTATCCCAAATTCGTCAATCGGATCCACGCGAGGCCGCAAAAATAAAATACATAGAATGAGGACAACCTTATAGTTGCAAAAATCTACCATATGAAATCTACATTGTATGTATGTATGTGTGATACAAACAGGTTGGATACTGTAGTTCTATAGTGATCTGAAATAAAACAATGGCAATAGTTCCATGAATAACAACTACAATATCCAGCTATAGATAAGTCGATATAGTGATAAAAACAGATCTATATGATACACTTAGAATCCACTGGAATGAACTACCTGAGGCATTCTGGAAGAGCTTCTATAAATCTTTCAAATTTCATCGGCCTCAATTTTACCTTTCTCGAGTAAAATATCTATATAGTAAGAAAGAAAGAAAAATCACAGAAAGAAATCTTTAAAAAGTAGAAAAGAGTTTCATGTCACATGTTAATCTAAAAAATGTGCCCATATTGTTGACTTGCTATGACCAAAAACTTGCAAATTCACTTTCCTGCTAATCATTTTAACATGCAACTGGAAAATATTATTCACATAAGGGTACAATAGTAATTAAATAAAGGTTTGTTTTGATATCGACTCGTTACTATATGACCAAAAAGATTTTAAACACCTCACAAACAAATACTTGTGACATACCCGTTCAAGAAGTTGTGGAAATGCGAGCATTTAAATTATATTGTATTGGGAGTCTAAAGTCAACATATCCTCAAAATTGAGTGGATTGGGTAAGTCAAAACTCTATTTGAGAAGTGTAAATCCATTTCCATTATATAATGCGGTAGAAGTTCTGTTATCCTGAAACTAAACTCGACGAGCAAATAATCAAGATGACATGTGATTGCCTCTACGACTGAATGATACTCCATAAGTACAGCTGAACATGTGTCCACAACAAATTGCATGTATTCATCTAGAAGCATTTCAAGTTTTGTTGCAAGCTGTTATATGAAAAACTTAAAATATATAACCTACATCTATTGCAATTACTATGAACTTTTGAAAGTAATAAGCAAGTTCACTTATTTTTCCTTTTGCCGGCTAAAAATAAAATAATATAATGAAAAAAGAAGTGGATTCAGTAACCTACATTTGGTACAAGATCACTTTGATTTCGGTAGAAGGCTTTTCCAAATGTTGTTGCCCCGGTTTGCAGAATTAAAAACTCTATACGTTTTAAAGCTTTTGATGCAGCCTTTGCAAAAACCCAACACAAGTTGTCAACTCCGAACATCTCCTTCTCGATTACTCTCGCTGTATGTATAAGCTATTATTAAATCTAAGAAAATAAATATATATCATCAATATCAATAAAAGATTCAAGCGAAACAATAACAAGGGATATATATACATATATATATATGATAAACTAGAAGCGCCATTAAAGCCTTAGGAACCATGGAAAAATCTCCTGCAAAACAGTGAAAGGACTGTCCATATTTTTTTTTTTTTGAAAAGTAGCCACATTACATCTGAGAATCATTTAAATATGAGAATCAAGATGAATACATAAAAAATAAAAAATAAAAAAATATTCTCATTGGACTTTGAATATGAAATATTCAGTTACATTGTCCTCTACATTGCTTGGCCATTATGGTCTGCCTTCACTTCATTCTTCAAATGGTATACTAGCTCTTGATCCTCTTTTTGCCATCTGATCTGCTGAAAAGTTTATTTCTCGCTATATGTTTGAGAATATAATATTATGGATCTGTTCTTTAAGGATGTTCCATCTTGTTCTGAATACCTATGGTATTCTGTATTTCACAAAGGCCATAATAGTTGTAGTAGAATCGGAAACAGCCCAAAGTTGCCTCCACCCATGTTGAACAGCTTTCTCAATACCTTTTAGTAGTGCTTGTATTTATGCTAACTAATTTATTTTAACCCCAATAGCTTTACTGAAAGTACCCAAAACACCTCCATTTGATTTAAGCTCCTGTAAACCACCCCAATCCATGCATTACCTAGATTACCAAATACAGATCCATCACAACAAATCTTCACTTTATTTTCATTAGGCAGCTCCCATCTACAGCTTTTAATTTGAGTTGCTTTCCAAAACTTGTTATACACCTTTAAAGCATTTAATATCTTCAGATCCTATATGGTGTATTTCATATGATTTGATGACACTTTTGCAGTGTCTGCCATGTCTTTAAGGACCAGATTCTGTAACTGCTTGCTATTGATTTGTGAAAACTCATATATCAAACATTAGTGCAAATGACTGCGCTCAAAGTTCTAGCTAATCTAAGCAATGGTCCGGAAGAATGGCATACACACAAACCAACTTTTATCAGAAAACTGGAAATCCCTTTCCCTCCTTATTGCAAATTCTGTTAAGGCAGTTTGTAGATTTGATTCTGGATGGTTTATTAATTAAGTATAAGAGTAGCGAGAGTAGCGCATGTCTACTCTAGTCTTCTGGTTGCATCTCTTTCTTATCAATTAAATTTTCATCTTTTGCAAAGAAAAATTAACAAAGCTTGCAAGTGTTACTTCAAACTTTTGCATTGCAAAACATGTTAGAGGTTTATCAAAACATATTGAACACAACAATATTTTGTAATAGCTAAATTTCAATATATAGATTTTTATATACCATAATCTCGGACAATATTTATATCCTTGTATAAAACCAACTACGGTACAAGGCATTTACTTCACTACTTAAATAAGTAACATATTTTGCAATAACACCCTACTAAGCTTACTAGTCCAGCTGGCCTACAACAGAACAAGACAGTGAAGTACCAAAGCTAAAGTCATGTTTAAGTGCAGCAAAAGAACAAAAATTTCTGGGTCTAAGAGTAAGGTTTATATTGCCAAATAAGTTAGCCCTTGACTATTACTCAATGGGATTTGAAAGGCCTAGAGTGAAACAAATTTCAAAACAGTTCCTCCAATCTTCCTTTCCAAGGATAAACTATTTCTTGTTATACTAGTTTTCTTTTGATAAAGAAAATAAATAACTTAGAGAAACTAACAATAAATAGAAAGAGAAATATCTGAGACATCAAGAGTTGAGTAACAGTACAAATTTTAGTTAATTAATCACAGTCACAGATCTCGAAAGCTTTATTGAATAATGGACTTACCAAGATCCTTGACCTTCTTCAGTTTTTCATTGATCATTTCATGCGCTCGAAGATCAGGAGGAGCAATACAGGCAACGGGGCCATTGGGGGAGGATTCAAAAGTGGTTATGGTAAGGATGCTATGTCTTTATTAAATGCATCAAGAAGAAGTGTGGACTATTATAAAGAGGACCAAAAAGAACGGTTATGAGAGCAACCCATAATACAAATCTTAACAAGGAATATAACGCTTTATATTTATGTCCAAAATGCAACATCACAAAATTACAATACCATGAAAGTTAAGAAGCAATAATAACCTATTTGTCTACTCTTTTGGCTTTGAGTTCTTCAACAAATTCCAGAGCACGAACCTTATTGTCAGTCAAGCCATCAAGATCTTTAAGTTAATAAAGTCCAACATCATGTGTTGGGATCACATGGCCTAAGCTATTTTACAATAATTGGCAAGAATACCCAGAAATATATGTTATCTACCAAAAAACTAACTAAAGAGGGATAAATTACCAAGTTGATTAGCTAAAGTCATGTTGTATGATTTTTTTCATTCTTCACTTGTTCCTTGTGTCCAAAAGAAATTGTGCTCGACGAAATTTTGATATGTGATAAAAAGATAACTTCTTAAGAAAAAAAAAATTTGGAAAAAACAATTTCAAGCAAAATGACCACAAAAGGTGTATGTATGGATAGGTTAATTACGACTTACAAAACTTATGAGAAAAGGCTAAAGCTGCCAACCTAATAGCGAGACTAAAACTTATTATTGGAAGATGTACAAAAAAAACAAACCTTGGATTACTCGTTAATTAACAAACGCGTAAGGGTATACTAACCTATGTATGGATTGCTTTCTTAACCAAAAATAATGCAGTCAATGATACTAATTTTTTTTACCATTTTATGGAAAGTTTTACCGTTGGAATCTTGCTTACAGAACAAAAAAAAATCATAAACTTATACATATAAAAGTGAAATAATGAAGAACTCCAACATAAAAAAAAGAAAACGACTTACCTGAAATTGAAAACTGTTCGGTATTGGAATAGTTATTCTCTTCCAAGTATCCAATACCATGAATTTAATCCTTTTCCCTCCTCCTTTATCCAGGCTTGGGTCTACCAATGAATAGCCATAAGGCTCCAATGGCGGAGTTAAAAAGATTGTACCTGAAAAAAAATAAAAATTAGTAACCAGCTGATAAATATTAGTAAAGCATTCTAGCCTAGTGTAAGATTCATAATATAATATCTACATAGTTTAATAAAAACACATAAAACATATTCAAACTATGCAATATTTCCAAAATTCCCTGCAATAATATCCTTAACTAAATCACTACTTGATTAGAAATCACATCATAAAAAGGTTTAATAAAGATGAAATACTCATATCCAAATTCAGTACTATTGCCTAAATACCCTATATTAAATCCTTAAATGAATTACTCTAACATAATAAACGGTGTTGGCCAAGCCACAAATGATCCGCATGCATCTCCGATTTACTTCAAATGATCATTCCCTCTAGCAAGTGGAACGTCTTCCTTCAAAGCAATTTGGATACTCACCTTCGACATTCCGATTCCTAAAGGTACATTATGAACTTTACATGTAGGCTCCTCGTTATACCAATGACCAGTAGCCACCATATTACTTGATGTAAGCCAAAATAATTTGTATTTACAGGACGTGATGGTATATTGTTTACTTGCTGGAATGAAAATAAGAAATTTAAGTATCAAATAGTGTTAACTATTGAAAGGAATTTAATTCTATGTGAGAGCATGCCAAAGCTAATCTGTTGCTTTTTGGATGGGTAGTTTCATCTTGGGCACTTATTTGGTTTGGTTGTCACAACATAAAAATATTTGCGACAGTAAATTAATTAAATTAAAATAATAAGGGAGTTCATATGATATACCATACAATTTTCTAGTTTGGCCATTTAGAACCTCAACGATGCTACGTCATCTCTTAAACCTTGTACCTGTACCACTTCCTCTCGTAATTCCTTCACTTCTTCTTGTAAACTTTGCACTAACACTACACTATGTTGCACATTGTTATAAACCGTTGTTGAGATGCTGAATCCCATAACCATCACTCATCCAGTGCGCTCAGGACCAAAAAGCACTGCGAGATCCACTTCACCAGCATCAATTTGATCCTAAAAATTGCAAGTCACACATTAAGCTATCAACAATTTGTATAATGAATAATTAAGAAAAATATAAACTAAGAAAGTATATACTATTTTTTCTTTCACTAAGCCATCTGTTGGCTCTCCATTCATTTTTGTCTGGACCCTTTTTCATACATTAGATTTTCAAATTTTTTTTACTACTAATGTTGCATTATCTAAAATCTCTTTATTCTACATTATAAAAATATAAGATATCAATTAATACACACACGCACACACACACACACGCACACATACACACACACACGCACAATATATATATATATATATATATATATATATATATATATATATATATAAATAATTAGTGAGCCATTGTATAATAGACGTGTAAGAGAACTACCATCTTATGCTCCAAGCGAGGGTATCCTGGATGACTACATGCATAGGGCAATTAATGGTTTTTCCTGATTTCAATGTGTTTTCTCCTAGTTTCCTATACGTTGTAATATTAAAAAAAATCTTATAAAGAATTTAAGTTAAGGAAATTGAAAAAAAGTAGATATATAATTCTTATTCCTTGTACTCGGATGTCGTGCACTATTCAGCAAAAACTTCCCATTGGTCACAAGGTACATCCTCAGGACAATTTGCAAGAGCTTGTTCCAAATCATCTTCAATATCAATTACTTTTATCTTCTGAACTTTATGGTCACGCCAATCCTTCCCCATAGTCATAAGTACAAGCAAGCCTCTTCAGGTTCTATAACTTTTTTGTTGCAAATAGGAGTAATTTTTTTTAAAATTTTATTTAAGAACATAATTAATGTAAAATGAAAGTCTATATTACCTAATTCATGGTCCATAAACTGTCTCTGAATTTTTTTTCCACATCATGCCAAGTAGCAAATGTGATCGGAACCACCTCTCTAACTATAACACCAAGGTATTTGCTGTAACCCACCGAATTATCCCCAACATGTTGCCCTAACAAGTTGTATTCTAGAGGTTGTCTTAAGTACTTTTCAGTTGTAATAACTTTACATTTGTTTAGCCCCCTTCGACGCTTAAAATTGTGTGTAGGCTGGTTTAATATTTCGGAAGTAGCTTCTTTTCCTGGGATCAAGTTCTCTTCTTCCTGCAATATTCTTGGCACTATTTTTGGTTGGGCAGATCGATGAAGACCTATAGTGGCACGTGCTATAAAAAATGCACATGAGGACCCAATATTTACCACTAACTACGTGGTAGAAGTTTAAGCTATCGTAGACGGGGTTGAAAAAACACTACATAGAGGCCGGAACACTTTGTGGATAATGTCAGATTCCTCGGCAACCATCAAAGCTTTTACTACAAGTAAGATACCCTGGAACTTCCGAAGCAACTGGAGGAACCTATTCATATCCATACAATCAACCCCCTTTAACTCAATCTGGAGAGAAGCAAATTTCTTGGCTGATACCACGGTTAAGAGAGGCTCCAGAGCTGACCTACCTTTTGAGGAATGGGTTGAGGGTATACCGGAGTTTCTGACAAGAATTGATGACCCTCATACTGAGTACTTTCGATTTTGCTGATTCAGGCATATTCTTGGATTTTAATTTTATTCGAATAGAACTTCTCCTGTTCGAATATACTCTTGACTGAGTAATTCTATTCGAATAGAACTTGCTCTGTTCGAATACATTTATGGCTGAGATGTTTTATTCGAATAGACTAAAAATCTATTCGAATATACTTTATTTTATTCGAATAAACTTTTAGTCTATTCGAACAGAGGCGTGATTCAGCTCTTCTTTTGTGCGTTTAAGGGAAAATTTGTCCACGGTTTGTAAGTATCTTGTACTTTATGATTCAGCATATATAAAAAATCTAAACTTTTTGCTAAAAAAACCAAATATTTACCTCTAGGATTTAAATTATTTGTTGTACCCAGATTTTCAGTGACACGTTTTACCTTTCTGGAAATGTCAATTGAACCTGCAATTATAAATATCGTTACCAACGTGAAATAAGTGCACTAGTCATTGAAATTAAAATTAAAATTGATAGTAGCACCATAGTAAGCCACAGGTTTCCCGACTTGTCAATTGTCTTTATTACTCGACCTACACAAGGTAGTAGTAGACAAAGAAACTCCTGAGCTTAGAGTTCCTTTTTCTTCATTCTTTATATGGAAGCGGTGACCATTAATCATATAACATTGGTAACTCATGACTGTCTTTCTTGGGCCATATGATAACCATCCAAAGTAGGGGATACATCTTTATGTTTCATTTCTTTTAAAATCTGAAAATAATGATAAATTAGATTAGGATAATTGTCATATAAAGTAACCCAACAAAATATGAGAGGCACAATAAACCTTTTACTTACCTCATGTTTAAACCACTCATTGAACTCGTCTAAATGTTTTTTACTTAGCTGACCATAATTTCTTCCCAATTGGCAATCTTGGCGAATGAGTTAGCTCTTATGTTTTCTAGAGTAAATACGAGTTTTTGTTATTGCATAAGAATTTATATATAATAAAGTCATTGCATGTATATATATATATATAGTAACTTACTGTAGGTATGGCTGAAGTTCCTCGAAATTAAACAAAACACAATGATGAGCTGCTTTATGCTTATCTTCTAACATAGTGAAATCGCTTCCTTCTGGCAAAATGCGACCTTCAAGGATAGTAGATTCCACATTTTCTACGTGATTCCTATTTTCTTTGCTATTAGTATCTCTGTCTAGTTACATATGTTCAATACAAAAAATAATACATTCTTCTGCCAAGTAACATTCAGCTATACATTCATCACGCCTTGTGGGATTTCTAATCAGTGCCGGCCTTGGTAATTGGAAGGCCCTGTGCAAAAATTAAAATGGGGCCTAAATTATGTTGTTGTTGCAAAGACTTGAACCTTAGCTCCTTACAAGCTACAACAATTATCAACTAACTAAGCTAAAGTCAATTATATATAGAATAATTTTTATTTTATTTTTTTCTTTTAGACCTTAAGCATATTTTTTGCGGGCCGTTATTCTTTTGGGCCCTGTGCCGTCCCACCCCCCCATAATTAGGTCTGCTTCTAACATATCCTTTTAACGTCTTCATAAACATATGAAAATACAAAATATTATATATCATATAATATTTAATAAAAAATACCGTGAAAAGATTATGTACACCTATAATTTAATAGTAAGTACATTTCAAACAGATACATCTGGTAGCTTTAACAAAAATTGTGTGATCAGCCATGGATATGCAATTTAAAATATTGGAGCAATATCCATCTGGTAGCTTTAACAAAAAAAACCTACGATAAAAAATATCTTTTTCTTTCCTCAAAAGAGTATGTGGTGTTGGAGGAAGGAGTGCCCTCTTTCCATTATCTTGAGGATGTAATTCATGCCTTAAATTTAACTTGTCCAAGGCCTGAAGAGATGCAATACCATCCATAGATTTTCCAACAATGTTCAATAATGTCCCATCTAAGCTATCAGAAACATTCTTTTCAATATGCATGACGTCTAAATTATGAGGCAATAAGTTATACTTCCAATATGTCAGTTAAAAAAAAATTGACCTATTTTTCCATCTTTGGACGGACTTTTTTCTTTTTTGTGAAGATTTCCCCCAATCTGTTTCAATATCTTTCACTTGATCCCAAACTTGTGTACCATTCAATGGAATTGGACGTGTATCAAGTTCTTTTTTGCCATTAAACCAAGTTTTCTTAAATCGAAAAGGATGATCGGGCCTATGAAATGTTGTATGTGACCTATAAGAAAACTTTCTACCATGCTTTAGCCATTCTAAACATGTACCATCACCACAATTAGGACATGCATATCTCCCCTTTAATGAGAATCTCGCAAGGTTTCCATATGCTGGGAAATCATTAATAGTCCACAATAGTATGGCCTTTAATGTAAAATTTATTTTGGCATATGCATCATACGTTTCAACACCATTTGTCCACAAGAATTTCTTATCCATGTACATGGAATGTGGCAGATTGTAATTTACTAGTATTACTGGCCATCAACTCTATCTAAAGCTCAAATTACGATAAGGATTAACTCTATCTGCAGCTAGTACTAATCGTAGATTACGTATCTCTTCAGAAAAGGAGGGCCACTTCGAATCAATATTATTCCATGCAGGACTATCCACGGGGTGTCTAGGATGCCATCAGTACTCTTATTATCAAAATGTCACCTCAAGTGTTTTGCATTATTAGTAGTCATATACATCCTCCTAAACCTAGGTATTATGGGAAAATGCTTTTACACCTTTGCTGGAAAACCAACTCATATTTTATTTGTCTTAGGGTCTTGTTTACACCTCGGAGAATCACATTATGGGCATGATTCCTTGTGCCCATGGTCTTTCCTATATAGCAAGCTATCTTTTGGCAGGCGTGAATCTTTTGGTATCCTAAATCAAGTGTCTTCAACATTTTCTTTGCAAAGTATATTAAATATGGGATAGTGTTATCCTCGGAAAGGAGGTTCTTAAGAAGTACCAATAATTTAGTAAACTTTGATCGGACTAAACGTTGTTAGCTTTTATGTTAAACAACTTAATAATAGCTGACAACTTCGTGTACTTCTTACAACCTAGATATAATGGTGCTTCTACATCCTCTATTTTTTTTGCAAAAAGTTTAGTAAAATATCTCCAAACAGACGTTTGCAAGATGTGGGAAAACCAACCATGCTATACTCTAGTACATGACACTAGGGCATATGCATAGGGCTCTTTACAAAAATAAGGAAATATAGAAGAAATTAAACAAGGAAATTGCATGCATTCGTTCGAACGAGTCAAGAGTCGTTCGAACGACAGGAGCAAAATCTCGTTCTAACGACCTCCACTATCGTTCGAACAAAATAGGAAAAACTAGAAATTGTCATCTTTCTAGACAATAAGAAAGTGTGGCTTTAAGATTAACGTACAAGTCGTTTGAACGACTTCAATGTACATTCGAACGAACTGTTAAAAATTGCCTTCAAACTTGTCGTCTGTCTCGATAATTATAATTGTTGCCATTTCGTTCGAGCGACCTCCTAATTGTAATAATTACATCCTTTAATAATTCCCCACAGTCAGGAAGTTTAGTGTCATCCCCATGATAGACCTCCCCTACGTTAGTTGCATAAGTTGACCTAAATAAGTCATTCTCTGCACTAATCTGCTTAAATATTTTCTCGTACTGGCCACTATCTGATTGTGAATATGGTACGTCCTCCCCATTCAATACAAACAGATCATAAGTCATATCAATACCTCATATTACCAAATGGTCATACACTTCCTTATAAGACAAGCACCTAAAATTCTTGCAGTCTTTACATGGGCATCTAATTTTGGTAGAAGTAGGTTCATTTGAATGTGAAATGGCAAAATTTAAATTTTTTTGAACTCCATCTCCGTATGCCTCACTTGCTCTAGGATGAAACCTCCATGTTATATTCATGAGTACGCTTTAACTAGAAATTCAATTGAAATGTTTGACAGTCTAATCATTGAAAATGTCATGGTAGCCTATCAGTGGATGAAAATCTAAAAAAAAAAAATCTTTACTAAAGACATGCCTTTTATCCCAATGACGATTGGCTCATAGCTTGTTACATTAGTTGTTGCTCAGCTAACCAAAGAAGGTAACTACAACTCACAGCGGGTGATTGCTAGGCTCAAGCCATGTGAGAGATATAGTTAAACCAACCTCACTAGCACAAGCTTCTCACTTATGAGATTGTTACAAGCATGTATTAACGGGAAAACATGTAATAAGATTTTGACTATCATATTCCTAGTCATTTACCTAACTCAATAACGATTACACTAAAATGCACAAAAATACACTATAATATATTTTCTTACCATTTACTTCTTGATAAAACCTTCAATGCTCACTGCCAATTAACTGTAAAATAAAAATAAATAGTTAAATTAAAACATTTATATTAGTTTTGCGACTTTCTCAGCATATGCATAGGTATTCAAGCTGATCCTCTTATCTATTTTGTCCTAACTTTGAGATTAGTAATTCTTAATGGAAGTACTTGGTTAATTAAGCTTATCAGCAAAGATGTTACTGCAAAATAATCCTTATTTCTGTAATTGGAAATAATTTTTACTATTGAAAGGAGATTATAAATGATATATGTAATCAAAAAGGTTAAAGATGATTCCGCATTTGCTGACCACTGGATTAGCTAACATTTCCTCTCATACATGACTCTAATGGTTGCAAACAGATTAACTAGGAATATTTATTATCCTGAAGGGATAATAAAGCTTGAAAATTTGTAAACCATTGAAAACTTGGGTATTTTGATTTTTGAGACGTTTATTTCAGCATAAATATTGGATCTCTCATCTTACCATTATCTTTAATGTAAATAAAATCAAGCCAAACTCTGAAGCACATTTGTATACCTATATATTCAAGATATCCTGCCCTATCCAGAAGTTCAGTTACTTCCCTTCATGTATACATTTGTGTGTGTGTCTCTGTGAGATTAGTTTCACAAGGTAGAGGAACATATGCGACGATTGTTCAAGCTCCATATATCGTCAATATACCAAAATTTTAAATATACTGATACCTAGGGCACAAGATTCCAAATTGATAATTAGAGTCTACATAAAGAGAGTTTTAGTTAGTACTTGTGATTCTTTCAGTAAGTATGTGTGAGTTCTATAGAGAGAAAGGGCATGCATAATAACATGCAACATGAATGCAACAACTTACACTAACTTGGTGCATCAACACTCATTTATAAACTCTCAATAAACAAATCTCTCCCTAGTCAAACCAACCATTACCCATAACATAAGAGATCTCAAACACTCAGAAACCATGGCTTCTTTTTCTTTGTCCCTTATGATTTTAGTTATCTTTATTTCCCTTCCCTCTGTTGCTTTCAATCCACTATGGAAAAATCCTATAGTGGATTATATGAAAGATAGTAGTTTAGGACACCGGTTGTGTAAGCTACTTGATTGTTAAAACATCGCTCTCAAAAACACACGCTATAAAGCTAGCTACTTAAAGCCAAAGATCCAACTTCTAGCTACCACCTCTAATGGATCCTTCCTTTTATGATATTTTTCCTTGTAGTTTAGGATCCTTGTCTTCTATCGCAAGTAAACTGCTCTTTTGTTTTCAAATGTATGAAAGGGCATTAAAGAAAAGAAGAACTTTTCTTTAAGGATCAACACACTCCTTTCCTTCTTTTAACTCTAGCTCTAATGGCTCTAAACTACTATAGTTTAGGATCCTCTAGCTACTTTTTTAATACTTGAAAGGCTACCTCTTTTCCTTAGTACCTTCTGCTTTTCCTTCAAATTAACCTTTCTATCACTAAAAAAAATAGGGCCCTGGTCTTTTCCACATTGATCCTAGGATCCTTCTAAATGGTTTAGAAAGCTACCTTACCTCTTTTCTTTAGATAAATTTGGCTCCTATCTCTAGCTACCTAGACCTACGTCAGCCTAAAGGTTGTTACAATTCTTGAGAGCTAATGCTTCTTGTCACCTCTATGTTTGCAAATAGTTCCCACTACTTGTGCAGTCTAAACTACTTTATAGGGATTAGAAAAAAAAAAACAAGAAAGCACCTACAAGGTAGCCTTGAAAGCACATTTTTTTTAAACACCTATAAAAAAGAAAAGAGACCTACACCAAGCAAAATGCCCAACATGAAACTCTACGAAATAGCCCCTAAAGACGTTAAACATTCGAGATCCTTTTAAAAAGAAAGAGAATCCAAAGAATAGCCCCCGAGATTACCGCTACGCCTTTTTTTCAAGAAAAAGCAAGAAAGAAAATTTATAAATAAAGAAAAGCCATAGAAAGCCACGCGCAGTAAACCTGAGGTTCGCCATTTTCTGCCCATGCTATACTATCAACATAGTAACCTAACCCTGCTTTTAGGGTTGAGCACGAAAGGATCCTTGGGATTCTACCTAGTGAGCACCTAGGGAAAATGCGACTGGCATTGGACTCAACTTTCCCAAGCGCCACTAATCTATAGAGTGGAGATGTTAGCTCTAGTTCTTCTCTTTGTAGGCTTTGTTTTTTAAGCCTTTAAAATAGGATCCTCACTAGCATCAACGAAGATCTCTTAGTTTTTTTGGCGTATAGGAAGGAGGAAAATTCTCCATCAGATTTCATGAATCACTGACATGCTTTTTTTGTCTTTAAATAAGTGGGCGTAGGAATGATGGAAATGCTACCTTAGATGTCATGAATCACTGACATGACATGACATGAATTTATTTTATCCCAAAAATGGAAAGAAGAAACCTGGAGTAAAGATGAAAGGAAAGTTATGAACAATGCTAGGGTGAGTCAAAGCCAGAACGACGCTCGGGTGGATCAAAGCCAGAAGGAGGACGATTATAAGGGTGAATCAAATAGATAAGGAGAACAATACTAGAGCCTGTCTACCAAAAGAACTCCTTGTTACTGGTGTACCCATACCCTAACTCAACCTTAGATAAGGCGCACCATGACCACGAGTCTTACACCTAGTATTTTTCATCTATTTTTTGCACATAAAAGTTAATATTTTAATGCGATTCTGACCAAATCAATCAAATACCAACTACTACATATATAAAAAGAAGTAATACATATTTTAGTTATGTGGGTTTTAATTTCTTTCAGGCTTTATTAATCCTAATACTATCCCAATGCGGACCTATTGCCTAAGCTCTAATACCACTTAATTGAAACACTCGGTGGTAGAAAGCGCAGGAAGAGCCTGCTGAATTGTCAGCTAGGTTCCTCTCTATACATTAGTATAAAAATCTATACTTTTATAGACTTTCCTTCCATTATTTCTCAACTAACTAATTAGAGAACTTAGCTATAATAAAGCATGTTACACAACTGGGACCAAGATATATATATATATAGATTTTTATACTAATGGATCCTTGATCTATACTGGGACCCTCAGGTATCCTTGATCTCTGCTAATGTGGATCACCTTCATCAAGTAACTACTCTTCTGCCTGATCATCTAAAATCTCGTAATACTCGATAGGCTTGTTAGGTTTAAAGAAAACTGTAGTTTCTACTAAAATAACTCAAACTTCATTAACAACAACTACTGAAAAAGATTATACCACCCTCTTCCTTTATAACTTAGGTTTCCCTAAGTTCACTCCTACTATAACTCCCCTAACCAATCCAATTAGGAAACTGACTAAAACTTTACTCTAAAGCAACTCCAGCAGAGTAAATTAAAACATAAGCTAAAATAAAGACCAATAGTTGGCTGTGGTAAACGATCCATAAGCATGAACGACGTCAAACCCTCCATCCTCGGAAGATTTTTACCATGAAATCTGTACGGTGGAACTCTTATGGAAATCTTGAAGTTTTTCATCAATTTTTATGTACCCTATCATTGTACCCGAGAGCGGAGGTACGATGTTGTCACCGACATTCCTTTGTCCCTTGACATCTAAAATTAAAATCTGAAAAAATACTATGGTTCGCTCTTCGAAACCTGCTACGATGCATTCCCAAAATGGGTCAACATACAAAAAAATTCTTCACCTACGGCCATCATCTACCCCGTAAGGATTAAATATTGGGATACCTCAGATTGTGACATGCATAAACAAAACTGTTAGGCATGGCTGATCTGTATCTTGTGATTCAAACGTGTCTCCTAAATCTACTACTGAGTAGCACGTTGCTTGGTAGCTACCGTCGAGGAAAATACGGGTAAATTGAAATTTGCCAAAAAGGCATGTAATATCATCTAGTACCAAAATAAATGATATTGTAGGTTCATTTTCTTGATAGTAGCTCGATAAAATTATCGCTTGAGTATACAATTCATGTTTGTTCCTTTTATGAAATTCTTGCATATATAGTTTGTCTGAATATTCAGTTATGCTGCTGGAATTTTAACTCCAGGGATTTTTCAGTGCGAAGATAAAATTTTGGATATAGATTCACTAAGGTGTCAGGAAGTTGTGGTATGAATTTTTAAAAATATGATTCACTTTTAAGTATATATCTAATCCCATAATGGAGGAGCATATTGGCTGTGTTTTTTTGGAAAAATTTCTGGACCTCTGACTTGTGAGCAGGTTTTGATGGCTTTACTATCTGATTTGATAAATTGTCTTGCTTGATGAATTATAGGCCTAGGTTTTCTTGTTATGTATATTTTGACGGTTGTTTGATCCGAGTTTTACATAATGAAATATGCTTATTTTACAAAAACTACTCAAAACTAGAGTTTTACGCCATCGTGAGTCATTTTGGAACTTGCCTTTGTTTTAATAAAAATAAGTAAAAATTCTCCTTGGGTATTTGGTGATCAATCCAAGGTTGAAAACTAGTTGGATTTTTCAAAAAGGATTTTAAAATAGAAATTTGTTTTATAAAATTGGGGATGTATGGTCAAGTAACTTAGGAAATATTTTTTTTTTTTTGTATTGAACTAGGGTTCTTTCAGTTTGCCAATACCAATGGTTTAGCTACCCTAGGGTTGGGCCCTAAAGTTCACCGATGTATGTAGAGTGGTGAGAAGTCTATCTCATTAACAACATGTACTAGGATAATCTAGGAATAGTGACAACATAGAATAGAAGTCCAGACAGGTAATAGATGGATACGACGTAATTGTTTTGAGATATAACATGACCAAGTGATAAGACGATTTGTCTAGTTTCATTCTAAGGAATCTAAGTTGGCCTACAAGGAAACCAAATAATTTTTATTGGAAACACAAACTGGGCATCGTGCAAGCCACAAGATGTCATCGCAATGGTTCGAAGAACCCTTACAAACTAGGGATTCATATTTATGTACTTTCAGTTTTCCTCGCAAGGAGATTCAATCAAGTTTACATCTATAGAGGGCCTCCTAAAAGGGTACAATAACATGAGTTATTCTGCCTTGGCAGTATACCCCATTGTTATATGGACCATCTCTTTATCGAGGTAGACTATACCATTATGTGAACAAACTGTCTACTTTGACAGCCTATGCTGATGAGGTAAAGTACCTCGTTGCCCTTACAGATTGTCTATTTTGACAACCTCTATTGCTGAGGCAGAGTACCTCGTGTTGTTGTACCCTTTTTGGAGGCCCTCTATAGAGGTAAACTAGGTTGAATCCCATTGTGAGGGAAACTGAAAACACATAAATCTATATCCTTTGTTAGTACAGGTTCTTCAAACTGTTGTGGTGATATCTTGTGGCTTGCACGATGTCCAATTTTTGCTCTAAACCCACTCTTGTCCAATAAGCATTCTTTGGTTTCCTTTTCGGCCATCTTATATTCTTTAGAACTAAACAAGACAATCATCTTATTACTTGGTCATGTCATATCTTAAAATAATTACGTCGCATCCATCTATTACCAGCCTGGACTTCTATTCTATGTTGTCTTTCTCCCTAGAATATCCTAGTATACATTGTTAATACGACTAACTTCTCACCACTTTACATACATCGGTGAACTTAAGAGCCCAACTCAAGGGTGGCTAGTCCATTGGCATTGGAGAACTGAAAAAACCCTAATCAAGTAGAATGAGAGAAAAGTAGTCTTATTTCACTCTATATAACTAGGTTGCATCTTACCCCTCATGCAATGCCAAGAGAAAAGATATTTCCTAGTTTACTTTTCCATACATTTCTAATTTTGTAAAAAAAAATTCTCTTTTGAAATCCCTTTTGAAACCCCCCACTAGTTTTTCAACCTTTGATTGATCATCAAATACCTAAGGAGAATTTTCAATTATTTTGATAAACCAAAGCTAAGTTCCAAAATGATTCACGATGGCGTAAAAATCCAGTTTTGAGTAGTTTTTTAAAAACAGGCATATCTCGTTATGTAAAACTCAGATCGAACAACCGTTAAATTTTATGGGAACAAAAATCCCAGGCCTATGATTCAGCAGGCAAGACTATTTATCAAATCAGATGGTAAAGGCATCCTAACCTGCTCATAACGCAGAGGTCCTTAAACTTTCGCAACAAAACATTGCTAATATACTCCTCCGCTATGTGATTTGATTTATGCCCAAAATCAATCATATTTTTTGAAATTTATACCCACTACAAAAATATAGGGTAATAGCCATTAAAAAATCTGTGGCAAAAGGGTTTTTGCTTCGGTTTTTACCATGGCAAGGGTCGAGCCCGTAGATAGAGTGGCAAAAGCTTTGGCACAGTTATTGTACTGGCAAGAAGTTTATCAATTGCCACGACTATTATAATAGCTGATGTTGTGGCAATAGCTCTTATTTGCCATAGTATTTTTCATGGTACATGTTGGGCCCACCTCTTTTATTCCTCTTGAATGGGAACTACAAAATCCATGGCAACTTGAGTTTACAAAATATTTACTGTGAATCCTACTATTTATTAAACGGAGTACTTCATTAAGGCCAAACTTAAACTATACAGTATCTAACCTTTTCGGATGACTGCCCATACCCTGAATAGTCATACCTGTATAAAAAATACCAACTTGTGTCAATGCATGAAGAAACTTCTATTCACGATGATAGTTAATTTCCAAAATAATTTGAAGTTCAACGCCAATAGTTATAAAGAATACGCATATGAAAACAAATTCAAAAAGGCAAATAAAAGCATCCCAATCAGATTCATGCAGACATGCAATCCGTTATGTGTGTAGTCATGTGATATAAATTAGAGCAGTAAATCTCAAAATTAATTGATCACATATTCTAATGATAGTGAATTTACAAGTATACAGTAATCCTTATGATAATATTGAATTTACAAAATTAATTGATCAGGTTATGAATGAAGCAAAATCTAAAAGCGATTGATTACGCCTGCATCAACAAATGGTATCTCAGCTAGCTTTGTTCCATGGATTCTGTTTAACCATGGAGTAGAAGGAAAAATTCAAGTGTTGGATAAATTTGGCTGAGCCAAGTAGAACTATTAAATACTAGTTGGGCACCCACGAGAGAAAGTCTACCTGATAGATGCTGTAGAGATGATTTCATCACCCCTCTCCAAAATACTCTTAAAGTTTGATCTTCAAGAAAGAAAGAAGTATCACTTAAAAGCCTTATTGGAAAATACCGTGTAGTGGCAAAGAAGATTTAAAATTCAGACATAAAGATTTTGGCTTATGCTAAAGTTTTCATTTCAACATTGTAAGACCTAAATTTTCTATCCCATACTATTGTATTGGGCTAAATGTAATGCGAGTTTGATAAACATAATTTTTTTCCATGCCAAAAGTACACCAATATGCTCTATATATACCAATGCTTCCCCCACCCCTCTAGTTACCCTATAAACACTGGGCATTTATCTACTAACATAAGGACATATTAAAATTAGGCAATAAGAAAACCTCATATCTTAAAATTTAACTTTACAGAGCAAGAACTTCTCCAGTGTGTAAATCAGATGTTATATCCCCTTTATGCCACAAATCCTTTAATTAGGCAATCAATGGTTGTAAATAAATATTTATGTCATTCCCCGGCTGGTGTGGACCTGATATCAATAAAGTAAGTATTATAAATTGCAGTTTCATGCATAAATTTGGTGGAAGGTTATATCGCACTACCATTACAGGTTGTTGGGAACCAAATTTACCAAATTGGTTAACCCCATCTGTTGCTAAACCAAATCTAAGGTTTCTAGACTCAGCTACAAAATTCTTGTATTTGAGATCGATGGACTTCCATGTTGTTAAATCAACAGGATATCAGATCTTTCCAAATGGCATCTTCCCAGTTGAATGCCAAGTCATCGCTTTCGCAACTCATGGCACACTGGAACAATAATTAGAAAATGAAAGGGAATATCAGATATACCTCACATTTTAGTTTATGACTAAATAATAATAAAAATAAATAACTAAATATATTTTAGACACGCATACCTATATATCCTCTGCAACCTTGGTGTCAACGGGAAATTTCTAAGTACCTTAGCAGCAAATTTATCTTTCTCTTTATACCTAGATGCACCACATGTAGGACACTCAATTTATAGAGCATGCACTTTCTAATACAAGAACAATCATTTGGGCAAGCATTTATCTCCTCATAGTCAAGACCTACTCGTGAGATGATCTTGTTAGTGCAGTAATTATCAGCGGGAGCTTTATTATCTTAAGGCAATACTTCTTGGAATACTTAAAGAATCTCTGTGAAACTAATTTTACTCTAGTCGTGTTTAACTTTTAATGAATAATATGATGACAAAAGACAACTCAGAGAAACCTTTACATCTAGGATACAATGCAGTCATAACATCATGTACTACTTTGTCAAACTCAATTGTAGGATCTTCACCAGTAGCTTTACTAGATGCCACTTTCTCAAGTTCTATAGTTTCACTTGTGTGGTAAAAAGAATCTAGAGCTACAGAGTTATCTTGATTTAGCGAGTTATTCAAAGTAGTACTCAAATTTCCGAGGTATTCATCATCGAAGTGATGTTTAACTACATCTACACCTTGAGTAACCTCACTCTCACCATGGTAAATCCATGTTGTGTATATTTCAGTGAATCTGTATTTCATTAAATCTATAACAGCATTATCATAAGATATTGGAATCATTTGTGTAATGGCCTAATTCCGTATGCTCGAGATGGCCTGAAATTTTCTCTTACACCAATGTTCCTGTGACAAAAACTAATATAAAATAAGAAATGACATATGCGATTTAGTGTGGAAAACCTCTGAATAGATAAAAAAAACCACGACCTCGGGTTGAGAATTTTAGTAACAGTAACTTTTATTGCTTGAGACTGATATCCTATTACAAGTGATCTCTCGAACTAGAAATACATGATAATGTAAATAAGAAATTTTGTATTTGAGAATCTAGAAAATATCATTTTCTTGGTGATTTCTCTTATATTTTTCTAGTCCTTGTCTCTTCTGGAACTTTTTCCTTATATAGGCCTTGCCCACAATTTGTTATCATGCAAAAGCACATTCTCCAAATAATATGGTAAGTAGTGGTTGATAGAATAACTATTGAGTTTGTGAGAAACAGGTGCCTTTGACTTATTCATGTTTTTCTATTGTGCTCGATGTACGTTCATCATCAGTTTGTGGTATAGGTGCCAATGCTAACTGTTTAGGTCACATATAAAATGCGTGGGTCTGATATGAAGGTAGTTCAAATTGGGCTAGATCGAGGGATATGTGCATACAATTACCCCCTCGCAGCTGAAGTCACGAGTGGCTTTGGTTGAGAGAATCTATGAAGTTGTGTTGCTAGAAGTTGAATGTAAATGACGTATTAATCTTGATTTGACAGGCATGAAAAATGGGTATTTATTTTATGTAGTGGGATGTATCTGTATTGAATGATGTTGAAAGTATTGATGTACGCGACGCTTGGGGTTCAGAGAGTGAATATGTATTGAATGATAACTACTTCGAAAATGTACCTGCACATTAAATATGAGCGCTATATAAATAGTAATGTACCGAAGATCCTGGCAAAGTACGCTATTGTGAAAAATTCTCTGGAAGTCTAGATTGATAATGGTGAAGACCTAAAGAATGGTCTATGAAGAGAGAGTTTCTGCAGAGATGCATAAATTTAAGTTGAGATATTTTGGCAACCAATCATTGGAGATTCCCAGCCCCATTCCTGTTCCACTGATATTTCAGGGTATGTCGAAAAAAGAAGCAGCTGAAGCTAAAAAATATTTTTACTGTATGTAGAGATTTCATTATGTTGTCTTGACAGGCGAGCAACGTTGGAAGTGTCTCCGCATCCTTGCGGAGGACAAGGTTGAGTAGAAAAGTGCGGGGGTCGGTGTAACTGCAGGGCAATTTTGTCTGTATCTTGCACAGGAATGGATTTTAATGTAGGGCCTTCTTCATCTCTACCAACTCTTTGATGGTGGTGGTTATAGAGGAGGCAATGGTGGTAGTGGAGATGGGAGATAATAATTGGAAGTCTGCTTCTGCACTATCATCGTATCTTGGCTCTAAGTTGACCTTCTATTTAAAAAGTTGGTTCAAGAACTGACTTTTTCTATTTTTTATCCAGACATCGTCCAAACCCAGTTTCTGGTCAGAATACCATGGTGTGAAGGTAGAAGGACATTTTGTGATTTCCAATGTCTGCTTTGCATCAGAAGATTCTTGGAGTAAAACATTATTAAAGTTAGATGAACTAAATGATTTGTAATTTCAGAGTACCTAAAAGACTTGCTATCTGTTAAGTATTTGAAAGACTTGTTATTTGTAAAGTACCAGTAATTTATATTTGAGCTTAATACAAAATGGTTATTCAAACTCTATGATGATATTTACAATGACTCTTGTGATTGAATTTGAGCTATGAGTAATTCAAAACTTTACAAATAGAGGATGAAATGTAATATAGATGATTGGACCTACAAAGTACATTATAGCAATCGAGCTGTAAATATGTATTTATAACATAAAAAATGTGTAAGAATTATTTTTGAACTAAGTAACTTAGAATTATTAAGAAAGATAACTGTAGAAGATTTGAAATATATAAGAATTGGAAATTTGAGCTCAGGGAGGTCTCTCTAAAATATTATATTTAGAGAAAATAAGTTTGAGATAAAGTAGGCTGAATTCGCTGAGGTCGATGTGGATAAATAAGTTTAAATAATGTCCGCTTAGGATACTAGGATTTTCTACTGTGAAAGAATAGATTATAAATACGAGTTGTGGGGGATTTGAAGTAATCAGGAAAACTAAATAAATAGGAAAAAAAAGAGTGTAGATAGGAGGAAGACAAAGAAGATGGCATGAACTCGATCTAAAAAAATTAGTTATGCCGTTGAGGGATGATTGGCAATTAAGATAGCTGAAATGCGAGAGCGGATCTTTCGCTTGTTAGATTAAGATGCTGACTTGCTAGTGACTGAGTATCAGTTTAAATGTTTGGATTTGACTGGTAAGGAACTTGAGTCAGGATGTTACTTCTACGAGGAGTTATTCCGGGAAGTGAAAGTGGAGCCTTTAACTTAAAAAAAAGTGAGACTAATTATTGAAGAAGAGATCAAGTTGGAAGATGTGAGGATTGCTGGAGACGAACTGATCAGGTGTAGCTCCCTAGGACATCTAGGATGTTTCTGGTATAATTATATCTGAGGGAGTAAATTGTATGAGGTCGAATAATTGCCAAGGAAATATAATTAGAATGAAGTTTAGATCTGTCCCATTTTGTTGCAAATTCTTTTGTGGCTGTTTTGAATAAAGAA
Organism: Kingdonia uniflora; assembly: GCA_014058105.1. Taxonomy (NCBI): domain Eukaryota; kingdom Viridiplantae; phylum Streptophyta; class Magnoliopsida; order Ranunculales; family Circaeasteraceae; genus Kingdonia; species Kingdonia uniflora. The sequence continues at coordinate 4,294,966 of JACGCM010002768.1, read as the reverse complement.
TTTGAATTTTTTTAAAAATTTAGAGCTTTGGAAATGGCGTTAGCACTTCTATATGTAGTAGAAGCTATAATAGAAGAAATAGGTAGCTTTGTTTTTTGACTCTTGTGTTTTTACAAGGAAAGTTTGATTGTGTGTAAGTTGAGTCATTCAGAGTGTGGGAAGGTCAAAGGAAGATTTGGGTAATTGAGATCAGAATATAATAAAATATAGGGCAGGGGTCAATGATGGGAAGTTATTTTTACCGAAAAGGTGTAAAACACCTGACATTAATTGTGGAAGGGACGCCTCGGTTCCAAAACTGAGGACGACTCATACGAGACCCAATAACTGCCTACAATTAGAGAGATAGACTATAAATAATGTTTTATCTCCTTTATTGAAACGGTTGTCAACTTCTAGAAAATTGAAGAACTGAGAGAGAGGAAAGAAAAAAATAGCAAAGATTCTTTTGAGGGATTAGACCAGAGTGATCCACAGTCAAGGTGAGAGAAAATTGCGGAGGCTGAGTCACGAAGGTGGTTGTATAGCAGCGTATTGAAGGAAAGATTTGGCGGTATGTCAGATTCTATTTAAGAGGTTGAAGGTTAGTAGAATGTTTTTGTGATACTGTTGATGTAAATTTTGTTAAAGTTTTTTGTGGTTTTAAATTTTGAAAAATTATTATTTATAGTAACCTATAAAATCTATTTGATATATGTATATAAAAGAGATGTGAATGATATACGTATATATATAATGTATGTATAAAAGATAATGATGTTGAAGCATAGCTAGATCGAGCGTTTCTAAAGAAGGTGATGTTGAAGCATAACTTGACCTCTGGAGCCACGAGGAATGGTGAGGTTGAGGAAGTGGTGAAGAATAGATGGATAGATCCTTCTTCTGAGCTGGTTAGGGTGAAGGTCCATGAGAATTGACCTGGTATGGAAGATAATTTAAAAGTTGAGGGGAAGCGATTGGTTTCTGTGAAGGCTACACAAGAGGTGGAGATTAGCAAGCTAGCAGTAGAAGCGGGGAAGGATCTGGAAGAGGTGGGTAGTCCAGTGTGATAGACTTGGGCATCACCTTCTAAAAATGGGGCACTCTAAAACTAAGGTGAATGACATTATGGAGGATACCTATGTTGAAGAGGAGGAGGTTGAGGATGATGTGGCTGGCATTGTGAAAGGGTTGAATAGAGTTTCTCTCCTGACTGTGTGAGAAAATAAAGGGGATGACGATGTCAATCCAGAGAATGTGAATAAGAAATTAGAGTAAAATTGTTGTCTATTTGGTTGTGTGATTATGAGGGGTTTGTGAAGAGGAACTATATGGATCTATGTAGGATATATTTTTGTAGGCTACGTTATGTTTATAAACCTTGTTTGTTGGAACGTAAGGATATGTACCTCAGAATAAAGGAATTAGAGAATAAGCTTGCTAAGGAGAAAGATGCCACTGCATCACTATTGACTTCACAAGCAGACCTCCAGGTTTGAAAAGAGCAAGAAATATTTGACTTGTATGCTTCATTACTTTAGAGCTACAAAGTAAAAATTAGAGCGTAAAGATAAATTAAAAACTTGCTAACAGTTTAGGGGAAATATTACTCAACTGTGTATAGATAATATCAAAGTATTGAAAAGTTAGAATATAGAGAATATGTACCTTGGAATTGGAAGTATATGTTATTGTTCATCGAATTAGGATCATTCTTCGACCTTCAGTTTAGAAGAAGTTTTACACAGTAGATGTTAAAAAATAGAAATTTCATTATAAATAAGCTGTATGTATTGAGTGAGTATCCTGACATGAACTTGATGTACTGTATCTGTGATGTGTAGGTTGAATTGGAGTAAGCTCGCTTGAGCGAAGAAGAGACATACCATTGTAACCAAGAGTTTACGACGAAGTTTGATAGAATGAGAGAGGCAAACAAAGATAGGGATGATCAACACGTAAAGGTACATGTTATGTTTGTCGAGGCTACACAAACCGTTGATGACCTCACTCATAATATCGAGGTGAAGGATGCTAATATTAGTAAAGGGCAAAAAGAGTTTGCAGAGACGAAGGAAAAGATAGCAAAACTCAAAAGCTAGAATAAGGTGCTAATGGTAAAGAGTAAGGAAAGAGTTATGCAATTTTGTGGCCAGTCTGAAGGACCAAATGATCAGCAAAACAAACAAACAAGAGCAGACTCAGGCTAATTTAGTGAATACCAGGAGCGAACTAAAGTGATTGAAGAATAAAATGATTAAGAAAGATAACGAGCTGAAGAGAGCTCAAGATGACCTATCTAACTCCGAAATTATGGATGAACAGTTGACTACAGTTTAACCTGCTAAAGATATAGAGTTTTGGTTTTTGCAAAGAAAATGTAATAAGTTGAATAAGAGGGTGGCACAATTAAAGACCGATTTGGCTCAGTCCAATTCGTGCGTCAAAAATGCTATGGCTGGAAAGCACTCGAGGAAGAATAAAGGTGATGCCAGGGTTTTTATTATTCAAGGGAATATGGTTAGCCTATCAAATCGAATTAGAGAGCAAGAGGGAAATGTAGCTCAAACTAAGGGTCACGTGCAAAAAGGGAATGAGCGGTTAAGGGAGTGCCAAAGTAAGCTGGATGTTTCTCATGTCAGGGAAAAAGAGTTAGAGCGGGTGATTAGAGGGTATTTTAATAAGGAAAATGGATGATTTGTTAAGGAAATCCTCTGCTGGGGTAGGTGTAGACAGAAAGCTTGTGAAACTTCGTGCCCAGGTAGCAGAATTGAGGATGACAAATCAGGCTAAGTTAGAAAAGGCAGATGGGAAGGCGAGGGAGCATATCAACCTTATGTCCCACGCATAAAGTCGAATGGAATGGCATGAAGCATGGAACAAGAGGTTGAAAGCGCGCCTTCAAATGGTGTAAGAGAATTTTTCTAAGGCGGTCATGCCCGAGGTATTGCACTCAGAGATGTTAATGGCAGTGATCGTTTATTTAATTTGTTGAGAAAATTAGAATGCTAGAGTTAGAGAGGGATACCTTACACGACTGTTTATCGGAGGATAGATGATGTATTTGCAGAACAAATATAAATCGAGGAAACTGTATGTACTCTATGGAAATGGAGTTATGTTCTCAACCAACTGAATTGGAAGAGCAAGGTAGGGTCACTATCGCTGCCCGATCTTAAGAATTTATGGCTAATCGTCCTCCTGTTATAGGGGAATGCGTAGCTGACCTCCCAACATCAGAAAATAATCCTTTGTAGTGGCTGTATCTGTAACCTATAAATATATCTGTCGCAGAAATACTGAGAGATAAAAGATAGATTTACCTTTGCCTTATCTTATGTCTGGTAGAGTTCTTTGATTGAAAACAAGTATTACCTTTGATTTAATCGCAGAGTATGTTTAGAGTTCAATCAAAGCTGGTTTCACTTTTGCTTTAACCGGTATAATTTTTACAGCCATATTGAGAGATTAAAGCTAGTTTTTCATTTGCTTTATCTTATGTCTGGTAGAGTTCTTTGATTGAAAACAAGTATTACCTACGTTTTAATCGCAGAGTATGTATAGAGTTTGATCATAGATAGTTTTAACTTTGTTTTAACCGGTATAAATATCGCAGCTATATTGAGAGATGAAAGCTAGTTTTCCTTCACCTTATCTTATGTCTGGTGGAGTTCTTTGATTGAAAACTAGTATTACCTTGGTTTTAATCACTTAGTATGTATAGAGCTCGATCAAAACTAGTTTTACCTTTACTTTAACTGGTATAATTGTCACAAGCATATTAAGAGATGAAAGCTAGTATTTCCTTTGCTTTATCTTCTATCTGGTAGAGTTCTATGATTGAAAACTAGTATTACGTTTGTTTTAATCGTAGAGTATGTAAAGAGCGCGGTTTGAAAGCTAGTTTTACCTTGCTTTAACCGAAATAGAGGCTTGTATTACCTTTGCTTTAATCTATGTATTGTTTAAGTAAGTAGAGAGTTGTGTGGAAAAAAACTTGGAAGTTTTCATTGAATAGAATACAATGTACATTGTATGGAGATGAAAATCTCACTTGTGGAATAGAAGAATGAAAATTTGAAGTGGGGTAGCTAGGGACTTAACGATAGTACCGTTTAAGTCGCCTAGTGTTCCAAGGGTTTGAGTTATGAACTCCTTCCTCGGCCATGAGATAATATGATCCGAGGGCTGTAAGACTAGTGATTAGGAATGGACCCTCCCAATTTTTTGCTAGATTCTTGGCATGTGCCTCTTTTTTGTATTGTGGGATTTCTTTGAGGATGATATTGTCGATTTAGAAAGTATGGCTTCAGACTCTTTTATTGCACGAACTAGCCAACATATGGTTATATCGGCCTAAGTTTGCAATAGAGTGTTTCCTAGTCACATCAATCCAATTGACGCTGTAAGCCAATTCAAACTCATTTTCTTCATCAGTTAGCTCGTGATCTATGACTGGATGATGACATTCAGTTAGAATGACGGCGTCGGTGCTATAGGTGAGGAGGAATGGGGTATAACCAGTCGATTGACGTGGAGTTGTGCGACATACCCATAGGACATAAGGAAGCTCTCGAACCCAATTTTCTTTTTTTTTATGAGTGAAGCCTTTTCTTGAGTCCATCTAAGATTGTTTTATTGGTGATTTTGGTTTGGCCATTGCATTGAGGGTAGTAGGGTATGGATGGTGAATGGATGATGTTGTGTTTGTTGAGGAAAGCTACAAATTTCTCTCTAACGAATTATGGCCTATTATCGATACGAATCTGGTGGGGGAATCCAAACTGAGTAATGATGTGTTCCCAGATAAAAGAGATGACCTCTTCTTCTCTTGTTTGAAATAGTGAAACTATTTCTACCTATTTTCTAAAATAATCTATAGCCACAAGTATGTATCGGCGGTTATCTGAGAAATTAGGAAATTCATCGGCAAGATCAAGCTCCCATCTTTTGAATGGTCAGAACACCTTGCTTGCATGTAGTTTGGGCGCATAGGCGCGGATCATTTGTCAATGTCGTTGACATGTATCACATTTGGGTGAGTACTCTTCTTTTTTCTTATGCACGTCTGGCCAGAATACTCCTTGTGTAATGGCTCTGTTAGAGCGTGATCGACCTGTGGCATGGTAGCCACAAAACCTTTCATGCAAATCTCTAAGCATCTCGTCTGCTTTCTTTCTGGAGAGGCACTTCATGTAAGGCCCTGTGACTGAACGGTAATATAAAAAACTATTTTGATTTGTGTAGCACTTTGAGTTTTTGATCAGCTATCGGCGCTCTCTTGGATCTTCTAGAAGGGGTCCTTTGCATTTATTGTCAGTGCCAAGGTAGGCAGGGATGGGCTTTCGCCAATTGTCATCGTCCTCCTTATCACCCCCAGTGTTGATCGTGCATATAGAAATACGATCAATATTGGGGGTTAATATGACTTCGATTTGGTAATATCTAGCTTCTATACCCAAGACCCCGGCTTGATAGGTCATGGAATCGACATGTTAATTTTTACTTTGAGGAAGATAATTGAGACTTGCTTTCATAAACTGGCTCATCCTATCTGCAATGAGGGTTGCATATTCCATCATCTTGCCATTCTTCTTATATTGCTCAGAGTAATGGTGGACGAGGAGTTGAGAATCTATGTAGACTGAGAGCTTTGGGACGTCAAGCTCAAGTGCGAGGTCAAGTCTATTAATGAGTGCTTCGTATTCGGTGACATTGTTGGAGACCTCAAAATCCAAGTGTACTGATTTTTCCATTTAGTCATTGGAAAGGGTAGTTAATGCGATTCCAATTCCTGACCCTGCAGGTCCTGCTAAACCATCTGTAAGAAGACTCTACCCTTTCTTTTTAACCCATTCAGCTCACTCGTCAAATGGTTTGGTGGGTAGATCTTCTGTAATTTCTTCTGCAAGGTCAGGATTGTGCTCCTCCCACTCGGGATCTTCCAATGGAAAATCCATGAGAAAATCGGCAATGAAACGACCCTTTTTTGAATATTGTTGTTCAAACTTGATATCATGATCTCCCAAATTGACTGACCATTGTTGCACTCTTCTGGATTTTTCTTTCAGGGAAAAAACTTCTCGGAGTGGGTAGTTCGTCATAACTTTGAATGAATGAGCTTGTAAGTAGTGCTTAGGCTTCAGTGAAGTATAAACAAGAGTTAGAAGGATTCTCTCAATTTTAGAATACCTCGTTTCTGCTGGAGTGAGGGTTTTGCTGATGAAGTAGACTGGCTTCTCGATCTTTCCTTCAAGTCGAATGAGAACTGAGTTGATAGAAGTATCTGTAATTTCTAGGTAGATGATCAGATCCTCATTATCTACTGGGGTACTCATTATGGGAGACTTCCCCAAATATGTTTTGAGATCCTGAAAAGCAGTCTCGCATTCTGATGTCCATTGGATCTCTGCATTAGGCTAAAGTTTTTCTCATTTTGATCAACCGCGGAGTAGTTGGAAAAGCCAACGACAGCGATCTAAAGATTTTGAAATTAAGTTGTTGATTGCGGTAATCTTGTCTGCAATCTTTTGTACGTCTTTCGTCGTCTTTAGAGATGGCATGTTAATGAGAGCTCGAATTTGATATGGATCGGCCTCAATCCTTTTCAAGTTGATAAGATGGCCAAGGAATTGACTTAATGTACTACAAATTGATACTTATCAGGATTGAGTTATATCCTGTAAGATCAAAGAATGTTAAATATTATATTGTGATCTATGATGTGGTTGATTGACTGTATGCTCTTGCACAAAAGATCATCAATATAAACTTTTATGATTTTTTTATGATGTGCTTTAAACATAGTAGTAATCAATCGCTGATAAGTCACGCCTATATTTTTTAGTCTGAAGGGCATGACTTTGTTACAAGAAAGTCCTCTTTCAGTGATGAAAGTTATCTTTTTTTGATCTTCTTCCAATAGTGGAATCTAATTTTATCCAGAAGTAGCGTCCATCATATATAAGAGTTTGCAACCTGCTGTGGAATCAAGAATTTGATGGATATTGGGAAGATGGAAACTGCCTTTTGGAGTGTGTTTAATTAGATCTGTAAAATCTACGCAAACTCAGGCATTTCCATTCTACTTTGGGACAGCGACAATGTTGGATAACCAATCTGGAAACTAGGCTTCTCGAATGAATCCCACTTTAATTAATTTCTTAATCTCCATGTTTACTTCATCTCGAAGGTGAGGTGATAGTTGTCACTATTTTTGTTTGACCGCTGTGGCGTAGATATTGATGGCCAATTTGTGACATGCCTTGGCCGGATTGACCCCATGCATCTCTCCAAAAGTCCATGCAAAAACATCTCGATTCAATTATAAGAATTAAATGAGAGCATCCTTATCATGCTGGATCAGCTTGGTACCGATAAAAGTACCTCTACTAGGTCCATCAATGTTGATCTATTCTGTAGGCTCTTCTGCTGAAGGTTGATCATTAAGGTGATTAGCTTTCTGTAATTGTTATACGACTTACCTGTCTGAGGTATCTAGAATGACAGAGATGGTATTTTCGCAAGCTCAAGAAGAATTTTGACTACCTTTGATTTTGTAGATACCATCATTGTGCTTGAAGCGGAGTACTTGATGATTGGTGGAAGCGATTATTTCCATGTTCTGAATCCAGTAGCGGCCCATAATCCTGAGATAACAAAATTTTGTGCTAATAACGTAGAAGACGACGTCGATGGTGGCTAGTCCTATGGTAATAGGTAAGATGATCTTGCCTACTCGCCCTTCTTTAGAACCATTGAATCCACTGATATCAGTATCGCTCGGAATAACTTGATCGGGCAATCCCATTTGGTCGATTGTGCTCTAAAACAAAATCTCAATACCGCTTCCAATATCGATGATCATTGTGTGCAAGAAAAACTTCTTCATCTTGAGCATTATGACTAATGCATCATGATATAGAAATTTTACATGACTAATATCGCAATTTTTGAATGAGATCCCAAGCTGGCGATTGCTCGACTCAGGTAGTAGCTTGGCTTCTTTAACTTGAGGTGTGAGATCGCAGAATTATGATAGTCTCATGCGCTCAAATTGGAAAGAGTTGTTGATCTGATGAATTTTGATCATGTTACTGTGGTACATATTATAGAGATGTTTTTCCTCAGCTTGATCTTTGACTTGGACTACTTTAAGCTGCTTTTTATAGCTGTCATCCTTGTATGATTCTAGGTCGATAATGTATTCGTACATCTGCCCTTCCTTGAATATAAATTTTAGCAACCTCTGTAAAGCATAGCAGTTGATAGTAGAATGATGGTTTACTTTGTGATGCATGCAGTACGGGTGGCTTTTGATCGGTTCCAGTAGTTGAGAGGGACGATATAGCTTATCCTTGGATAAGAGTGGATGATTACAGAGATTTGAATATTCATCTTTGGGAGGACCGGTTTAGGTAATGTACCGCCATTTTGAGGATTCCAGTGTTACCCTTGAAACGCTTTTGATCACCCTGATCCTTCTTCGGTTCATTGTTTCGATCGATAGTTGGACCTTTCGTGGTTAGGACAGATTTAGTAGATTTATGCCTTTCGGATATCATCCTCTCATGGTCGACATATCCGTGAACCTTGGTGATCATATCCTCCAAGGTCATAGATTTTCTCAGGAAGAGGTGCTCTTTGGCCTTGTAGTCGAGCTGGAGCGCGTTGATGAAAGCAGTAGCAACAATTTTCTGATCGAGGTTGTCTATTTTATGCTCGAGCTCCAAAAACTTCTTCGCAAAAGCCTCGAGCTTCTCTCCGTATGATTGTTTAACACTAATAAGAAAATATAAATTCTCCTCTTTATCTCTGTTGTGAGCATACACCTTGATGAATTGTTTCTACAACTGATCGAATGTGAGTATGGAATCTTCAGGTAAGGAGTGGAAACGCCAAAATGGTTCTTTATGTAGACTTGTTGTGAACAAACGGTAAAGTATATGGATGAGATTGGAATACAACCCTAATGAATCACGGTATTATTGAATGTATTCCTTTGGATCGGTGCCCTTGCATTTACGATTTTTCGGAGTATGGAAACCTTTCGGTATTTTCATATCAAATAGTTCTTTGGTAATAGGACTTCCTTGTAACTTTGAAATGTTGTCTGTAGTGCCCAAAACATGCGCTTCAATCAACTCCTTGATATGCTGATCCATATGCTCTTGTATGACATATTGACGTGTCTGTTGAGTAGCTTGACGGGGAGGTTGAGGATTATGAATACTGGTACCCTCACTCAAATGATTACATATTGGAATTCGAGGTTGAGGTCATTGTTCTTCCTCCGGACATTTAGAAAATCGGTAAACTCTACTGATTTCATACTGAACTTCACCACCCAAATAAATAGAAGGTTGATTCTCGTGGTAAATATTTCTAGAAATAGCTTTGTTAGTGGCTCCTCGAGGTCCAAATCTGTCTCAAACAGAAACCTGATAGATCTTTGGCACTTGATTGTGATATTTAGTTTGAGGAGCCTATTGAGTATCATACAGAGCTTATAATGCAGTCTGCTTGGTTGCCATCGGGTCTTCATGTTATTTAAATGTTATCCAACGAGCTTGTCGCTCAACTTCAAGCTTCTTCTCACGGAGCCCTCGGTCAAGAGTTAACTGACGTTCGAGCTCATTACATTTCTCTCTCTTGGCGTGGAGGTTCGCCCTTAGTTCTATAAGTTATTCTGGCTTAACTGAAAGATCGAGCTAGATTCTGGTTGTTGGTCGTCTGGAAGTGACCATGATTGAAATTAATAGTAAAATATATGCCTTCAGATATCATGGAAATGTCTTCTTTCCCACAGACAGTGCCAAATGTAATGGCCTAATTATGTAAGTTCGAGATGGCTCAGAATTAGCTCTTGCACCAATGTTCCTGTGATAAAAACTAATGTAAAATATGAAATGACACAGGTAATTTTGCATGGAAAACCTCTGAATAGGTAAAAAACCACGACCTCCGGTTGATGATTTTATTAATAATTACTTTAATTGCTTGAGTATGATATCTTATTACAAGTGATATCCCAAACTAGAAATACTTGATCTTGTAAATAAGAAATTTGGTGTTTGAGAATCTAGAAAATATGGTTTTGTTGGTGATTTATCGTATATTTTTCTGGTCCTTGTCTCATCTAAAACTTTTTCCTTATATAGGCCTTGCCCGCAATTCGTTATCGTGCTGAAGCACATTCCCCAAATAATGTGGTAAGTGGCGGTCGACTGAATAATTGTTGAGTTCGTGAAAGACCTGTGTCTATGACTTGTTCATGCTTTTCTGCTGTGCTCGACACACGTTCTTCATCAGTTCGTAGTGTAGGTGTCAATGATGACTTTATAGGTCACATGTAAAATGCGTGGGTCTGATATGGAGGTAGTTCGAATTGGGTGAAATTGAGGGATAACTCCCTACAATTTGATTCCTACACCTCGAGCAGGGATAATGAATGGTTTTATTATCTGGAAGGTATTTATTTGCAAACTTCATAAATATATTAACACCCTTTAAAAGATTTATGTTTAGATTAGCTAATTTAATCCAACCCTTATCAATATAACTAAACATTTTTCTGCATCCAAAAATTGAGAAGAAAATATAATGAAATTACTTACTCTGATACAATCATAACATGATTAAAAAGAAGAATAGACTCAAAATGATAGTAAGCATAATAGACTTGTGTGTACTCAACTCAAAAACAATTAGGCCTATGTTTGTACCCACACCAATGCTTTTGTATAATGTGATATTTGTATAATGTGTTAATCAAAGTATCAAACACTTCATATGCATGATACTGATGTTTTTTTCCCTCAGCAATATTCTATTTGAGTAGTAAATATGTATGTATCGTAGACCCCTTTCTTGTATAGCTGAGTCTGTAATTGCTATTTAGGGTTTTAGTAGTCTTAGTATGTATATGAAGAGAGACCTCGATAAATGCTATAATGACACCACCTTTCAGTACAATTTGGAGGATGTAAGTTCTTAATGTTGATGTATAATAAATATTCTTTATCTACTATCTAAATGGGAATATGGCCTATAGTTTTTAAACTTTGAAAGTACTAATTTTTGAAATTGTGGGACTCTGGCTTGAGGTATATGTTCTTAGAAAATTGAAGGATTTTGGGTAAATTACTTCTTTAATAAAAAGATTACATTTAATATCATTATATAATTTTGTTTATACAGAAAGAGAGGAAGCGTAGTTAATCTATGGTACTTTTAAAGAGGGTCTTTTAAAGAAATAAACCCAATTAAGCAACAAAAAAACCCTAATCTAAAGAATGCATTTAGAATGATTAATTATGAAAATGTGATAAACCCCAAACTAATACAACCATAATCATGGGCTTTAGATTGATTAACAACTCAAACTACTAATCAATTAATCAAAACCCCCAAAACAGATATTAAATTGGGAACCCCATATACAAAAAAAAACTACCAATCTATTAATGAAAGCCCCAAAACAAGTATCAAATTAGGGACCCATATACAAAACAAAATATCATTCAAAACCCCTAAAAGTTCAAAAAACTCCAAAATAGATATCAAATTAGGAGAAAAACTAAGAAGATGTTAAACCCTAGATAAGAACAATAAATAAAAAATAAGAGATTTAGGGAAAAGAGATTACCAAAGACGATATCCAGGGACGTATTGTCGACCGAAACCCTAAAGCTTTACGAATCAAACCCTCAAATTCAGCTGAAACTCTAAATCACCGCGAATCAAACCCTCAAATTTTCCATTGGAGAGAGATCACAGAGAGAGAGATAGATTAATTTGGTAGGATCCTAACAAAATTGAAGATTTAGTATTTGTAATTAAGAGGAGTGAGATCAAGAGAAAAGGAGAAGAGAGAGAGAAAAAAGTACCTGCGAATTAGAACAAAGAATTGATGAACTGAGTAGAGAGATGAGAGAATAAAAGGATTTATCTTGTAATTCGATGCCCAAATTGAGTGCAGGAAAACAAGGCAGAAGCTAAAATAATTTCCAAACTTGTTTTTGCCACCATTTCTTCTCCAAACCCACAATCAGCCATTTTGTTTTTAGGAAAAAAACTATAACACTGTTTAAGTCTATTAGCCATAGTGTTAACTGTGGTAATTTGATACTAATAAAGTTATTGCAAAAAATAAAAGACGTCCTTGGTAACTGCCCTATTTTCTTTTAGTGACCACAACTTCCTGACACCTTAGTGAATCTTGATCCAAAATTTCAGCTTCGTAAATGAAAAATCCTAGGCGTTAAAATTCTAGTTACATTGCAGAATATTCAAGTTTACTATATATGTAAGAATTTTGGAAAAGCAACAAACATGAATTGTATACTCAAACGATAATTTTACCAAGCTACTATCATGAAAATTTACCTAAAAGATCATTTCTTCAGTTACTAGATAATATTATTTGCCTCTTTGGAAAATTTTGCTTTACCCGTCTTTTCCCCAATTTCAAATGCTTCCTCGATTTCTCGAATTCTCTGATTCTTCGTTGCTTTTCATCTATGTTGCTTGCTTGTTTAGCCTTTAATCCTCTTTATATATGGCTTTAATTTCAACTCTTATACCTTTAATCCAAAGCTTTTCCTCTAAGTATTTATCTTGATGAAGATAGGTGGGCTATAGGAGGGATTAGGCATAAAGGATAATATTATGATGGTGATGAGGATGAAGATTTTCAGATCCTAGCTTTTTTTTCTTTAAGCATCAAAGGAGTATGAAGTGTTGGTGCAAGGTAATTTATAGTTGTTCATAAGCATGAAGTGTTCTACTTAAGCACGAGGTGTTTTACTTAAGTATGAGATGTTTTACTTAAGCATGAGGTCTTATATACCTTTATTCTTATGATGAAATATTGGTTAGGTGATGGCAGCCCTTAACATTAACACGTGGCGCCAATAATTGCAAGCCAACGAAAATATTTTTCCCATGAAACTTCACATATAAGTTGCCCAAATTACTATTTTATCCCTGAATTTCACTCTCCAATAACTCTCACACCCGATCTCCATTATAAATTATGTAAAATCCTATAAGTTCCTAAGATCATACTCTATAGCTCTTATCCGATAACCTGGTTCCATTTATAATTTTATGATTTACTATTTACTATTATATCATTAGATCTCTATCATACTTAATCTAAGGGTCCAAATTTTTGGGATGTTACATTAGCAATAACAGAAAGCTGATTACGCCGAAGATCGGCCTCCCACATTCAAACCCACAGAGTACATTGAGATAGATGGACCGAGGAGCATTTGTTGGCACAAGGATCGATCAAAATAAGAAGGAAGTCTTAGTACAATTCCTTCGAGCTAATAAAGATGTATTTGTATGGGCATTCAAGGAAATGCCAGGAGTTGACCCAGAGTTAGCTTACAATAGTCTCAACGTAAAGGATGAAGTCACAGCGATCAAACAAAAACAAAGAAGGTCATCTCCTCGACTCAGAGATGAGGTGAATAAGGAGGTCAATAAATTAATTGAAGTAAGATTCATCAGGCATGCCAAGTACCCAGACTAGATCTTAAATATCATAGCAGTCCCAAAGAAGAATAAGAAAGTTTGAGTTTGTGCAGATTTCAACGATAAAATCAAACATACGGCGAAAGGCAGTTTTATCTTCACCTCATCCACCAAATATTAGACTCAACTACGGGGAACAAGCTACTTTCCATGATGGATGCCACTTTAGGATACAATCAGATACCTCTCTTAGATGAAGACCAGGAGGAAACTATATTTATCACTAAGAGAGGCCTCTATTATTATAGAGTCATGCCATTCGTACTAAAAATTTTTGGAGTCAGTTATTAATAGTTAGTAACGAGTATGTTCAAAGAACATTTGGGGAAGTCCGTAGAAGTATACATTGATGACATGCTCTGTAAAAGCTTAAAGAAAGAAAATCTTGTTATGGACCTTGGAACCATCTTTAACATTTTACGATCGTATAAAATTAAGCTCAATCCAGAAAAATGTCAATATGAAGTTCACTCCAAAAAATTCCTTAGACATCTGAATAGTAAGAAAGGGATATAAGCAGACACAAAATAGATTCGAGCTCTAATATCCATGCTGTTACCAAATAATAATAAAAATGTGCAAAACTGAGCTTGCAAGATCGATGCTACCAGCAGGTTTGTTTCCAAATCTTCAAATCGTTGTCAATGGTTCTTTTTGCTGCCCCGCGGATACCTGAAAAGGAAAATAGAATGTAGACATCGATTGATGGAAGAATATGAGGATGTTTTTCAAGAGTTGAAGAAAAACTTGGGAAAGCTTCTAGTGATGAGTACGCCTCCAGTGAGAGTTGACAATCAACGCAATAACAAAAAACTCTTTGAGCTTCGTCCTGATTCGATTAGAAGGAATGATTGGGAAACCAGTATATTTCATAAGCAAGACGCTTACTTTTGCAGAGACGAGATATTCTAAAGTCAATAAGCTCCTCTTAATTGTTGTTTGCACATCGTAGAAGCTGGTACACTACTTCCAAGCACATTTCGTAAGGGTTATGATGAATTATCCCCTTTGAGAGGTACTATCTAAAAAAGAGAAACCATGCTGAGTATACCAATGGCCATTGAGTTTATGGAGCATGACATTCAATTCAAATGGAGAAAATCAAAAAAGGGGAAAACCATGGCTGATTTCTTGGTTAGATTCCTAGTGGGAAGAACATGACCCTGAAATAATAGAGGAGCATGACATCGAGCAGCATGACAAACCCTTTCAAGAATGGATCGAGTAGGTAACTAAAAAGGGTAGAGATTACTTATAGATGGATTAGCAGGACCTGTGGGGTCAGGAGTGGGAATCGCTTTATTCACTTAATCTAACAACAGAACTAAAATGTTAATAAGACTTAATTTTGATGCCTTGAGCAATGTCATAGAGTACGAGGCCATAATCCATGAGCTGGATATGGCATTAGGGATCGAGGTACCTGAAATATCAGTATATGCTGACTCGTTATTTATAGTCCACCACTATACTGAAAGATATAAAAATAAAAAAATAAAAAAATGGGAAGATGATCGATTATGTAGCATTGGTGGCTGAAAGAAATAGCAAATTCGAGATTGCGACGCTCGAATACTTACCTCGTAGAGAAAATTGACAAACTAACTCACTAACTTACCTGGATGGTGTATTAGGTACAAAAGCAAGATATCTCAAGATCAAAGAGGTGTCAGCCTGTAGTATCAATAACTCCCCGATATGCGCAATCAATACTGGCGGTGATGAAGGGGAGGAAGACGATTGGAGGAAGCCTTTCCTAAGATATATAGGGCCTAAAAATAAGTTTGACGACGACCTACTAGATAATTTGAAAGAAGAAGGCAAATAATTAAAATTTTAAAAAATTACATAGTTTTGAAGAATGGGTTATACAGAAGGCCAGTTACTGAGCCTTATCTGAAATGTCTCTCACAAAAGGATGCCTACGGAATGTATATAGAATTACACGAAGGAACGTGTGGATCTCATTATAGTGTACCAGATTTTTTATATTTTACTTTATTACTATTATTCATTATGCATTCATACATTATTGAATACACACATTTTGCATCTTAATATTATTCTATTTATTAGGGTTTTGAATTATTCTTCCTTTATTTTTGGTGTTTCGGTGGTTATTTGGTGGAGGAGGTTGAGTTGATGTTTGGGAGCCTGTGGTTAGCTTGGTGTTGTTCTTGTTTGCTGTTGTTTCAGTATAGAGTGTGATTTGGGGCGGATCGGAATTAGGTTTTCTCTTTTGGGTTCTCAAGTTTTCGTTGGAGAGAATCTTTTGATTTTGGAGTTCTGGGTTATTTCTGTTCATTTCTATTGGAACAAACTTGTTTATGTTCGAATAAGTTTCTTCTTACTTCATTCTATTCGAACAAACCATGCTTTGTTCGAATATGTTACATTCTGTTTCATTGCACTCAAACAGACTTATTCCTGTTTGAATAGACTCCAACCTGTTTCTCCTTGCTCGAACAACATCCTCTTCTATTCGAATAAGATGTTTGTTCAGTTGATTTCCATATGTTTGGTTCTGTTCGAACAAGCCTTTTTCTGTTTGAATAGACTTCTACCAGTTTTGTTTTGATTGAATAGAAACATATTTTATTTGAACAAAGACGTGTTTGAATGACCAGTTTGGGTCTTTTCATTGTGATATCGTCCGTTGGTCTTCCTCGAGATGAGTATTGGCCATTTTAGGGTTTTATTACTCATTTCTTTCCCATTCTCTCTCTCACTCATCACTCTTTCACTCTCTCACCTAAATTGAATTCTCTCTTCTAATTCTCGCCGATTCTTCGCTATTCCTTGCCGTGATCTTCGCCGCCTCATTCGTTGAGTAATTTCCCCTATTCTTTTCCATCGCGGTTAATTTGATTTTGGTTTCTTTGGAACCCTAATGATTTTAGGGTTTTGTGTTTGGAGGTTTTATTGAGATTGTGGAATTGTGATTTCTTGCAGGTGTTGGGTTGTTGGTGTTGGCGTGGTTGTTGTTGCCAATGGTGTTGAGGGGAGGTTGGTTGCTCTCTGGCTTGTTGGTTTGCAGTTTATCTTATCAGGCGAGTTTCCCTTCCTTGCTAAATTCCTTTACTAGTTTAATCAGTGTTGGCTTGAGTGTATACATTTGGCATTGAGGTGCATATAATTTAATTATAACCTACGTTGGATTTTTCTGAGCTTGTTTCCATTGTCAGGCATGGGTTGCGTGTTTCTCCTTGACTTTAAGGAGGTTGTGAATTAATGCGGTATTCCTATGGCATTGTCCTTGATTTATGGGTTCCAAGTCTTTCAGAGACTGAGGTATTTTGATTTGTGACTGGTTAATTAGTCACTGTTCATCTGTGGTTTGACATTGAACGGTGAAGTTGTTGTTTCATCTATGTTTAGATGGTGTGACTGAGTCACTATTGGCACTTGTGTTAGGATTGTTTACCATTATCTGAGGCAGATGGTTATCCTATGTGTGTGCTGGCCGTATTGGGGATGTTGTGCTAGGATTGTTTACCCTTCTCTCTCATAGGGGGTTATCCTATGTGTGTTGGCCATGTGGCGGCTGCTGTATTTTGATCCCTGGGATCTATTTGTAGTGTAGGTTTTTTTTATATTCTTTTAACATAACGGGATCGGATACATAAACCAACTCTACGTCGGCTGACCCTCGATAGGTTACCAGGATTCCTGTATTGGGCTAAAATAGTATGTGAGTCATTGGCGACAGGTACTATCATACCTATTCACCCATCTGAGAGTGTGGGAGGGTATGAGATAGATCCTCAAGAACCGGGTCTTATCCTCGGTTAGGTTGAAATTCCTTAGAATGAAAATAAAGTTCAGACGTTGGCTCCGTGGGTTGAAAATTCTGGAACACTCTCATCAAGTAATAATATTCTTTAGAATGGTCGGGCTTGGACAAAAAATCATACCATTGTATCCAATTGAGATCTCTTTAAGGTTATTATGCATTAGCAGCAGATCAGCCCAATACATCAATTTATTAGGTCTAGTCCTTTGGTTTCATAACATCATAAACCTTTGTGATTAGGATAATTGTTAAATCATCTCACGCCAAATCATATCAGCATATCACATCACATCATCACTTTAATATAAATATGTATCTTTGTTCCTTTTCACTCACCCACTGCTTACTCTTTTCTACACTTATGTTACTCTTCGTTTTAAATCTTATATCTCATTCACTTCACCCTCTTATCTCTATACAAGTTTTATTAGTAAGTTATTTAACATTGTTAGGTTATTAGTGAGCTGTGGTTTTGCTCACTCTTGCTATTTTCCCCCCTTCCAGAGGCAGAGTAGTTGCTGGTTTGGCTGAGAGCTTCAGCTGGGCTGGAACAGTTTTGCTGTGGCAGTTTCTTCTTGTATTAGTACTATTGTTTAAGATTTCAGCTTTTGATGCTCTATAGTATTTTGAGATATTGTATTTTCATTTTTAGTTGTTATATATGTATCTCTTGCTTCTGAATTATTCTTTTTACTCTGATAATATTGCTATAGTGAATGTCTGAGCCTGAACTTGCCTATTGCTCGGTCGTTTGTGGGGGCGAATCGGTTAGATTCCCTGACCTGCATGCCTTCAAATCTGGATAATTGGTCAAGCTACCGGTTATTGGATTTTGGGGAGTGACAGACTTGGTATCAGAGCTGTAGGCTAATTCCTATCTCTGTTATTGCTATTATATGACGAGTTATTTTCTAGACGGAGTTAGGATCGATTCCTTTTCAGTTTTACGTATTTTATCTTATTCCTTCCGTTTCCTATTCTTTCCTCCTTTCCTGAGGTGTGTGCTTTGTTCGCTTAGATGGCTAGAGGAGGCAGAGGCAGAGGTCGCACAGTAGGTCATGGTTGCAGAAGTTTATACAGTGGTATACTTGCTGATGAGCCAGCGCTCAGTCAGGAGAGTTTGAGATCCGTTCCAATTGCTCAAGGAATTCCTCTATCTCCAGTAGTTCCAGAGCAGCCTGGTACTTTACCTATTCCAGTTGTTCTCGGTGTTTCAGCCGAGATGAAGCAATTTATGGAGAGTTTCACCGCCTATGTCCAGCAGGCTAGGAACCCAGTGGCCAGAGAGTACAGTTACCTTGAGCAGCTTTAGAAGTACAAATATTCAACGTTTTCTTGCATATTAGTTCCAGCTGAGGCAGAGACATGGTTCAAGTCTATAGAGAAGACTTTGAAAGCGATGAAGTATCCGAATGATCAGAGGGTGACACTTGCTACTTATCATCTTCAGGGTGAGGCAGATCATTGGTGGGTTACAGCTAAGAGGACCATAACAGAAACTCCAGTGCTTTGGGCATCCTTTCAGGATCGATTCTTCGAGTAGTATTTCCCTTAGAGTTACAGAGACTCTTGAATTTCTGAGTTTTACGCGCTTGAGCAGGGTGATATGAGCATTTCGAGATACGATCAACATTTTAGTGAGCTCTCTCAATATGTTTTGTTTATTATTCAGGATGAGGAGTAACGCAAGATGAAAATTTTGAAGGGTCTTCGTCCGTACTTTAGGAAGTTCTTGATTGCTTCGGGGGCTAGTTCGTATAGAGAGGTTTTTTTCTAAAGCTTTGGCGATAGAGTAGATCGATGTGGAGGATCGCAAGTCCAAGGACTTTAGGAGCCAGCAGAAACAGGATCTGGGACCTGATAAGGGCAAGGCAGTTCAGACACAATACGAGAGCTTGGGTCCGATGAGGCAGAAGTTGGGCGTTACTGATGCTGCACCAGCTAGAGTTATAGAAGGATATCATTTCGATGGTCCTCAGCTTGCTTCCCATTATTACTGGAACTGCGGGGAGAAGGGGCATGTTAAGAAATTTTTTCCTAAACCAGACTGGGGTCCTCAGCCATTGCGACAGTTTCAGGGTCCCGTTGGTCATAAGCTACGACCTCGGCAAATTCAACAGTTTCAGCAGAGACAGTTTCAAAGTCCTCATGGTAGACAGATAGTTCCTGGCCCTCAGGGTGGGCAGAGACAGCAACATCCGGGCCAGTAGCAGGGCCAAGGTCAGGGCCATGGACAGAGCAAGATGTACGCAGTTGGGAGGCGAGGTGCTCGCATCGCTCTACCTATGGTGGAAAGTACGATTCTTATTTCTTATTCGCCCGCTAGAGTTCTTTTTGGTTCAGGTGCATTACATTCATTCATATAATTCATTTTTCTTTGTTCTATTGGTTTTAAGTCTTCCTTGTTGCATGATGAGATTTCTGTGGGTACACCTCTCGATACTTCGGTGTCCATTTCTCATATTTGTAGAGATTGCCCGATAGTTGTTTGTGGTCGCGTCCTTTTAGCAGACTGGTTAGTACTACCGATTCAAGAG
This sequence comes from Kingdonia uniflora, assembly GCA_014058105.1. Lineage (NCBI taxonomy): Eukaryota > Viridiplantae > Streptophyta > Magnoliopsida > Ranunculales > Circaeasteraceae > Kingdonia > Kingdonia uniflora. The sequence goes on along the minus strand of JACGCM010002768.1, from coordinate 4,275,112 downwards.
TTTAACATTATCTTGGGTATGGATTGGTTGTCAACGCATCGAGTTACTTTAGACTGTTTTGAGAAGTTGGATACTTTTAGTATTCCTGGTGAGAAGCGATTCGTGTTTGCTAGATCGAAACCTACGCGGTCAGGGGACGGCTTGTTGGCATTCTTAGAATTAGAATCCTCTAATATCGATGTTAGTTCTATTTCAGTGGTGTGTGACTTTTCTGACGTTTTTTCAGCAGATTTCTGGTTTACCGCCGGCGAGGGAGATTGATTTTGGTATAGATCTATTGCCGGGTACAACACCGATTTCTAAGGCTCCTTATCGCATGTCACCAGTTGAGCTGAAGGAATTATATGATCAGATAACTGAGTTGTTAGATCAAAAGTTTATCCGACCGAGTACTTCACCGTGGGGCATTCTAGTATTATTTGCTAAGAAGAAGGATGGTTTTATGCGTCTTTGTATCGACTGCCACGAGTTGAATAAAGTCACGATCAAGAATAAGTATCCCTTACCTAGGATTGAGAACTTGTTTGTCCAGCTTCGGGGAGTTTAGTTCTTTTCAATGATTGATCTCAGATTGGGTTACCATCAGCTGAGAATCAGGAAGGAGGATATTTCTAAGGTGGCGTTCAGGACACGTTATGGGCACTACGAGTTTCATGTTATGCCGTTTGGATTGACAAATGCTCCTGCAGCTTTTATGGATTTGATGAATATAGTTTTTTTCCCTTATCTAGATCGGTTCGTTATTGTATTCGTGGACGACATTCTCATTTATTCGAAGACTGAGGCCGAGCATGAGGAATACTTGAAGATTGCATTACAAACTTTGAGGGAGATCAAGTTGTTTGCAAAATTTGATGAATGTGATTTTTGGCAGAAAGATCTGAAATTCCTAGGGCACGTTATATCTAAGGATAGAATTGCAGTGGATCCTTCTAAGGTTGAGGCCGTTACGGATTGGGTTCAGCCGACTAATGTTAAGGAGATACGCAGTTTTATGGGTTTAGCCAGTTATTACCGCAGATTCATCGAGGGATTTTCTCAGATTGCAGCTCCGTTGACTCGTTTGACATAGAAGGACGTTCGGTTCGTTTGAAATGGCAAGTGCGATTCAGAGTTTGTGGAGTTGAAGAAGAGATTGACTATAGCTCCAGTTTTTATTGTTCCTTCCAGTGGGCAGAAGTATATGGCTTATAGTGATGCGTCACTCAGCAGACTTGGTTGTGTACAGATGCAAGGAGGAAAGGTGGTGGCTTATGCTTTTAGACAACTTAAGGTGCACGAGAGGAACTATCCTACTCATGACCTCGAGTTGGCAGTTGGGGTAATTTCTTTGAAGATTTGGCGATATCATCTTTATGGGGAGAGGTTCGAGCTCTTTTCAGATCATAAGAGTTTGAGATACCTTTTTTCTCAGAAGGATCTGAATATAAGGTAGCATAGATTGATGGAGTTTCTAAAGGATTATGACGTTAACTTGTAGTATCACCTAGGGAAGGCAAATATGGTGGTTGATGCTTTGAGCTGCTTGCCTAAGGGATTTCTTGTACGTCAGATGATTTGCGAGTGGTTGCTACTTCGTGACATAGCAAATTCCAGGCTGAGATTATATTCACGGGGTATGGGTGGTTTTATTGTTAACTTGTGAGTTAGCTTATCGTTTAGCATTGCCACTGCAGTTGGACCGAGTTCACAACGTATTTCATGTTTCTATGCTGAGGAAGTATGAGCGGGATCCTACTCATGTGATTGATTGGGAGTACCTAGTGGTTCAGGATGATGCCTCGTATATAGAGTATCTGGTAGGTATTTTGGATCGCGAGAAAAAGATTCTTCGTAGCAAGGTTATTACTTTTGTGAAGGTTCAGTGGGGTTACCATGATCGTAGTGAGGCTTCTTGGGACTTAGAGGCAGATATGTGAGGCCATTATCTGCATTTGTTCTCGGGTTGAGGTATAGGGAATTTTGGGGCAAATTTTTTTTAGGAGGGTAGAATGTAGTGTCTCAGATTTTTTATTATTATTTTTTATTATTCACTATGCATTCATACATTATTGCATCCACACATTTTGCATCCTCATATTATTGCATTTATCAGGGCTTTGAATTCTTCTTCTTTCATTTTTCTGTGTTTTGGTGGTTTCGGTAGTTATTGGGCGGAAGCGGTTGAGTTGAGGTTTGGGAGCCTGTGGTTGGCTTGGTGTTGTTGTTGCTATTTATTGTTGTTGTGGTGTGGTGTGTGATCTGGGGCTGATCGGTGTTAGATTTTATCTTCTGGGTTTCTCCTATTTTTGTTGGAGTGAATCTTTTGTTTTTGGAGTTTTGGGCTGTTTCTGTTCAGTTCTATTCAAACAGAAATAGTCTGTTCGAATAAGTATCTTCCTGCTTCATTCTATTCGAACAAACCTTGCTCTGTTCGAATATGTTTTATTCTGCTTCATTGTATTCGAACAGACTTATTCTTGTTCGAATAGACTTCAACCTGTTTTTCCTTGTTCGAACAACATCCTCTTCTATTAGAATAAGATGTTTGTTCAGTTGATTTCTATCTGTTTGGTCATGTTTGAACAAGCCTTTTTCTGTTCAAATAGACTTTTACCTGCTTTGTTCTGTTCAAATAGAAACACATTCTATTCGAACAGTGGTGTGTTTGAACGACCAGTTTGGGTCTTTTCTTTGTGATATCGTCCGTTGATCTTCCTCGAGATGACTGTTGGTCATTTTAGAGTTTTATTACCCATTTCTTTCCTATTCTCTCTCTCACTCATCACTCTTTCATTCTCTCTCCCAAATTGAATCCACTCTTCCAATTCTCGCCGATTCTTCGTTATTCCTTACCGTGATCTTTGCCGCTTCATTCGGTGAGTAATTACCCCTATTCTTTTCCTTCGTGGATAATTGGATTTCGGTTTCGTTAGAACCCTTATGATTTAAGGGCTTTTTGTTTGGGGTTTTTGTTAAGGTTATGGAATTATGATTTCTTGCAGGTATTGGGTTGTTGGTGTTGGCGTGGTTGTTGTTGCCTATGGTGTTGAGGTGAGGTTGGTTGCTCTGTGGCTTTTTGGTTTGTAGTTTGTCTTACCAGGCCAGTTTCCCTTCCTTGCTAAATACCTTTACTAGTTTAATCAGGGTTGGCTAGAGTGTATGCATTTGGCATTGAGGTGTATGTGATTTAATTATTGCGTACATTAGATTCTTCTGTGCTTGTTTCCTTTGTCAGGCATGGGGTGCATGTTTCTCCTTGTCTTTTAGGAGGTTGTGCATTATTGTGGTATTCCTGTGGCATTATCCTTGATTTATGGGTTACAAGTCTTTCAGAGACTGAGGTATATTGATATGTGACTGGTTAATTAGTTACTTTTCATCTGTGGTTTGACGTTATAATGGTGAAGTTGTTGTTTCATCTATGTTTAGATGGTGTGACTAAATCACAATTTGCACCTATGTTAGTATTACTTACCATTCTCTGAGGCAGATGATTATCCTATGTGTGTACTGGCCGTGTTGGGGCTGTTGTGTTTGGATTGTTTACCCTTCTCTCTGGCATGGGGTTATCTTTTGTGTGTTGGCCGTATGGTGGCTGCTGTGTTTTGATCCTTGGGATCTTTATGTAGTGTGGGTTTTATTAATATTCTTTTAACATAACAAGATTGGATACATAAGCCAACTCTACGTCGGCTAACCCTCGGTAGGTTACTAGGATTCCTACATCGGGTTAAAATAGTAGGTGAGTCATTGGCGACAGGTACTATCATACCTATTCACCCATCCGGGAGTGTGGGATGGTATGAAACAGTTTCTCAGAAGCCGGGTCTTATCCTCGGTGACGTTGAAATTCCTTAGAATGGAAATAAAGTTCGGACGTTGGCTCCGTGGGTTGAAAAGTCTAGAACGCTCTGATCAAGTGATAATATCCTTTAGACTGGTCGAGCTTGGACTTAAAATCATTCAATTGTATCCAATTGAGATCTCTTTAAGGTTATTATGCATTAACGGCTAATCAACCCAATACATCAATTTATTAGGTCTAGTCCTTTGGTTTAATAACATCATAAACTTTCGTGATTAGGATAATTCTAGAATCACCTCACGCCATATCATATCAACATATCACATCACATCATCACTTTAATATATATATGTATCTCTGTTCCTTTTCACTCACCCACTCCTTACTCTTTTCTGTACTATGTTACTGTACATTTTAAATCTTATATCTCATTCACTTCACCATCTTATCTCTGTACTAGTTGTATTATTAAGTTATTTAGCATTATTAGGTTATTAGTGAGCTGCGGTTTTGCTCACTCTTGCTATTTTCCCCCCTTTCAGAGGCAGAGTAGTTGCTGATTTGGCTGAGAGCTTTAGCTGGGTTGGAGCAGCTTTGCTATAGCAGTTTCTTCTTGTATTAGTACTCTTGTATGAGATTTTAGCTTTTAACGCTGTATAGTATTTTGAGATATTGTATTTACATTTTTATTTTTTATATATGTATCTCTTGCTTCCGCTTTATTCTTTTTACTTTGATGATATTGCTATAGTGAATGACTGAGTCTGAACTTGTCTATGGCTCGGTCATTTGTGGTGGCGAATCAGTTCTCTGCCTATACTCGCCCTTAACAAAAATCAAGTTGTCATTCCGTACTGTGCTAGCGGAATCCAGATTAAAAATTTGAGGTCGAGGGAATACAGTAAAAAAAAAGCACCGCCAGTAGAGTTGAAATAATTTATATTATAGAATTTCCAAATATCTTCAAAACTAAGGCGCATATCCTTGCCCTCATTCATCTACTTCAAGTTAAGTACCTCACAGACACTAAGCACTTCGCATACGTTCCCATTTAATTTGGCAGGGCATACCTTGATTCCATTCATTATGCCTTAATTTGGTATTGAAAAGTTAGTTTACTCAAATTCAATCTTTATTAATCTAAAATTAGTAATTAGAAGCTATCAGGGTTAATGCTTCATTCGAGAAATACGTGTATTGCATGTTTAGGTTTTAAAAAATTAAAGCTTCTTCAAACAGTTACAAATTGGGTAATAATTTAAAAAGATAAAATTTAAAATTAGAACATAATTTAGTATGTTGGTTATTCCCCAAGATTTAATATGTGAAGAATTAAATGCTCCGAGAGTTAGAATTTAAGGAGTGGAATGCACGAATGTTGAATTGAATGTACTTCCATAGAGCAAATTTGTAAAAATTGGGTATCAGAGGGATATTTAAGTTATACCCAAAATTTTCGTGCCCAATACACTTCAGACACGTTGTCAACCATAATTGCAGCCAAGCGTGCAAGGAATTTATTTTCAAATTTCAATTTATGGTATAAAAAGTCATCGGTGGACCTTACAAGAATTTGACAAATAGTGGAGAGAGAACATGTCGCGTCTCGAGGGTAAATCGGGCTAGTGATGAAAAATTATAGTTGTGCAACGTAAGGTACATGGAGGAGAGAGCCCAAACCTAGTTTATGGTAGACTGATTTGCCCAAAATTTGCTAGGTGCCATCCAAGAAAGGTTGGGAAGGGAAGATTAGGTTTGAGGAGCTTTATATTATGCAAATATGCATATGATATACATATCGTAACATTTAGTAAAAATTTTTTTGCAGTTACTTCTTCATTGAGCAAATTGCTAAGTAAAACGTCACCATCTCAGTTTCGAAATATGAACTTATGATTTACTACGTGGAAATTTGGGAGGGAATCAACTGTATTAACTTTGTAATGTAACACAAGGGCCTCAATCCTTCTTGTAGAAGAGCTTCTGCTCTCTATATGTTACATTGTCACTTTCAACTTCTTTTTTTTAGGAGAGGTTCTGTCAAGGTGGGACCCGAACTGGATTGGGGTGTCCCCACTATCTCCTAAGTTGGCCAACAAGTTAGGGTCTATTGGAGAGATAGTTTTAGTAAGAACTATTTATAATTTACTAGGTTTTTACCTTTGAAATAGCCAAGTTCTGATCATAATTGAAGTTCTCTTTCTCTAATATTTTGTGATCCTTATATTGTGTGTATGTGTGTGTGTGTGTGTGTGTCTGCATGTGTGCATGCTTGCAAGAGAGATAGAAACATAACACGTTATCAATAATGTGACTAGGGAGCTAGTAGGATTGATGTTGGGCATATAGCTTTTTCCTTCTCTCCAAGCTCAAGGTTTAAATCTTTCAACCTAAACCTTCATCAAAGTTTATATATTGACATGATTATAACTAAGATCTAAGATCTAAGATGTTAGATCTTTGAATTTGTTTTTATTATGATGAATTGATGTAGATGTATGTTAAATCTTAATTTTTTTTCAATCTAGAATTTTTAGTGAGATTTAAAAGTGTTGATTTGAAAAGAAAATGAAAAGGTATTAATGGGATCTATAGTCAACTCCTCAAATATTAGCCACCAAATTTGGCATAATTGGCAAATAAGATTTTTTTTTTTTACTACATTGGACTCCTCAAAAATTAATCATCAAATGCCACATGTCAACTTTTTCGCAAAATCCATTAGTTTTTGGAATTTGAATAGATTTTATTTTTTATTCTAACCAAATTTAATTGCCTCGTAAGTATTAAATTTGTTTTGGAGAGTGTAACTAGAAGTCCAATTTGAAAAACTAAAATGATTTTAGGCAATTTGACTTTAATTTGAAGTGTCGGATGTATGTATTTTATAAAGATTTGACACTCCAAATTTTCCTTTAAGCCAATATGTAGAGTCGACTACAGATGCTCGAATTGTTTTCACCTGATTTTGGTCTGAAAATGCTTTTCGAGGGGAAGTGTATTTTTTGCCATATTCTGAGCCTTTTGAAGGCCTGTCTATCATCACAAATAGGTTGAGCTGACGACACTTAATGATGGCCGCACAAAGTTGTTAATGTTATCCAGGGTTAAACCTTAACGTTGAGTCATAGCTAAGGTTCAACCTAGTCACTAGCATCTCGATATAGTTACCACCAACTTATGCCACCGGTTCAGAGACAAACGTCATCGGGTCAACTTTAGCTAATGTATCAGTGGGTACCACATGCTGACATATTGAGGATAACTGCTGGCTGATGTTAAAAGTAAGGACAACTATACTGATGTGGTAAGGCTAGTTAAGCGTTGACGTGTCACACGACCAATTGTACTAATATGGCAAGGCCAGTCAGCCCTGACATGGCATAAAATCAAGGATCCACAGTGCTGACATGACAAGGCTAGTCAATGCTGATGTGTCGTAGTAGACACACTGCTGATATGGCAGTAAACCCCACTGCTAATATGTTATAGAAGACCCCATTAATGATGTGATAGGGCACATTAATGATGTGGTAGTGGATTCCACTAATTACATGGCAGGGCCTGCCGATTACGTGGTAGGGACCATTGATATCGTAGAAAGGCCCACCGATGTCGTGGTTTGCTAATGTGTTAGGGGACACATCACTATCGCAGACGACAATGCTGTGGCTTATTTTAGTCAACGAGTGGATTAATGTATCACCACCGTACAGACCATACATGCCTATGCCATGGTCAAACGTGCCATGTCACTACCTATGCCAAGGGAACAGGACATGTTGGCACAAGTTATGTGCCACCGTCTCAATCATATCTCTATGCCAACTGTATGACTGTGCCATCTCTGTGTCATGCAAGTACCAAAAGAGTGTGCATGTCGCATACCATGGACGTGTGTATTACACGTACCAGGCATCCTAAAGGCATGGGCACCCAACGTAGCTTAGTGCCGAACCTAAACCAAATCTGTCCTAATGCGGTTTGTCATATCAGATTTAATTCAAGCCTGATAATATCTAGTCCAATTTTAAACATTTTTTTTCTATAGGACTTGGCCCTATGGGGGGTCCAAATTTTTTATAAAAGAATTTAATTTATTTTATATTGGGAAGGTTGCCTACTAGTTTTTATATGACCCTAGTTAAATGGGATATAAGTGACACGCATTTAATACATATCTATAATATCTTATGATAGCTAAAAAGGATATTAAAATACCCTATGCCCCAGGATACTTGTTATTCTGATCAAGGATCACAGATAACACAAAACTACTGACTAATTAAGATGCGATTGAAAGCCATAACTGAATTACTTTACTATCATGTACATTACTTGATCAATTGAGAATTGACTTAGTCTTGTTTCTAAGAATGCAATTTATGGGGAGCTAGTTTTTCATATCCATATGTAACTAGATGTTACTTGATAGAATATAGATGAACATAGGTACTAATAGTAATATCTTATACTTCTACATCCTTATTTCAAGACATGCTTAATCTATCTATCTTCGGAACTCAACAAACTTCGGGGATAAGACCACTTGTTTGCTAAACTTCTAATAATTCCTATGTTCGTAGAAAATGGGTCATTTGGCTAGAATGCACAAACCTTATAAAATTATGGGACTTAGAACATTCTTGTAATTTGATAAGGATCGCAACATCGAGTAGTTTTGAATATTAATCTTGGCCAAGAATCTATTAAAACACACTTCCAAGATTAAGATCGCCAATTTACACAGTAAATATGGGATTTAACAACACTTAGAAAAAAATTCATTTGTTTTAGAATAATGAACGAGGTTCAAACTAATAGTATTTATGATTGAGAAACATTTATATATCTTTTAATCTAGGTACTAGTATCTGCCTTATATGCAATAGAAATGTTTATTAAGAATTAGTACATATTGGATTTCTATTTTAGCATAACAGATGTCTGGGAAGTTCAAGGATGTTGATTATCCTCAAATTTTGATTGACAGTTTCAACTACCTCACACAGTTTACAGATGTTTAGATCCAACTGTGATCAATGGGTATATCCCAGACCATTTTTTCCAATAACACCATTCATGAAGCTTACAAGGTGTTAGTCATGTTAGTTATTCACCATTATCTTTGGGCAAAGCTGAAGTCTGAGATGCTCCTCATGGGAGATCCACTAGACATAAGTATTAGCTTACAACAATGCTTTAGTCTCTCGCTGACCCTAAGGTGGCCTAAGTGCATGACCAAATGGAACAACCTTCGATTCCAAGTTTTCAGGGCAGTTACTAACTATAACCTAGCAAAAATCACATCAGCATAGATGCTCATTAATGATAAAGTGTTTTAGATAGAGATGTTTATGATGTATCATTGATTTTATGGCTGCTTACATTTACTTAAAGAGATTGCATCTCTATCCAGAATGACCAAGTTGAATGCCACTATCTCTACGGCTTTATTTATTTCAGTTATTTGTGTAATGGGTTAGTGGGTAACCGTTGGAGAATGTCCCCTTAGTTTAAACCAAATGTTAGTAGAATTAGGGTTAGAGGCCTCCTACTTCTATTAAAGCCTCCTGAGGTTAGTTTTCCCTTCAGTTGCTAGTTGGGTTATTCCCATTATTGGATTATATAGTTAATTTATTTGAAATTATTAATAAAAGAGATAACTTTTAGAGTATAATTCAATGGTGTTTCCATTCATTTCTTTAATTGTCGTATTTACGTTATAAATGGTATAAGAACTTAGGTCTTAATCGACCACCATGATCACGAGTGGAGAATTTTGGGAAGACGAAGAGTACTGTAAAGGAGAAGAAGATTAGTGAGGGGAAAAAAAATGAAAATTAGCTTGAACGAGGTCCCAGTTGGCATCTATATTACTACAATGAGAGCGTTGAAGATGATTTTGAGGAGAACGAATTTGGATACGATGTATCAGAGGAGGAGAAAAAAGAATGCGAGGAGAGGGTTGCCTTAACGAACTAAATTGGGGATCTCCCCGAAGAGTTTTTAATTATGCAAGATACTATAACAATAATGCAAGAGGTGATTGTGGAAAATCAGCGAGTTAATCACAGTTTTTGTGGGGAAATAGTAAATAAATCTCAAAAACCTAAGGTTTATGTGCGAGGTACGACATCGAGGCTGATGAATGAAGCACAGAGAGGGTACTTCTTAGTCCCTGCTATGGGTTAGGATTGGGAAAAAGAGGTTGAACACTTTAGGAAGCACAAAAAAGGCCTATCAACACCTCCACGCGAACTGTAGCGATTATCGATATTCGGTAGACTTGGAAAGGATGTTGAGAGGTTTGATGCACCCTCGAGGCGTCTACTACTGATAGAGGGGTAAAAGTGGTCTGGAGTGTGAGATAGAAGTGGTGAAGTCACAAAATTTAGGGGGGAAGTTTTCTTAACATCAAGGGATGAAAATGGACCTCATGACCCTAGCTTGGTCCTGAATATAGCATATTCCGTGCACCAAATTAAATATATCAAGGAACAGGTAAACGGGGTGGCTGGGGTCATGGAAAATTAGAAACTAATCTGCCAACTAAAGGAGAAGGGATCATGGTGGGTTTAGTATATCCGTGGACATAACAGCAGCGGGAAAAATTAATTCGTTTAGCGAAACTTAACATAGTTTGGGCGAACCAAAAGTAGAGCCTGTAGAAACATATGGTGTACTCTGCAACTCCCAAGTAGATATCTATAGGTTTAGATTATTGGAAACACAAGGCATAAGCAACAATTAATAAAAAGGGGCCACGCCAGCCGTTTTTGGACACGACTTCACATAATCCAAAAAAATCCTTTATTCCCAGATTTGGAGTTGTCTTCAATGTGTTTTCGTTCAACAATTAAAGAGGTTGGAGTTTACAAAAACCATCGGATACGACTGGGAAGTATGTCCTGTCAAAATAAATCTTCAATGCACCCTTGAAAACGGTAATTGCATTGAAGTTCAACGATCCGGTTTGGTGATAAAACCATATAAAATCGGGTTTTAAAAAGATTGGTTTTAGGTTTTATCATTTACTAGACCAAGTTATTGTCTATAAATGTTTTAAAATTGAGGTACTAAAATTATAAATGAAAGAGCTAATGAAAATAGTAAGAGATTCTTTGGTTTTAAATAGATTAAAGACTTGAGGAAAGTGGGGATTCACCATAAAATATATACTCAGCGTAAATACAAGCATAAATTACTCTTGATAGATATATTGATTTTGACCCAATATCTAAATACCGTTCCTTAAGAAACAAATTTATTAAAATACATTATTGAGAAATCATATGTTAAAATATGAAATGTTAAAGCAAGCTAAATTCGTTACGGTAATTTTTGATTCATAATGTAATTTTAGTAATAATTGTGCAACTAAAATCATCTACATTAACATTCATAAAACTTGATTCATATCAAATTGATCATAAAGCAATAATAAAATTGTTAACATATAGATGGTTTGACGTTAAAAAGAAAATGAAAAATTTGCATTATACGATCACATTAATAATATATTAAATGTGGCTTGATCCCCTCCCCTAGAGGGTAGTTTAGGTAGACATGGATCCAAAAATACAACACACTAATGAAAATAATGACATAATCATAGTGTAGAATAATATTTTATTAATCAAATACGACTTATAATTCGAAGAGAATTATCTTAAAGGTTACAAGAAGCTCCAATAATATTTAAGCCTTTCAATATTTTCTCTCTTACCAAGCTCTCAACTCTCAAAAATAGGATATCCATTCATGGTGAAGACCTCTTCTTTTATAGATGAAGAAGTAGGTTACATGTTTACCAAGATATTATTTTCACCAAATCAAATATAATCGAATTTGTAGAATTTATTCAGAATAATATACTTAGTATAAAAATATGAAAAAATTCTATAAAATATCTCCATATCATAGAAAGTTATAAAAAAAAATTCAGAATTTTCGACGAATATAAACTGGTCTGCATGAAACATCTCCCAAAATACCATTTTTTTGAAGGTTGTATTCTTAGTGAGACATTCATTATATTCAATAAAATTATCCCAACCCTACTAAAATATCTTCAATATGTCCAATATTATCTTGATTTGCTGTTGACTCTTGTCTTTTGTTGGAGATGCTCTAACTTTTAAGCTTAGATAGGTTGTTTTCTCCAAGAATTGTAGTTTTGGCTCTAAAATTCTGCTTTTCGCACATTCTTATCCTACATTACCTGAAACAATAATAAACTACTATTTAGTCTTATTTAACAATTATAAGAGGTTTAAAAGCTTTAAATAAGAATGATGAAATGGGCATTTTTCATGACCATCATTTGGGAAGAATTTAAGTACTTTATAATAGGCGGATAATTCCATTTTTTATGTCATTTGGTGTAGGGATATCGGTAACGACATGGTACCTTTGCATAAGGGTCCAACCTATGGGTGTGGTAAGTACTGAGGATAGGTTTAAAGTTTGAAAAACGTGTCTACATTTTTGCATAACAATGTGATTGCAAAATGATATTTTGTGTTTGGTTAGGTGCATTACTTGCAAATGCAAATGATAACAACAAACTATTTTATCTCTTAAAAGATCCTTATTTTTCTTCTATTTTGTCTCCCAAGTAGAAAACCCAAATACAAACTATGCTGGAGAGATTTTTCACTGCAAACAAATACAAGCAAAAAAAGAGCCTTTTGGATTGAAATGCAAGTTGTTAGTTTTGCAAAAGTGAACCAAACACATGTAAGTATTTTATAGGCACCACATTGTTATTGTAAATCAAATCAAACACATAAAATCAATTAAAAATGCAAATTGTTTGCATTTGCATAATGTTTGTTGCGAACCAAACTGAGTCTTAGTTATTACAAACATGTTTGGGTATTTAAAATTGCTAGTGTGGCTCAGAAAGCCTACAGGGCCAACGACCGAGCCTTAGCGATTTAGCAATAGTACAGCACAGAGCCGGCTTACCGAGCCATTTAATATGAACCATAGATTTGCTTATTTCAATGGTGAAGATTTGAACACGCCAAATGGTACTATTTATCGATGTCGTCATATGCTCTAAAAGTCAACAAAAGCCGCTATAACAAAAAACTGTTAAATCCCTATGTTTTTTGGCACAATGCATTAAATCTGTGGGTAAAAGTGTAAATGAAATTGTCGTGGGCCCAAAAGAGAGAGAGAGAGAGTGGCACCATGGGTTTCTGCACATGCATGAGGCATATGCAAGGTGACTTGATATATATCAGAATATTATCATTAAATATATAACGTCATATGCATGAAACAAACATAAACTACACCACATCATCAAAAGAAAAGAGCATAGCATAGTAGTTATGGTAAATAATAAACGATCAATCATATCAATTTAAATACCAACAAAAGTCAAATAAATAACATTACTAGAAATAATTAATAAGTGAATTTAAATACCACACATGCGTGAGTCTATTCATACTTTGGCGGACTCCGATATTTATTGGGCCCTAAAACTTGCCATTGGGGATTAGGAATTGATCAGAGTTATCCACTTTCGCAGCCAACTTTTAACTCCAATGCATTGCTTGTTATGATAATACCTAATAGATACAAATAACTAAAACTTAACCAAATGGTTCACTAACAAGCATCTAAACTCCTAACGCACATTTAGAGCATTTGTTCAACTATACGGTGACTTAATTAAAAGAAGACCACCCCAATTCAGACCTCCAGTAAACTGGTCATATCTTCTTTACAACTCAAATTATTAATCGGGAAGATGTTTCAGAAAGTTGGTTCTACAACCTACAAGTTTTGAATTTTCACTTAATCCTAATTCTTAAGTACAGGTATTCCAATTAGCCTATCAAAATTCTGTTAGTACAAAAGAAAAAGGAAAAAATCCTTTTAGTTTTTCACCAAAAATCCACAAGTATTGATTTTAGCATTCATACTTTGTCCCAGCTCGCATAATTTCTTTTGGAACATTCATACTTGGATTTTGCTTCAAATTTGACAAAAATCAAAAATCTAATGTAGATTATGTATACCCATTACAATGGGGAGAGTATTTCCCACCATTGATACAATTTGTAATTCTCTGCCAGATATTATGATTGAGGCCTTTTAAGCCTGTTTGGTTTAGGGAGTTGGAAGAACTCCACTATTAAGCCTGTCTGGGCAGGAGTAATCCTCGGATGTGTGACCTATCTGGAAGTTGCTCCCCCCGGCAAATAAAACCTCATACTGCTCGAGATCCACAGTAGCTAAATGGGGACAATATCAGAAAGTTGCTCCCCTATCGAATTAATTCTCATATTGCTGGAGGTCCGCAGTGGCAAAGTGGGGACAGTATCGGATTGACATACCCAAGAACTTCTTAGTTTAAGCTAGCCAAATATCCAGTCAGCCCTTTGACCTGACTGATTCTTGGGGGCGACCACATCTTGCTTCATCTCGACTCAAACATACAGTTTTCCACATTTCCAAGATACACAAAGTATCTATTTCAACCAGCCAGCTCAATCAGTCATACAAATACCAGTACATATCAACTTGTTCAACTCAAACTATCGAGCACTGTTCCATCATACAAGCCAAATAGTTTATTGTAAACAACCAAAGAAAAATAAGTTTTCCTTCTCTCAAGACAAATAACTCATACAAGGTCACCTGGGTTCTCCACAGGCTCAGTCACTTCTTCACTACTAGGGTTCTCTCCTACATGCGCGACTTCTACATTCTCGACACCAGTATCGTCGCCCATAGGGTTCCCTTCTATCCCCTCTATGTTTGTAACTTCCTCGACGGCGGGATCCTCCATTGAAGAATAAAGTTTGAAGGTTTTTGTATTATACCCCAACACATCCACAAATGTCTTCAAAGCTATAGTCACCTCACACTCTTGATCGAACATCGCTTGAAAATGCACATAAGTCTTACAGCTACTCCTCCTAACTTGCCACCTTCGCCTTTAGCACTGCTACCCTCGCGTCATACCTTTCGACCACCACCAAGTTCTCCCTCGCTACATCAAAACGAATTTACAACTATTCTCGCTCTAGCTCTCCGATTTGGGTCGACAAAGACAGAATGGTCCCCTTCGCAAGTTTACTCCCATCTCTCACCCCCATCAACTTTTCACTCGACGCCTATTGTTCTTGGGTAACGAGATCATCTAGGCATGCATCTGCATAGATTATAAACACCTCGACTATTCAGCAGTTATCGAGGCATAAATTCAATTTAAAGCTAAAAACAAGCATACCTGGCGCCAAACCACCTCAGCACGACGCCCAACTTCTTCTGGGTTCGTGGCATATAAGTTCATCATCGACTCTGCCGACGTTCGAACGGCTTCCTCCTGTTCGGCCGTGAGCTGCCTAGCTTTGGCCGAGCCAGCCGCTTCGGACGTCTACTCATTGCTTCTCAATCCGCTCATGGTCTTCGATAAATGAGCGGTCGAGCCTTCGGCCGTGGCTTTTCCTTTCCCCTTGTGGGTCTGCTGCGCTACTTCTGGAACCACTTTAGGTGCGGTCGACTGGGTTGATATTGGAACCCCTCAACGAGTTCTCGGCGTAAAGCTTGACTTTTGTGTCAGATTATTATAGTCCATTCCCCTCTCTTTTTTAGAAGGGCCTGCCTCTTTCACCTCTTTGACGAACCAGCTGCAGTCGGAACGTCTCTCAACAATGTATCCGTCTTCTTTCGCATTTTCCATACAATGTTCAGCTTCCGGAACACCTTATTCACCCAGTCCTCACTCTCGTTGATAAGGCCATCGATATAAGACCTCAGGTATTTTAGTTCATTATTGGCGGAATCTGCAAAACAGCGAATTGAAAGTTAAAGTACTATTCCAACCAACACAATAACAAAACTTGACTATCAACTTACCTGGTTTGAACAACCTATTCTTCAGTGCAAATTCAACCTCCCCATGGACACACTCATAGTTTCGCTTCACTACAACTAAATCTTTATCCCACCCACACCCAGTTGAATACAAGTCAAATAACCGCGATTTTTCCGAGTGGCACTGGATGTGATACGTCCCTACTTTCTTATTCGCTTTCGTCGAATAGAACAACACTACGTTGAATAAATCGATTGGAGGCCTCTTTTCGCAACTCAGCTCATTATTCATACCTTCGATCACTCTCATCATCTCTTAAATATTACCGTTCATCAGGCACGGAGCCACGTCACAAAAATTCAGCAACTGCTTTACCATCCTCTGAAGAGGTAGCCGCATCCCTAATCAAATCTACCCCCTGAACGCCATGATTCTCTTGTAAGGTTAATCTATAAACGAATATTCGGCCTCTAACAGCACAAGAATAATCCCCTTCCCCCCAACCCATGTAAACTGCTCCAACCTCGCCTTTTCCCGAGGTGAGGCCTATCGCGCATATGTCTCCTCCTCCTCTATTTCTTATCTACTTTAATTATCTTCATCTTCCCCTTCCCCTCCATCCCTATCATCCCTCGAATGCTTGACTCCAGCCTCCTCACCCCTTTCCCCCTCTTTCTTTTCTTCGTCACTCTTTCTGACTATCCAAGCCCTATGCTGGCTCCTCCTCAACGTACCTACATCTTTCTCTATTATAGCCAGAGGCGCGTCTGTCACAATTTGTAACTCTTCGATGTTACTGTTCGCCTCCCCTCGACCAGATGTACTAGGCCCGTTTACCTCGTCCTCATCCTCATCTATCAGCTTCATCCTCGAAGCCCGACGGGTATGCATTATACCTTATAGAAGAAGAGGATTGACATTAGCTCAATATTCGAGTATCATGTTTTAGGTTCATATTGAACTCTCACTTACCCACCCATACTCATCGGTCATGCCACGACCGAATATTCGATTGTTATCTCCTCTACTCCTAAAACTCATCGATTCTTCTTCGCAAGTCCCCATATTCATTTCACTCACACACCACACAAGTTATGCAATTAATGGCACCACTATAACCCTCCTCCCTCATCCCCACCCAAGAATCTGGAACAGAAATATGTAATTATACAAACAATGAATCAAAAGACCTACCTGTCTGATGAAGTTGAATATTTTAACTACAAACTCAAATAGCCACACCGTCCAACATTTACAGTTGTAGCAATGGCTTCTCCTCCCTTCCTCTCTTCAGCAATTTTTTTTTTCTATCTTCTCTCCCTTGTCTACATCTGTCCATTTTGGATTAAAAGTTGTGTTGGTCTCTCTTTCTCTCTCCTCCTAAATACAACCCTTAAAAAAATTACCTCGATTTCCCCGACTGTCATCATTACCACTACCCTCACTACCTCCCCCACTCCCCCCATATTTTTAGCTACAATATGTTTTCTACCTGACTGCCCCTACTAATACATACATGTGTGTTCCATACTTTCCCTGGTTAATGAATTTTCCTAGTTCTATCGAACCCTTGATACATTCTAAAACCAGCGATTGTACATGGTCATATCTTTCGGTGACCATCTTCCTACAACAACAGGCCTCTAGCACCCTACCCGAACCTGCCACATCAACCTCACCTAACCTACACGTGGCCTCTACCTCATTTCTATAACTGAGGAAACATAATTATGGCCTGCATAGGCACACTGCTTCATGAGCAGTCAGTGTCCCCTCATCCTTCGAGCCATCATTTATGCTCAGCCTTATTCGTACCCTCAAACACGATTTAACCTTTCGACCTTCGATCAATAATCTTCCCCGCTAACGAAGTTTAGATTCTTTAAAAGTATCATCATTCATCTTCCTTATTTCTTACATCGAAATATAACAGCGCCTACATTATCATCGACCAAAATTACCTACTAGCATTATACTTTTCTCTACATTTATACACGTCAATCACCAACTCTTTGTTTCATTGCAAAAGGAAAAGACGCGGGAATACAACAAAATAAGATACAAACTAGCCACATCTGCCAACCCCAACCTCAATGTCGAAAAAACCCCCCCTATCTACACACAGGTAAGTTCTTCCAGACAAGCCCTGGCGGCGTCCTGGGCTTCTACTAGCCGTTGTGCCAGTATCCTTGGAACAAAGGAAAATATAGTCACACTCGGCATGTACCATTACATTAGCACCCACTACTAAGCGAACGAATCCTCGTCGATTAGTTCTTCTCGGTCCAGGTCCACCATGTCAGGCATCGGCACGCCAAGGTATCAGCGCCCAAATAAATTTTACCTCAGTAAAATAGCCTTGGCCTCTACTCAAGCTTCCTTCTCCTCCATTCTTAGTTGATATTGAGTTATCTTGGTTGGCTCCATTTTCGTACTAAGCGGAGAAGAAGATGAACAGTACTTGAACAAAATCCCCCCCCCCAAAAGCCCTTATTTATACCCTGTTTAAGGAGTATTAATTATCTCCATAATCAGTATCATCATCATTAATGTTCTTGGAACTACCTACATTTAAACAAGTCAAACTCTCAAACTTCCCATGCCTAGCAGTCTTTTCTCTGCACACGCTATCTACAATAATTTCTGAGGCCCAGCTGAGCGAAGGCAAATGTAGTATCCTACTCGCAGCCTCCCAAGATGGTCGAATACTCTAAGCCTATTGAAAGACTCGCAGCCCTGCAAGGCAACTAAAGGCGTAGGAAGTCCATGAAGCCTTATGAGACTAACTGAACACTCGAAGGCAGCATCGAGGCTTACTGCTATATTCGAAGCCAAAGATAGTCGGTCAGCACCAGAACTCAGCACCAATTTCAGAAACACTTCAACCATAGTACTGCATGGTCGAAGGCAAGCACACCCGATAGCCAGCTCACGAGACAAAACAGTGAAAACAAGCTGCCAGCCAGCCACAGTATCAGAACCGACTTTACGTACAGGACAACTACCCCAAAGAATATACATGTAATTTGACCTCACATGGTAACTCATCCTTTTCTATCTCATATAAATAACAAAGAGGAAAAACTCTGAAGGAGTTAGAAAAACTATGCCTATAACCCTCTAAACATCACCTTCGAGTACCCTGTAACCTTCTATAGATTCAAACTATCACCTGAATCAATATATATACAATCTTCTATTCAAATCCTCGCCAGAGGTCGTGGAGAATCCCAATTCATGGACTCAACACAAGTATGTTAGTGCAACAATCTTTCTTATTATTGTCTTATATATTTATTAAAACCCCTAGCCGAAGATTACTCTCAGGGTGTAAGAGTAAGGTTTCCCCTCTATAAAATCATGCTCCTACACCTTCCCCTACCACAAGAGGATGTTCAGTAATAAATTATAGAGATTAAGCAGTTACAATAATCCTGCCTTACTCTACCATTTCAGCAGGCCAGAAACCTAACTCTATTTCCATGGTGTTTAGATAGCTTCCTCGATCTATAACAGTGCTACAAATGTAGTAGCCTAATCGCAGTCTTCTAGCTCCAGTTGAACACTCGAAGGTTACCTCGAAGCCTACATGAATTCCTTGAACCCCAATCAATCCGTAAACAATCCTTTCGTGACTACACGAACTTTGACTATGAACAAGCCTCGAAGATGAAGGCGGATCCGACAGCACATGAACCCCACATCAGCATAAAAAATAGTTCAACCATAGTCGTACATGGTCGAAGGTAGACATGTCAGATAAGCCAGCTCACCAGACAAGAACGGCGCTATTGTAGGTCCTGACAACTAAAGTGGCAAAACCAACATCTACAGTATTAGAGCACAGTGCCAGACCCGACATTTACGGCATCAACACCAACTCAATACCCGCCTGATACCCGGAGGATACATCTATAATTTGACTTACCTTGTTGACTCAGCTCTTTGTATATTCTATAAATAAGAGAGAGGGGAAACTAAGAGGAGGTTACGAAATTTCTCCCTAAAACCCTTACAGTTTGCCTTTGATCAATCTGTAAATTACCAAGTACACGAAACTTTGACTACTCGGTAGTTATATAAATTCGCATAAAAATCCTCAGCAGAGGTCGTGGAGAGACCCATTCTAGGCCTCCACGCAAGTATATTGTCAGTAGATTATTCGCATTATTGATTATATGCTTGAACCTTTTGATAAAAGATAAATCTCATGGTGTAAGAGCCACCTTCTCTTCCATGCAAAGTTAGGCTCCAACATTTGGCGCCGTCCATGCTTTCCCACCCTACCAATCTCCCTCTGCCTTGTACTTTCCTTTTCCAATTCCTACAAACCACTTCCAATATCCCCCACCCTATGTTCCACTTCCACCTATGCTGATAACTCCGCCGACAGAGTCGCTGTCCAGTTAGCCTACCTTACTCAACAATTCGCTCAGGCTTAGGAGCGACACCGAGCGCAATTGTGTGCGGAGCGCAAAAA